>CM068841.1:11334664-11827164 GCA_028554795.2 Sinohyriopsis cumingii
ATGAGTGAAATATGGTCCCTGTGGATGGTGTAAACACACACAGACACACTTTGATGAATTACACATATACAAACTTTGATGAATTACACAGCTTACATGCAAGCTTTAATGAGTGTAGCTGAATATGTATTTGATATTGATCGTGAAAGAACGTGCTAAAAAACAACGAAAGAATGATCAGGCCTACACCAAACAAAGGAGCCGAACGAAAATAATTCCTCTAGTAACTCGCATTGAAACGAATATCGAAAGCAAGCAACGTGTTACACGACGATAGTACAGAGCTTTGCATTAATATGGCATACATTATACAGTGTGGAGAAAAACGACGTAACATGAGACCTGATCACGGTCCTTAGGTCCATTGATGGTCTCCTTATTTGTAAAAATTAACAACGGCTTTCGGTATTGATGAAACACGACTGGCGGTAAACAAAATTGACGTTCAATTGCTCAGAAACTAGGATTGATGTTAGATCTCTAATTACACCGTATATTAAGGTGTATCACATTGTATGATCACTAATTCACACTCTTGCAAACTACATCAACCTGAATATATATATATATATATATATATATATATATATATATATATATATATATATATATACATGGGACAGGCCCCAAACATTTGGATAGTTTCTATCCATGGTAATATGATACCCCCGCTGATGAATGTCCCTCTGCTATTAACATCCTAAGCCCATGACTGTGTGAGTCTGATGAGTTGGTGTAAACTACTGTATGTGCCCGGTTATTACTTCACATAACCACCAAACATGCAATTGATGCAGGTGTTTGTGACAATATAATGAGTGTAGTTTTATATGCATTTCAGTCCACTATAAAGGCTTATTACTTATGTTGATGTTTTTTTCCTGCCACATAGGAACATTTGAAATGGTGTTATGAATAGTCCACATATGAACATTTGAAATGGTGTTATGAATAGTCCACATAGAAACATTTGAAATGGTGTTATGAATAGTCCATATAAATGTTACATTCGAACATTGTATTTTGTCGGCCTTAAAGAATGCATTCTTTTTTATTTCAGTGAATATGCATTTTGAAAGCACAAAGTCACGTAATAATTTTAGAAATTCTAAGATGGTAAACACATCAACTTATGAATAAAACATTTGGTATGAAACCATTTTTACATCTGACACACTTACACTGGAATACTTTTGTACCTAGTATGTTAAACATCTATTGCAGACTGTACTGAACATTAAAACTAATTCAGCTAACGAACTTGTAATGAATACAGCATGTTTCATTTGTCTGTAAACAAGTTGTAAAGATTTACATAAATATTAAGTTTCGTACATATACAAATCCAACTCACTCTCAAATTAGACTAATCACTTCTCACACACAAAACTCCAGATCACTCTCAAATTAGACTAATCACTTCTCACACACCCCATACACACATATTCGTGGTGTAGTCATCATCAATATCATCTGGCTCCCTTTCCTTGGCCTCACTGTGATAAGTGGATGTTTATTTAAAGTCAGAGCTTGAGCTTTGTAAGCAACACTTTGATTATACAATTTGAAAAATTTATTAAAGGTTGCAACTGATCAGGTCGTTTGTGTGGCAAGATGTAATAACCAGCTTCTATTGCTTGCCACTGTACCACAGTCGCAGCTGAATCAAAGAGTTCTCACGTGGAAAAATAAATTATAGGATTACAGTCAATTACTTACAGAAAAAGACACATCTCTGCTTGGCACTGTAAAAGTATCTGTGCTATAGACTCAGTCACAAGGATTGTTGACTTGAAAACAACGTGAGTGCTGCCTTTACCGGCACTGGCAGAAACTTGCATACTGTTCCGATAAACGATCAATCTTGAAAACTCCTATCCAGCTTAATAAAGATGCCAATTGGTATCCGAGTACTTGGGGACCCACATATTGCAAATAACCTAGGTTATAAAATGTGCCATAGGGTACTCATTTATCAGATATTTTCTTCATGAACTCAAAAAGAGCTCATTTCACACCAGCTGATTTATTGGTGGATGATTTTGTCCTATCTGGCTTAAAGATTGACTGGCAGGTATTCATGGAAGAGCTTAGACAGTCCACAAGTCCGCAATCGTTGTCATCTGCTTCAATATCCTTTTTCTTTTCTCCTGTAGTCCTCTTGATTGGTGATCCTTTTGATCTCTTTATTCCATTAGTGAGATTTTCAGGTCCGTTTATCAATTCAGTGTTAGGACAATCATTAAGTGTGATGCCCAATAGTACCTCCCTTGCTGCATATTTGTGAATCATGAATTACCTTACTTCTTCTGTGGTCGAATCTAACATCTCTTGCTTATCGTTTGGATTCTCCTTGTGATATAAATTTCTTAGGATGGTGTCAAAACTTACTGACTTTCCCTTTCTTCGATATATAAGTCCAAATGTTCGTACAATATGGCCCAAGTCATTACCACTGGCTTATTTTTCCCATGCACCTTTCTTATATTTATGATGCTATCTCTTCGTCTTTTGTCTCATCTTGCCTAATTTTCGAAGCATCCTCTCCTGAGATGACAGACTGATTAGTGTATGCACTTGCCTCTGCTCGTCTAATGTGGACATCTTTATCATTACACTGCTTAGCATGGCCCCCTGTCGAATACATTTATTTGCGTCTCTGTGTTCGATCTCTCGAGCAGTGTCTAATCCAGAGCTGACAATACTACTATTGTGGGAGGTAATGAATACATCATGTTTCATTTGTCTGTAAAAGTGACTTGATTTGTAATGTTCTATCAAAAGCCGTGAGCAAAATCCAGCATAAGTAGAAACTCCACTTAGGGGTCATCCATGTAGTACGTACGCCACAATCTAGGAGAGCTTGACCCCTCTCTCCCTGTACACATGCGTACATTTTTTTACACGCCCCCACCTGCGTACGTACGCTTGACGCACCCCCCCCCCCATTTCTATAGAACGGACTATATTTAATCTACGCATAAACCATAAAGGATTAATAATATTAACGTGCTTAATAAAACAGATAGTGAAGCGACGTTGAATGTCTCGCTGCATCAAATAAATAAGCTGCGTAAATTTAACAGTTTGTCTAATGTCCGCTAAAATTCAAACGCTGCCTGAACCCAGTCGAAGTTTACATATTAGACACATTGTTATCGAGGTTTCACCTTCCTTTTTTTCTATGCGTATGTACATTATCAGTAGACCTCCACCATAGGCAAGCGTATGGATTTGGGTTACCCCCTCCCCCATCCATGCGTACGTACTAAATGGACCGCCCCTTAAGAATGAGAATGGAAGTGAAGACCTCACACTAGCCAGACGTAAGCTGTATTCATCTATACCTCCTGGTCTGTAAGCAACGGCGATGGCTACAATTTTGTCACAATGCCTCATTGTATCAGTACGCAGTGAAATGTTTTATTCTCAGTGGATGTTTTCTTAATGTATTCTACCAATATTTGTCCCCATCTCACTTCAAGCTGGCTGACAGATAATTCTTGATCACATAAATTTGTTCTCAGCTGCATGTGCTTGTTGTAGCGAGTCGATGAACGTGACGAGGACCGAGATATTCATAGCTGCTGATAATCGCCAAGTGTTTCGCGTGGCTGTCTCGATGTTGTCCATAGTTACTAAATTACTAGTCTTTTTCAATATCATCATCACTCATATATTTCAGTATATGAATGAGGCCTGATTTTTCATAGGTTTATATTAAATTAATGTGTTTAGACAGTACTGGAAGTTCTGGAAGAAATATTGCATAATGTTTGTCTCCATTTATAAGCTTAAAAAATTTCTTACAATCTTGTAGTCAGGTGAAAACAAAACATTTTCATTTGTTTCACTCAATTCAGACATCTCCAAAATATCATAAAGAACCATTTTTAATGTGGCTATATCGTCATCTCTACCACTGGAAGGTGGAGGAGACGGCATAATAGTGGCGGTCATGGTGTGTTGTTTAGATTTGATAATCTTGTATGATACTATTAGCACCGCAAACCAGTTTCATCTTTGTTTGTCATAAATGGTATCCGAATTTCTTCAAGGATGGCTTGGTCATCTTGGAGCATATTAGCATAAACTTTTATCCTAATATTTGGATATTCTTCCTCCTCCACTTCCTCTTCTTCTCCTCGTCTTTCATTCATGTTATCTTCATAACTTGTTTGAACATCCTCCTCATCTATATCAATGGCATCAATATATGGCAACAAATCACAAGATACATTTGGATCATACTGGATGTTTATCCTACCTTCGACTGTATCCCCATTTCCGTCATCTGCTGTAATGGAGGTAATGGCTTAATGAATGCTCTATGTATCTTCACTAGAGATGTTTAGTGGGAAGTTTTCGTTTCTGTCATTATTACTAATTTTATCCATTTTCTCACAATCATGATTGGCCAAGGATGAAAAGCTTTCCTCTAGATCCATGTTTTCTTGCTGAAAGTCCAAGTTTCCCCTAGAACCCGCTTTGTTTATATTTTTTGTGAAGGCCTGTAATGACGTAAGTCTTGTTCAGATGTATTTCAGGCCCCATGTGGCTCGCTGCTATAAACGTTCAAAAGCACATTCTTCGTTTTAGGTCATGTTTAGAAGCACCCATTCTATATCATTTTTGTTTAGTTGTGGTACTTCCTTGCATGTACAAACTTCTTTTTCTTCACAAAGTGGAAGACGCCATGTTAATACATCGTTTGAATCCTTTGGAATGCCTTTTATTGTGATGAGCAGGGTGCATAGTTGATTTATTCTCCATTCACGATGTTGTGGGTCTGTCTGCATTGTGAGCTGGACAAGATTGTTCATGAAAAATCCAAGATGGTAAACTCTCAGATAAACTAAATGCTCAGAAGATGAAACAAAACCTTGCTTGTACATAGTTAAGTGAATATGATATCAGATATGTTTTAAAGCGACTAATTTCTGGAACTGATGATTTTTTTAGACGTTTGTCTCCATTCGCTGACTTTGGTTTATATTGGCAGTTGATGTGATGGAAAAAACAGATGTGATGTTATAGCAGTTGATGAACAAATCATCTGTGGTAATATATTGTATGAGACCATTATAATTTATGTTATGTCAATAGAAAGAGGAAACGTTTGAGGTGTAGAAATCATCTGACGATCGACGCCTGAGGCTGTTTTTGTTCAGCAGTGTTTGTTCTAATAAACACTGGAATGGTAAAGGAACTTGCAATCAACATTCTCTCATTTTAAAGTGGTTCACATCTAAGGGGTCCGCAAGCCAATGTTTCTCCTCTTTAAAACACTGATAGCAAAAGGAATCAAGAATTCTGCTTTCCTCTGGGAGATCTTGGTCATCCAGACAAGATGAAATGGACACGTGATGGGCTGGGAGCTTTCCATATTTCACACGACTTCTTGCAAGACAACGCTCACCAGCCTTTGGGAAAGAAGAGTATGACAGGCACATATGCAATGCGACTCTTCTTCAGAGAGACATGAACTTTCAGAGATGTCATCATATGTTTCAACATTGTGTTGAAATTCATGTAATTCGATACCAATACTGCTTTATGTGCACACACATTTGTGCACTGAAAACATGTTTTTTTGAGGTCTGTGGGATTTCATAATTTGTCCATGAGTCGCAAAGAATCCAGTTTAACGCTAGGATGCCCTTAGGCCGCAAAATCGCATGTGGCAATCAATCCATTATACTTATTCTTTCGTTCATCTACTACTTATGTGTTTCTAACAGATAATGGAATTTAGTATTTTAACACTAAACATGTTAAAATAAACAGTAATTATTGCCATCTTCATATAATGTGCATTGTTATACTCTCCTTAAGAGGGCCTCAAGGGAGAATAGTCCTTGACTAATGAGTCACCCTCTATAAATAAAGCATTATTATTATTATTATTATTATTACTTCTGACCTCCTAGAAATGTGGAGTATCCCTTTTTTGAGTCCATCACATACACAATGCATGCATGGATGGTCACCATCCCGAAAATCTGTGATGCATCTAGAATGGTTCGTAGTTAACAAGTGGCAAAGGCTCATCCACGCGCAAGAAAATTACCACCGTATTAGAACCACTGATGGAGCCAGAACATATCTTTGTCTGATCGCACGAATCAGCTATGCAAAGAACCAGAACGTACAGTAACATCCATTTTCACACACATACGCTTGCCCACAGCGGTAGTCAACAATGACCAATAAAGACTTTGCTGTTGAAGATCGGCAGCAAATTATAGGATAAACTAGCACATTAAAGTAATGCGTAGCACAATGCGAACGCAAGCCGGTGAAAGACAGGTCATTGAGAGTGAAAAGAATGATATGCATGAATCAGTAATAACAATCTGAGCATGACATTCATCCCCAACCACAGGCGATCCATGCCAGCCACTAGGCGGCCCATGCCAGCCACAGACGGTCCATGTCATCCACTAGGCGGCAACAGGCTAAAATGACTTGAAGGCAGTTCCCAAGCAACCCGTTGTAGTCACCCACACCCATATCCAGTCCGATGCAATCCAAGCCAGCTAAACGACGTGCCAGGCGTAATGCCACTATGGTAGCAAAGACGCTTCCCCGAGTCTCTCTAGACATTACCCTCTGTCGACTCTGATACAAAAGGACGAACGTTCCAGAAAGGATTAAGTCGTCGACTATCAAGCTATGATAACAAGAGGCAGCCCTCTAGAAGTGGCTCTACCCAGTAACTCATAGCCATTACCCCCGGTCTGATCATTTGGATACTTTAGAGAAGATTGCATCAGAAATAGAAGTTTTCTCCATGCAAGTCTACTTATCAGCCAGTCAAGCAGAAGCGGCGCTCTGAGACGATGACCTCGAAGGCTGGTAGCTAAGGTTATAGCTAAGTCAGAAGAGCGGCTGAAAAGTTTAAAAGGTCTCAGGCTGAAGGATTGTCAGATGTGAGGAGGTAAGGCTCTATATTTTACAGCATCTGCCGTTTCCACCCCAAATGGATCCCTAAAGGAAACCATAATAACGTAGAATACTTCGACGACAGATGTTTATGATTGGCATTTCTTTCCTTCAGTTACCGTCCCGATAACCACCGCCCACTCTGAAAAAGACACATACGTTGTTTTGTCTCTGTGTTGCATGCTATATATGCAGATGTTCGTCTCACATGGTGATAGTGTTATTGGAAAACTACGGCACACATTGAACTTACAAAGATGGCATGTTTGAAGACCAATTTAATCAGCACATGTATAGATTGGCATGACATGACTATAAACGTTTGCTGCATCTACCAAGGCGATAGGGGCCCGGAGTGGCCGAGTGGTCTAAAGCGCTCTCCGTTGCGGATCACTGCCATCTCACTTCTGTCTGCGTGGGTTCGAGTCTCGGATTTGGCCAATGTGGATATATGAGAAAGCTTGCCAGTAGCTTCTCGAGGGTCGGTGCTTCTTTCCTGGGATTTCCCGGGTTCTTCCTCCACCATTAATACTGGCCGCCATGTATAGCTTATCGCGTGCTGAAAAATGGCATTAAACCCTACAACAACAACAACAACCAAGGGGATATCGATTCTAGATGGCTCAGACTTGTGTTGCTTTTTGGTACTGTCAACAACTGAATGAATCTATTGGGCGTGGAGTGGGGTGGAGGCGGTAGATTGTTTTTGCTGAGATTGTAATGACATTGTTCGAGGTAACAAGAGATTCCTTTATCATTCATTTATGTAATATCCCGGAAGAGGTAGTGATTTATGGGTCCCAGTATAATTATGTATGTTCTGAAGAGATGCAGTGTTGTTTTACACGCCAGGAATAACCTAGAATTTATTATCCAACATAGCCTCTTCTTGCAAGCAGGGAACATGCCAAGATAGAGGTATTTAAAAATCCATTCCACACACTACACATCAGGCGAGCCGTTTCTTCTTTAATCTCAAACAAGAACGACTAATTATGATAGCAGTTGTTAGATCCTACACATAGTGAAACATCGTATGGTCTCGTTTATTTGGTTTTCTCCAGCATGGGAAGATGTCCTCGATTTTGCGACCAAATAAATATCCGATTTCCGGCGTCTACATGTTTGGATTTCAGGCTATTTCTCATATAGGTTTTATGTACGGTGTTTTACAGTGTTAGTGCTATATGAGCACCAACAATATCCGTCGTAGCGTCGTATACGTTTAGCTGAAGGCGTTGAAATCTCTGGAAATTATGTGTGTATTGATACTTTTTTTTTGGACTAGAGTGGATACTGTTATGGAAAGAACGAGTTTTATGCCATATTTTACAACCCTCTGAAAAATCCCCATGTACGTAACTGGAGCTACGCCTTGATATATAATGTGTAGTTGCGTCATTAGTCTGTCTGCATTGCTGATATGAATTTACTCTTCAGCTCTGAATTTTACACAATGTTGTATAGGACATATGAATGGTTTAAGTTGCGGTCACAGACAAGTGACAGTTTTCTTTAGTTCTCAAATTGGACACATTTCTTGGACCAGTTAGTGACCGTATTTCTTGCTCTTTATTTACCGAATATACACACTACTTCTAAGCAAATTTCAGGGTATTATTCTCAGACTATCAGTAATTAAATACATTAAATTTTATAAAGAGAGCTCATTAATTTACAATACATTCTAACCCCCTCTTTTATGTTTTCGTTTAATACATGAAATTATTAATGCATTGAACTTTAAGTAATAATTTCAGCATTTTGTCTGAAGGTTTTAAATTTTCAATACAAGATTTCAGCAGCAAAGTACTTGCTCTCTCTCTCTCTCTCTCTGTCTTTCTCTGTCTGTCTGTCTGTCTCTCTCTCTCATGTTTCATGTCAATACCAGCTCCATATCATAACTGACTGTCAAACATTATTTCAAAAGTATTGTTGTCCAACTGAACAAATCTAATTGCTCAGCTTTGGATACTGTGAAATACCCATAAAGCCCGTAGTAACTTAGACTACTCTCCCATTATCTCCAGGCTCAAGAGCTGCCATTTTCACCGAATATAACTGCATTTCCTAAAGTACAATCCTGACATATTGAAATATGTTAAATAGTTTTATAGCAATACATCATTCCCTGTATTTTCTAGGTGGATTAGTATTGAATATTTAAAGTTGTAAATGTAGTTCAAGACAAGGTGTGCAATACTTAAATTTAAGATGTACGATACGGAATCAAAGACTGAACATCTGTATCGAGCGCAAGATCAGCCTTGTAAGATTATGCACTATGCAATAAAAGCTACTATCAATAATCATCATTGTTCCCGTATGTTTATATATTTGGACAGGATACTGGGCAAAATCATAAATATTACATTTTAATTTTGTTGCAATCTCCAGCGTACATAAAACATTATTTGTATACATTTATATTTATCACAACAAGAGGTAATGGATCAACAATGTATACATAATATGGGATAATATGTTTCAGTATTCATTTTTGAAAGCACAGAGCTCTGTTTAATATCTAGATAATATATATTAGCTATATTATAAGGGAGACTAATTTCATAGAACCGTATTACTGTAATAATACGACAATATGCATGTCTCTGTCTCTCAGCTACTCGTACAGCATCATAATCAACCACACACCCCCCCCCCGGCCAAGAAAATATCATTACGCTGTCATTAATCGAAAATATAGGAAGCCACAGAGCTTGATGTAATCCCGAAATCTGAAATATTACAGTGCGCAATTACCTATCTACTTGATCACCTGATACATCTTATTAATTCTGTACTGGCTTCAAACATGTTACCGAGACACTAAAAGCTGTAGACTATCATACTTAAACCTGATTCATAATGGATGGAGTTGATTTGCATAATCCAATTAAATAGCGACAAAATGATGTCAACTGAATGTTTGCAAAGAGTTCCTCTCTATAATTATTTATCAAGCATGAAGCTATATATTGACAGTCCTGGTAAAATTGACATTTTACAACATGATTTCAGAACTTCAGTAATATATTCATTTTAAAACACATGTTATTAATCAATGGTCATAAAAGGTAAGCTCTTGTCAGATTTAATGACCATTAAAACGTGCAGTGGCATTAGTAGGCGTTTTGTTCTAATGTGTTGTCTAAGGAAAAAGAGTCTCTCTTCATTGCTCCTGACCGACATATAAATAACACGAAAGGTTAATTCCTTATCTGAGAGTACCACTGTTCTTTCTAATTCATTATCATGAAAGGCATGCTAATTAGTTTTATTTGGGACAAACAATTATAACTTAAAGCAATAGAAATGTGTAAAAGTGCTGCGAAAACGTGTAATTAAAGTAATAAATATATGTAACTTTGCAGATGTAGGTCGTCACGAACACATTTCAGACTATCAGCCATTGTAGGTTGAAGTACTTTTTTGGTACGCAGTGCACACGTGGTTTTATAATCTTGAGGTCATGCTCTTGATTGAATCCACTGTCACAAAATAACATATGCGTACAACTATCTTCATATATGAAATGTTGAGGGAATTCTATCTACTCAGTGTTTCATATATATATATATATATATATATATATATATATATATATATATATATATATATATATCGTTAACTAGCTGTGCGACATAATGGGGTTGGGGTGGATATTTAATATGCCCTGAAGAATCTCCGTATGTTATAAGATAAGTTTCTTTTAAGATATTAGTGTTACATGTTCAGCTCATTGGACTTTGGGCATTGCAAGAGTATGTAATTGTAGCGAACTAGTTGCTCTTTGGTTGTTCTGCTACTGAAAACTATATTGAAAAATTAGGATATATATATTTTGTCTCAGAGTTTTGTATAGAGTAGGATGTAAATGTGAGAATGTTTTATATGCTGAAATATATGGAACATTATTCATATGTGGTCGATGCCGTAAGAATTGCATTATACTGAGGTTTTCCATTTCGCCACATCCGATTCTCTGGCGGAATCGGGCTGTCAGTTCTGATTAGTTCAGTACTGTCCTGTGGTTAAAAACCGAAGGTTATATATTGGAGTGGATGACAGCACGTGCTAAACAACTGTCGAGTTCAAAACTGGAAATAACATTAGTGAAGTTTGAAGTACAACACCCTTTTTGTGATGACGTATGTAAATTGCTATAATATTAATACTCATACTATTACTACTACTAAGTTCATAATTTACTAAAACAAAGCCTGAGTGTTAAAAATATAATGTGGGAAAATTATGTTGTTTGCAATAAGAAGTTTTGAATTTCGGAATACAAAATTTGGATTCCGAAATTTGTGTGTAGAAAATTCGTCTGCTTGTAGTTTAAAGTTTAAGTTCCAAATTATTCTTCAAAATTTAATGCATTGAACAATTACCTCTCTCATTTTCTCTGACCTGACTTAATCAATATATTTTTCAAAAATCTTTATTCTAGGGCTTAATCTTAACCAGTCCTTTCCTCTATCCTTTTTCCGTCTGCCCCCTTATCATCCTACACCTATCTGTCTTCGACTTGGAACAACGACGCTCTTTATATACAAGTTTGGCAGGTGTAAGCATTCTGGTAAACACAGCATGGATTGGTGGGTATTGCAATCGATAGGCCAATCCAAATCGACCATGCTGAAAGGAACATGACCTCGCGACAGTAATACACACAAGTCGGTGTTTTAATTCTTCTAATTTAACATAATATTAGACAATATGATCAGTCGTGATTAACCTACCTGAATATTATATTCTCAACTTCGAATGTTTGTGTAAGTAAATTCATTTTAAAATCTTGTATTGTTGTACAAAATACGCGAACGGATAATGAGCATTTCTATGTACGAGGGAATATCTCAAAATGGCTACGCTGACTAGAACAACGTGTTGCGACTAAAATCAGCTGATCGGTTTTTAAGTCTTTTAAAGATATATCGATCAGGACTTTTGTATACTTTTGTAAGATCTTATATATGTGCAATATGAATTCTCAATGTATTTCATTTACAGGATAAATCGGTCACAATTCGAGAGTTTTTTGTTTAACATTATTTCAGCAAATAGCATTGCTCAGGTGAACATATGGATAACGACCAAATGTTGCCAAATAAATCTACTGATATACAAAACCCAATGATATAGAGACAGAGTGTCAGAGCCTTTGTGTCTATACGACAAAATATGTTCCCAACTATTGAATAATTATTTATATTAAGTAAAATTAAAAGATTAAAACATGACGTTAAAAATATACATTAACTAATTATATGTAACAGTTGTTTCTATTTGACAAACTTGACTTCAGTTGAGAAGGTAAATACACTATGTGTCATATTTACACACATTCCAACAGTATTGTCGGATGCACAGAGCAAACGAAAGCGCCATTTTATGCATGCAGCTTGTATCAGGGCATTATCAGGTGGCTGATGTGAAAGCACCAATTCGTTTTCGGATGGAGAACGGTATTCATATTTCATAGCGATTACTTTATAAAAAAATATATTAATCAATATTTACGTACGTCTTTCAATTTTTCTGGTCATAACCACCCGTAAAACTATTTACCTATATGCTAAATCTGACTGATATTTTCTTTCCTGTTTGACACAGAAGAGATGAAACACTATTTGATGTGTTTTACTTATACAATCAGCTGGTAGTTTGTTCGCATCCTGTCCAACCAAGTGCAGTTTGACTGCCGGGAAGTGTCTCTGAGCAAAGTATTTTACTTTAGTTCTTTATTTTTTCCTTTACAAAATACCTGCTTTTTCTTGCAAAATATGTCTTTGAAAATTTTAAGGCTTCTTGATATTCGTAAATACAAGAAAATCTTAAACCAGAACACGATATTTGGGCACAACCGCAGTTGGATCAGTTTATTTGAAATAATGTTTTCATGATCGCCTTCATACCACACGACTGTAATAACCCTTTCCGCGAGTGGTGCACCAATCATATTTGTTTTATAAAAATGTGGAATATAATTTCAAACCATCTAGTTAGCAAATAATGCGCTTATTTTAAAATATCAAACTGTTTAGTATTTATTTAAACCAACCCGTGTCTCCTGCCTCGATGAAATGAACTCTTCCTTGTTTATTAACTTTAATGATAATATCATTTCCGACTTTTACAAGTATTTATTTCCATGTTAGCATCTGATGTCCAAGATAGAATTCGGCATTACAAATAATTACGTTCTGTCTTATCACGAAAAAGGTATACAAATGGACCTAAATACACAAGATCGTGATGCAACATGATGGATTTGAAATGTAATTACAACAACGATCACGCAAAGCATAATGTCTAGACTATTGTTTTTCATCATATGGCAAAGGTATGATTAAGTCATCGGAATAAGTAATAAGATGAAACAAATCTTTCATGCTATCACGCAGTTCATGCAAATTCCTGACTCGTAGTCAGGTAACCATTGCATTCAGTGTAATGGGCTTTATGATATATTTGGATTAGAGTCCCTTTCTCTAATTGTACAAAACCAAGCTCAATATACACGTGAATTTTGGCTAAAGACATCTTTCTTTCAGGATCGATCAACCCTCTCGTCCTTAATTAAGTAATGGAAAGAACAAAAAAAAAAAGACGTTTTGGTAAAACTTATCAAATAATTCGGTTATCAAAGTTATACAATGAACATTTAAGAGGAACTTACCGTATTGTAAACTGAATCCAAATTAATCCTAACAGATTATATTCATGTCCAAAAAGAATCGAAAGTACCGAATGAATTTAACAAAAAAGAACCCCTCCTGGAATGTACTGCTCCGGGAACAGTTTGGATGTATCACAATAGCATTGTCTAGAGCTCCTTTGAATAATCACACAATAGTCCCAGTGTAATGGCGCAAAATTGTGTAGTACATTTTATCGTGGGCAATGTGACACGTAATCATTAACATTGACGTATCGACTAGGCTCGCAATAACTTGGCATTTGTAATGCTTAGCCTCTCTTGTTTGGGCGGGGGGGGGGGGGCATACATACATTATTTTGAGTCTGTTCGATAGCGGTGAGACAGATATGTTAACGTAAGTTCATGCAGTGGAAAATGAGAAAGCTAAGACTAACCAGAGCCAAATGTTAGGAAATCTTGGACCATTTGAAACATGTGTCATAATCGTATATTTTTCAGAATGGATTTTGATAAAGGTGGTCTAGAGAGAGTTACTTTGACTTCGATTGGAGTGTTATAATTGATAGTTATAGAAGCAACCCTGATTGGTTAAGATAAACGAGTGTGTGTGTGTGTGTGTGTGTGTTCCCAGATAATATTCAAAGTTTTAAGTAATTTCTCTCTCGAAATTAGTCAGACAAATATTCTGAGGGGAGCCAGAATTAGCTCCGGGGAATGACAAATATTTCTCGTTTGATTGTTGAAGGTCTTGTGTCGAAATGTTGTGAACACAAACAGATTTAGATTAAGCGGTATATTAAGGACAAGTCTCAATAAAACATAAGGTTAGTCTCAACTGCATGCAATATGTTCATTCATGTAAGTTTGTAAATATTTGTTGAATTTATTCGTTTTATTTTAGTACTTCAATTTTCATTGAATTCAGAAAATAAGCTTCATCTGTCTTGAATGTAAACGAAAGAACGTTTTGTAAGAATTCCATGCATTGCTCTAATATGTATCGTGAATAATCCTAACAAATGTATCCAATCATGTTATCCAAACAACATTGACTCATTAATTAGATCTGCTGACTGATATCAACACAAAAACATGTGAACAAGTACTAAAATAGGAATTAAATGAATTGCTTAGTTATTTCCTTATGTACAAGCATATGATGTTAAATGCATTTTGCTCCTACTCGTTACGTTACATTTTGCAAATATCCAAAACCGTAAAAGAAACCACCTGATATAACCCTTCCAAAGGGAGATACCTTAGTTCTTCTAAGAATCCACTTACCGACCCATCCGGTGGGAAATAACCACAAACTTGTAAACATGGTTTATCATTAGAAACATAGAAACAACTGTTTATAGATCCTACGTAATTTCAAGGCACTCACAATAAAATCTCTAACCGTGTACACAAATGAAGGTATAGGTAAAAACTAAAATTTATAGTTATGAACAAAAATGACCATATATATATATATATATATATATATATATATATATATATATATATATATATATATATATATATTTGTTGTTGTTGTTATAGGGTTTAACGCCATTTTTCAGTACAAGATAGGCTATACATGGCGGCCAGTATTAATGGTGGAGGAAGAACCCGGGAAAACCCCGAAAAGAACTTCCGACCCACGAGAACCTACCGGCAAGCTTTCTCACATATCCACATTGGCCGAGCCCGAGACTCGAACTCACGCAGACCGAGATGAGATGGCAGTGATCCGTGACGGAGAGCGCTTTAGACCACTCGGCTACTCGGGGCCCATATATATATATAAAGCAAACACGAGGAACTGTCCCTTACTAATGATTAAGAAAGTGATATTTATGCATTGATTGTTTTCATTTTATGTCACAAGCATTATAACAGCTAACATAAAAGAAAATTACTGTTATAATTTTGGAAGTATATTTTTATTCCTGCAGCTGAGGACTATTTCAAAGAAGAAAACTAATATCATCCTACCTACTGACTAGATAATGGAACAAGAGAGATGGACTAAGTTTACAATGCCATTAACTTGTGCACGTGATGATTAATTCGGGGTTTTACAAATTAATGTACAGCTTGATGCACATTCGTACATTCCTGCAATTAACCTCCGATCTCATCACCAAATCTTGGTTGAGTAGCACTACGAATTCCCATCCCTAAACCACTTCATTTTTGCCACGACGTTTCTCCCGGGTGTTTGGTTTTACACACGTGTTCATCTGCGTAAAGAAGATTTGATTATGAAGCCCACATAAGTCTCCGTGGAAGCCACACCAATGGACAGCCGTGATAGGCAACTGGCGTCTGATACATGCCCATGATGACACTGCTCATTAACACCGATACAATGCATGTTCTGATACACACCCATTGTGATTGTGCTCATTGAGACAGATACAATGCATGCTCTGATACACACCCATTATGCATGTGCTCATTAAGACCGATATAATGCATGCTCTGATACACACCCATTGTGATTGTGCTCATTAAGACCGATACAATGCATGCTCTGATACACACCCATTGTGATTGTGCTCATTAAGACAGATACAATGCATGCTCTGATACACGCCCATTATGCATGTGCTCATTAAGACCGATACAATGCATGATCTGATTCACACCCATTGTGACTGTGCTCAGTAAGACAGATACAATGCATGCTCTGATACACACCCATTATGCATGTGCTCATTAAGACCGATACAATGCATGATCTGATACACACCCATTGTGACTGTGCTCATTAAGACAGATACAATGCATGCTCTGATACACACCTGTTATGAATGTCCTCACTAAGACCGATACAATGCATACTCTGATACACACCCATTATGAATGTGCTTATTAAGACCGATGCAATACATGCTCTGATACACGCCTGCTATGAATGTGCTCATTAAAACCGATACAATGCATGCTCTGATACACACCCATTATGAATGTGTTCATTAAGACAGATACAATGCATGCTCTGATACACACCTGTTATGAATGTGCTCAATAAGACCGATACAATGCATGCTCTGATACATACCTGTTATGAATGTGCTCATTAAGACAGATACAATGCATGCTCTGATACACACCTGTTATGAATGTGCTCAATAAGACCGATACAATGCATGCTCTGATACATACCTGTTATGAATGTGCTCATTAAGACAGATACAATGCATGCTCTGATACACACCCATTGTGAATGTGCTAATTAGGAAAGAAGAGAATATTATTCAGGCTCTGTGTCTACCTGATTTAATTCATTAGGCCTTCTGTCATCGGATTCCCTTCTTTTCCAAATCGTTGTACTCTAAATAACTGATTGAGGTTGACGATAAGGCGCCCGGATACTGCTGAGATAATTGAAAGCATTGGGAACTACTTACAATAGCCCCGAAAAATAATCTTCCATGCTTTTATATTATTTGATCCAGCTATTACATTTTTTTTCTGCTACATCATCGAATTCAAGCAGGGCTAACTGAATATTTTTACTTATGGACTGAACACCATTTAGTCGATACCACATGGTTTGTTTTATTGATTAAGTACTATTAATATTAGGCTGATGATCTTTTTGTTTGATGTCAGATATTTTTATTTACAGACGGGCAATATCTGAGAAGATTCCATATCTGATATAATCTGTTTAATGTGACTCCAAAAAGTTCTTGGAGGTTTTATGCAAGAATTGAACTATGCAGATTTTTCATTTTCACAATAATTTGTAGTGGAATTCATGTTATGTGTTTAGGCTCGAATAAACAGGAACACAAGAAAGAGTGAAAACAACAAGCGTTGACAAATATAACAAATTCTTTATTTCTCTGGAAAATTACTGTAAAAAAGGAAAAAGTAAGAACTTACTGTTTTAAGAATCAAATCCAAAAATAATCCAAGAGTGATCCACGAATACAATTTTAGAAGTCCTAATATTAAAATGTTCTAATGATTTCAAATTCGAGTCCAGACAAAGAATCCAAGATGGAAGGCGATGACGTATGCTATATCAGGTACAGTGTTGTCGTCTACAGTTCCTTTCAGAAACACAAAAAATAACACTCCTGTGTTGGAAATCCGAGTAATTTGTATAAGAGACGTCTTTGTTCAAAAATGTGGTATGAACAAACGTATATTTTAGGGAAAAAATAATTGATCATTTTGAATCCAAATAATTCGAAAAAACTCCAAACTGACAAAACAAAAGAACACCTTGACATCAATTTTATATGCCCAGACTCAGATTGTTTCTCTAAAACAATGGTTATACAGTAATTTTGAGACGCAGAATGCGTACCCGTATGAGGGCCATGCGATCATGTTTACATCACGTACTCTCAGAATGATCCTGAACAAGACCAATCATTTTACTCTAAGAATAAAAGTTGTTTACTTCACTAAAAACTATTTATTTGTCGAGGGTCACTTATCCAATACAGTCTCCATCTCAACCTTATTATTCCCACAATAAAAATAAATAAAAAAGATTTTTTCATGTGTCTGTTACTAATTTTGAATTAAGGTCGGGAACTAGATCAGCTTTAAGTGTTTACCAAATACACTGTGAAGATCAAACTATTTTCTGGAAAAGTATCGAGTTCCTAGTAAACAGAACTAAATTATTTTTTTTACATATAATGAAATGTTGTTAACAAAACTTACAAACAATTAAATCAGATATAAATTAAATCAAATATACATAACAGAAGGTGTACTTCATTTTTGGAGCATTTTATATACTTTTTGAACATGTCAAATGGAAATTACTCCATTGTGGAAGCGGGGTTTCTCTTACTTTCTATCAGATGATTTCATCTTTGTGCATACATGTTGTTGGGTTTACATTTCGGTCAGCACAGTTATGTATATTTAAGTTATTCTGTTGGCTTGACCTTTGCCCGTAATTGAGAGCAGATTTTCGACCTACCTGACTAATGTAATATTTTGTTAAAGACGTTTACTTGAATTTGAGTGCAACCTAGCTTTAATTACGATCATAGCATGTTCTGGATTAGAACTTGCTGACGATATTTGAGAGAATTTGCAATTAAATATAACCCACATCCAGGGTTTTTGTAATGTCATAGGTCAGGTGACAGTCTGTATATAAATAACTAGGTAAACAAAACTTCTCTTTTATATATCAGTGTTTTGGAATCAGTTATATTTTATAGTTGTGTTCAGTTATAATTTGAGAGTAATTATTTGTTTAAATTATAAACTGGAACTGCAAAGTGCTCATTGACTTTTTTTTTATACAGAACGTTTCTTTGGGATGATCGAGGACTCATTCAAAGGCTTTCTGGATGATTTAATAGCTACGTATAAGTTACCGTATTTGTGCTGGAAAACATCGACAAGCGTTTCTGAATAATACTCCGCAAATATGAGACTGAAGTATTACTCGAAAAAAATGAAGAAGAAAATAGAAAAAAAACAACAACAAACAATTCCTAATTTCCCATACAGATGCAGTAACCTTTCTATTATATACTCATTTTCGTTTCCTACGTAAAGCTTAATAGTGAAAGAGATACATTACATGAAACGAAGTAGTTTAATTCATACTGTATTCAAAAATAAATACACAACCATATATTGTATTCTATCTTTTATGTTTTAGTAAAGCACCATTCACTTGTACTTTGGAGTGCGTATATTATTGTATATAGTATCTCAACCCATGTGTTATAAATTTATCAAAATCAAAGTTATTTAAAATCCTTTCTATATAATTCTGTTCCATCATAACAAACTCCTCTTATTAGACGAGTTAATCATTGCCTTATGTTCTCAATTCGCTTCTATATAGTCTAAAATGCATTTTATAGATAGAGTTTTATTTATTCTGTGTTTTTCTTTCCTCCACAAGATTGGTATCTATCTATAATTTGTCCTTGCAATTCTTTCATTCTGTTTGATATTATTTTACTTAATATTTTATAGTCAGTATTTAAAAGCTACACGGATCACCAAAGTTTTAAAAGAATATGCTCCCGGTTGCCGTTGTATCTAATTGTTATAATCCTTCTCTCATTGCATTTGTCATTTCATTATTAAGAAATATAGCCATTGTTATCATTTTTAAGTACAGCAGTCCGATTGAAATTTTTTTTTATTCAGACAACTGATAACAAATCGTCACTACCTCAGGGTTTTTCCTTATTTCTGACCGCTCCGATGTCCTAATGGTTAGAACGTCCGCCTCGAATACGAGAGGTCGTGGGTTCGATCCCCGGTCGAGTCATACCAAAGCTGCCTCGCTTGGCTCTCGGCATAAAGAGGTTTAGTGTCAGGACTGGCCGGCCTGGTGTCAGGATAATGTGACTAGGCGAGACATCACGCAACATGTCTGCAACATGATGTCCCCCAGTGCTTAACATTGCTATAAACTGCCACACTGCAGACATCGTAGCGATATGACGTAAAAGTTGTTAAAGTTCGTGAAAAATCCAAATCACACACACGTCCTTATTTCTAGTATCTAGATAAAAAGCTAATAGGTTTGTTCTCGTCACTTTTTGGAGGACAGTTAGGCTCTCACTGTATTTATTCTATATTTACGTTTTTTGTTGTGAACAACTGTTATAAAAATGGTAAACATTTTCGATTATTCTATCATTGCTCTGTAATTTAGTCCCGTTTACATTACATTATCTTAGCTCCCTATCTTTACGTCTTCTCATTTCTTCTAGTTGTATATCCCTTGTCCATTTTGATACAACCAATCAAATCTAATTCTTTTTGTCTTCTCCTTTGTTGTTGATTATATTTATTTGTTCAAGCAGTTCTTTTGTTTTTCCTACATATCTTTATATTTGTATGTTTCTCTTGTACATTATTTGTTTGGTCTTTTCCTCCTATCATTTGCACTGTTGCTATAACACGTTGTTACTTTCCCTATTTGTTTGTTTGCTTTTTCCCCAGTCTAATACTTGCTTGTAGTTTAATATTCCTAACTTCATTTTGATATAATTTGTTTCCTATTGCGGTGTTATTTATTTTAGTTTACTGGAAAATCATCTGATATTGTCTCCTCTAGTATATTGTATCCTTTTATTTCATCCTTAAACTATGTACTCGCTTTTATTACACATATAGGTATAATCTTTCTTTATATAGGTTAAACATGTTTTTAATCATTAATTTACAGCACTGCTCTAAATATTCTCATTAGTGTTTCGTCTGTTTCTGGAATAACTCGTTTTATCATTATCCGTTAGTATATTGCTTAAATCACCTGATACGATCAGTTTTTCCATTTCTATTTTGTTTCCATATATTTTCCAAACATATATTAAAAATGTCGTCTTTGCGGATGGTATTGTTGGTGCATATATATATATATATATATATATATATATATATATATATATATATATATATATATATATATATATATAATATATATGAAATCATAGGACTCGACATTTTTATGACTCATTCCGCTCTTAAACATTTCGTTAGTGTCAATGTTTATCCAGGTATGTTTTTCCTATTTTCATTCTTATAGGATCATTATAGATCTTTGTCTGTAATCATTACACACGTTAACTACTACAATTGCATTAACTCATTTTCTGTGCGTTTAACCGCTTTTACTATGCTAGCAGAGTAAACCATGGCTCCCATTTCTTGACGAAAAATCATGTCATTTTGCTTATTTTAAAAATATTTTCTTGGTGTTGGTATTTTATATATTCTTTTATTTATATTTTATGAGAATATTTTATAGTGGGAGGCCACATTTTATAGAAAAGACTATATGAAATTAACATTTCTTTTGTGTTCGTTTTATTCATGTTATCATCTGTCATGTCATGTTCATTTCTGTTACGGTTTCACTTTTCCTTGTGTTGTCTGAGTAGTGAATGGGGTCACTTTAGTGTCAAGGGGAATTAGCATTAAAAACCACCCTGGGTAACTTTGGCTTCAATGGGAAATTTAACATTACGAAAACCCCTGGGTCACTTTAGCGTCAAGGGAAATTTAACATTACGAAAACCCCTGGGTCACTTTGGCGTCAATGGGAAATTAACATGGGAATAAATTGTGGGTCTGTTGAGCGTCAGGGGGAAATGGAACTGGGTCGGGACCCTATTTTAATACGGTCCCGACCTGATGGGTCTATGGAAATGGAACAGGGGAAAAAAATTGAAACAGGGAGGGGTCTCTATTTTTGTTAAAAAAATAAAAAAATAAAAAAATGTGGTAGGCAATTGAAAGTCTATCTCTTTTCGAGAGATTGGAGTGGCCCTGAAAAGGGACTTTGGTTTTCTTCTTCTAATTTCTTCCATTTCTCCACCAGCTTCTTATTTTCTGTCCTACACTTTTTCTCTTCTTTTCTTTCTTTTCTTCCTTCTTTATTTCTTCTTTCTTCTTCTCCTCGTCTTCTTTCTTCCTCTTCTCATTTTCTTCTTCTTTTTCTATTTTTTCGTTCCATGCTCTCATCCTTATCCTTTCCTCTTCCTCCTCCTTCTCCTCCTTTATTTCTTTCAACAGATCACTGATCATTTCCTTTACTTTTCGTAAGTTGATAATCTCCATCTTCACTTGATGGGGGCTATAAGAAAAGTGATCCTCGTTTAAGTTAACTAACATTTGCTCCATCATACCCAAATTGTCCAGGACGTCTTGCAATGTTTTCTTTTATCAAGCTGGTTCGAAGCCATCTTCTTTTTTATTCTTTGCAGAATGGTGTGAATGACGAACGTTGTGGGTTCTTATACGAAAAGCGCGGACGTGAAGGAAAACATCCCCCTAAGACACAAAATTTATTTTACCTAGATCATGACCAAACAACGCGCGGACGTGAAGGAAAACATCCCCTACTTTTCTCATTTTATATTATCTACTATCCACATACATGAAGGAGCAATAAACAAACCCCAAATCTACTATCCACATACGCAAAGCGTTAAAATGAAACCCAAATCTACTATCCACACAAACCAACTTAAGCACTTACAAAACCCAATAATTTACTATCCACACAAACGTACGTGAGCGCTTACAAACACAAACACATACACTCACACTAGGAAAGAAAAGAGTCAGTGTTTATATTCATACTACTCTACATACACACATTGGCAAATGGATTACTATTTCTTTTCTAAAGGTTTGGGTAGCCCTGAAAAGGACTGTTTGTTTTGAAGTCCAGTCACACCTGGCTAATGATGACACCTTCCAGGCCTGGCACCACACACACATCTTCTTCCCTAGTCTCCTTTTACTTTTTTTCTTGGGAGTGCAGAGGCGGGATAAGTGGCTTCAGAATCCCAATCTTCTGTCTCTGGGATTCTGAAATTTCCTCTCTCCTTTTCCTCCTCTTCTTTTTTTCTTCTTTCCTCCTCTTTCATCCTTCCCTCTTCAACGATGGCCTCTGCGGCCAGTTCATTTAGTATGCGCCTGGCATATTCCAGGTGCATCTGGAGTTCTAGAAGTTTAGCAAGTCTGGTGTTCATTCTGGTGTTGATCAATCAACAAGTGTAGCTAGACTGCCTAGCGATTTTCAATTTATAGAGAATGCGCGGACGTGAAGGAAAACATCCCCTAAAACAAAAGTTATATTACCTAGATCATGACCAAACAACGCGCGGACCTAAAAGAAACACTCACTCACTTTTTTACTATCCATTATTATTTTAAAAATTTTCATTAATCACTTCAATATACTATTCACATACGCAAAGCAATATAATCGAACCCCAAATCTACTCTCCACGTACGTCCAACAGCAACAAAAACATGATCATTATCTACTATCCACACCAACACATACACTCACACCACAAAAGAGTCAGTGTCTATATTAACACTACATACATACATTGGCAAATTGATTGTTATTTCTTTTCTGGAGATTGGGGTAGCCCTGAAAAGGGCTGTTTTTTGTGTGCGAAGTTGAAGCTAGGGCGATCTTCTGGTTTCTAAGAATGCCATGTTCTCTGACGATAGACTTTCTGACGATAGGTCTGCTTCTTCGGAAAGAGAAGAAGAACTCTTTGGTGTCGATACGACAATCGACAAAGCCTCTGTCAGGTTCAAGATGCTGCTGCTCCTGTTGTTGCTGTTGCTGCTCTCTCTGCTGTTTCTGAAGTCTGTACTTCTCTGTCCATTCTTTTTTCTCCCTGTTCACTTCTTCTCTGAAGAGCTCTTCTATCAGGTCTTCAGTGACTTTTAACATTCTCACATTCTCTATCTCTTCTGGCTTCGGTATCAGACTGTATCTGACCCTATGCAGATTCACGTAGGCTTCGTTTAGCTGAGCTAGTTTGGAGCACATCTTCATAGGAGGATGAGTCGACAATGGATGGTTAGACTGAAGGTTACCCCCGGCTTTAAAGTCAAAGCGCGGTCGTGAAGGAAAACATCCCGATACGGTTTTCGAGCCGGAACGTACAATGAGTGTCATGAGAGGTATAGTAAGAAGTCAAAGAACATGAATCAAGATTCCTATAGCCAAACAAACCACAAAGGCATTTCTTTTCAAAACACAACATTTTTTATTCAAAATGACTTGACACTAACAAACAACTCTAACATTTTTTAACAATAATCCAACAATATAACATCAAACATTTTTTTTTTCAAATGACAAACATTTATTTCAACTAACACATTATTTTGGACAGGGTTGACAACGTTGTGAATAAAATTGTGATTTCCACTGTTGGAAGTCATAAGGCCATTGATGGACACTACGTTTCCTAGCTTGAGACAAAAGATAAGCATAATGGTCACAAAACCATTGATCAACTTTCACATCGTTTCTAGAAGAAGAACGAGGATCAAAATGAGTCACTAAATGTTCTAAGGAATAGCCCAGGCCGCGATGATGCAGAAAATACACACAATATTGTCCACACACCAAGGAATCTGTGCCTTGTAATTCTGTAACAAGATAACCGAGTGGGATATTTCGGATTAACAACAGAACACGTTTTGACGGCACAGATATATGGTTTAATGTGACGATTTATATGAGTAGTGGATGATGAAGATGTGTGCGTATTTATAATCCAAATATTGGATCTATTTAACAAAAAACGCACAGTTTCAAAGATGAAAAAAATATACAAATAAATTTAGTTCAGTAACCCTAAACACAGGATAAATGATTTCACAAATGATTCAATAATGGAAAGATGAATATAGTTCACTCAAATAGTAAACAATGTAAGTCTTTACACATAGTAAAAAATGTATTCGCTCAGGTAGCGAAATTATGTCACTAAACAAGAACGGATATACAATCTATCCTTCCAGTCCTGAATAATACCTTGGGTCTTACTAACCCAAAATTAGCATACAGCTAAAAATACATGTGTGGAGATGCACTCCGTCACCCGTGCACCTTATCCGCTCCACAGCTCCTCTGAATCAATTTCACAACCAATATAGACTCTGGACCCTCGGAATACTATGATCACTTGAAACATTAGACCCTCCGGGCACTTGAGATATTAGACCCTCCGGACCTCCTGGTCCTTTGACGGCTCTACAGCTGGGTCACCTTAGTCCCTCTGGACACTCCGGACGCTAGATATTAGACGCTCCGGCACCTTAAACGCTCCGGACACACGGACGTTTCTACCCTCTGACAACACCGGACACCCCGGATATTCCTACCATCAAAACACTCAGCTGAAAATATACCCGATACAGTGTACTAAACTTGATACAGACATAACGTAAGGACGTTATACATGGTAAGTTAAAAAGATTATATTATAATGGCAATTACAAAACAGAGGTTCAATAGTAAACCTAACCCTGCTTGATAAGACAATAGTAAAGAATTCTTTTAAAAAATGTAGCTTTACATTACCAATATAAGTCCTGCACTACGTCGCAACAAGAATAAAAAATGCACGCATTATGGTATGTAAAGAAAACTATAACAAACATGCAAAGGCAAATATGGTAATACACTAGTTATCACTTAAAACCCAAAAATTACCTACCTCTACAGCTGGAGTTGTGCGAATCCTTTTAGCAGGCCGCTTGCTGACAAAACCATTAGTATTGTAAAGGTCCTTTACATGTAGTAACGTATTTATACCTTTAGAATTTTCGTTATTCTTTATCAAAGGCACCTTGCACGTGTGGCATAGGACGAATAGTACTCACGATTTCGAAATACATAGACCATATTATAATCACCCTCGGGTATCGTTGTACAGAGAAAAAGAAACGAAACCCGAGTACATGTATTTAATTAACAACATTTACACCATTCCGTGACAAATTCCACATTATTGAATCGGGTGGTTTGAGCATTTCTTCTCATAAAGTCAATGATATCGTCTTCCAAAGGAGGCAATCCATACGAATCGAAATATTCCACACATCCTTCTTGAGGAAAGTAGACGACTACCCAGTGGGTTCCAGGGAGATGACTGTCGTCCGTGTTGATCACATAAGCTAGATGGTCTTGAGGTTTGCGATGAGGGAATTCATCTTTAGCACAGACGACAGGATTCCAAGAAGCCGTGTACGAACTGTGGTTCAAAAGGTAATAAAGTTCCAGGCATCCATTGATTTGTGTGTTTTTTCTTCTTCTTCTTCACAGGTAATAATAAGTGATCAATTCGATCCTGACTTTTTGCTTGAAAATGTCTGACAAGTAAAAGGCGTTTAGCTTCGTCTCCCCACTCTGATTCAGAAGAGCTTCGATACGATGGATCTCTTGAGTGCTTATTGGTGGACAAGAATGTTCATGCAAGTCTTTATACCACTGATGCAACACGACTTCGTCCGAGATGATACTCCAAGCTTCGTCCAGATACTCGTCCAATTTGTCTTCTTGACTCAGCATCAGGCATTTATCGTGTTGAATTTGATTGGGATGATCGTTTTGACATCCATAGCAATCTTTCTTGATCAATTCCGTAATTTTTTCGACCAAGTGTTTGGCAAAACAGGATACTAAATGGACTTCTTGTTCTGGCCATCTCGACTTCATCATGATAACTTCTTCTTCCACGGTCTCCTCACATTCCATCTCTAAAGTTTCTCCACTTTGTAAAGAGGGATAACAGTCTTCCATGGCTTCTAATAGTCTAGAATGACTTCTCTCAAGCTGTTGATTTCTATGGTATTGTCAAATTCTGCATACAGGAGGACGTTCACTGTGTGATCTGGAGGTCGATTTGCAAACTGAAGTTCCACACGAATCTGACCCGATTTTAGAGGGTGGAAATGTCCCTCGTCGCTGCCTTGGTCTGGAGTGAAATCAAAAGCCCACAAAGCATAGCCTCCTGCATAATCCTCGTACGTAATACCGTGACTGGTGTTGGTTCCTTACTGTCCCGTGGCTTCCTACAGGGACAAGTACGACCTCAAGTAATTATTCGCGGCACCAAAGTTAGGTTCAAAGGGTCGGGTACACAAGGTCTTGCCATCACGATTGACTTCAATCTTGGACACGCCAAAATGTTGAAAGTCAAAAGGGTTTTCGTTGTACATTCCGTTGAAGGCTGAATTCCTGACGATACCAACAATCAAATGCTTGGGTAACTGTCCTTGGAACAGATGATCTTCGATCATGGATCGCTGTCCAGTAGGAATGGTGAACGTTTTCACTTCTACGCGTCGTATCGGATACTTTACGGTCGTTCTGCTCAACGTCTGACTGACGTCGTTTCCCACATTGGGTAACACTTCCACACGACGCACGTAAAGTCGGGCTTCTTGAATGATAGTCTTGTATTCACTGGCATGGGCCATCAGATGGAAAGCGGCACTGCTACGATTCAGTCTCAGACGGATATCCACCCAGTTCAGCAAATACTTTTCTTGTAAACACATGTCCAAATGCAAACGATCCATCATTCTAAACTTCGCCCTTGCAGAATTTTCTTACGACGGTCGTGAACCCCCACATTGTAGGGATTGTCATCTTCTGTGAGGGCTGTGTCGGTAAACGTGCCTAAACCTGCCGTGTCAGGTTTTCATACCACGCAAGCATCCAGATGAGTATTCTTGGCTTCTTTTCCGTACGTCAAGAGATCTTCCAAGTAGGCACGATACGGATAAGTATCCATGTTGCTACTGACCAGTTTGTTATTCAAGTACAAGTCCACTTCGCTGAACAAGGAATGCATGAAATTGTTGACAGGAGCTACTCTAGCATCGCCTCCTGGATTGGTGTTGTCCGTTTTGATCACTTTCACTTTCAAGTGCAGGTAACTGCTATTCATATCTATGTAATCTTCGGGCTCTCCTTTGATTTCAAACTCGATGGGAGCGGAATCCGTCAAAGAGGAGACAGGGTGAAATTCCACCCACTGGGATTCTTGCATCGTCATCATGGTGGGGGACATGGCAAACAGATCCAGTTCCGACTTGGAACAAGAGCAAAACTCTCGGTGCATCATTTTTTTCTCTTTCTCAATAATCGAAAACGTCTAAGTCTCTTCTTGTCTTTGCCTTTCTAGCTTTAGACGTGTGAAGTCTGGTGAAAGGGTGTTTTCTTCGTCGTCTCTTTCTGCCTTGTCCTTGCTGAATGCCTGACTCGGTAGCGTGCAGGGCATTTATATGTGTGTCTCGTCGGCCCAAAAGGACTTTACCCGTTTGCAGCAAGACATTTTTGCCTGCCCTCATGAAGGCTTCTTTTGGGTCTTGTTTGTCGATGATGACATTTTGGAGAAATTCTTTGCCTTGCGTCAATGCCGCATCTTTCAAGGCGTGCAATCCGCGTGTCACCATCGGTTTCAACACCGGGGCCACCGAACGAAAGGCCGATTTTAACATATCTCCTAAACCGTGTCCTCGCTGTCGAGCAACCCCTCGGTACACTGGGTACATGACTTACGAGTCGTGAGAGAACCGTTTTCGAAAATGGAGTTTCACCGTGACTTTTCCTTTGGTGAATTGAATATTTTGTCCCAGATCTCCTTTTATAGCAATGTTGACCGTGTCCAAATAAGACTTACTAAGGATGTACAAATTCGCGGTGAACGTGGTAAGTGTTTCCACCTTCCTCGTCAGCGATCGTGGCAGAATCCACTTTGAAAGGAATGACACGCAGTAACGGCACAGAGGTGTGTCCCACCACGTTGTACTCCACCACATCGGAGTACACAAACTTCAAATTCAGTCCTTGGTTCAGTTCTGCCGGGGCACGAAATAACTTGCTAAAAGGCTTGTTGTCGTAAATGATTGGTAATTCGTTTTTGTTGATCATGGCCATTCTCATGTTCGTGTCTCCGCCCAACATGTCAAACAATTCAGGACAAAATAAAATGGACACGATTTTACTCCCGTCAAATTTCATCAAGAAGCGACGAGCTGCTTTTGTCGTATTCCATGGTGACACTTTTATTGACACTTTCCAAAGATTTCAGAAACACGACATTAAACCTGGAGGCTATGGTGCTCACCAAATGTTGACCACTAAAATAATAGCCTGGGGGAATGTACAAGTGATAGGTGGTGTACTTTTGATTTTGTGTGCCAGGGGTTTTTATGTTATATTTGCCATGGGTATCCAAGTACTGTTGCATTTGCTCGTCATGAACTTCCACATCAAAAAAAATTTTGATTGGGAATGACATTGAAGACTTGGGTCGAGTGAATGATTTCCACTAAAGCCACTTCCCAATGGGCTTCGTGATCGAACTGGATGGTCTGAGGTAATTTTACCGTGTAACAGCATAACGTGTTCTTAGGAAACACATCCATGGAACTGTCACTGGGTAAGGTTAAGTAAAATTGGTTTTGGTGGCTCATAATTCCAGAGTTCTGTGGCTGTCCGAGGGGTTACTGGACGTCAGAGGCGTGTCTCCGCCCAAAATGGGGTTGTTGTTGTGGTTGTTATTGGCGTGGTGACTGGCACTGGCACTGGACAGAAGGTTTCCGTTGTTCCCCTTCGAGGAGAATTTCAGGGAGGGATTGGGAAGCAGGTAACCGATGCAACTGCTTAATAAAATGGTCCACAATTGTTTGTCTCCTTGTTTCAAACTCAAATTGGCAATGGCTGCCCCGATGACACAATACAACACCAAGAAATTGGCAGAAAAAGACGATTTGCGTTTTAGGCACACGTTCTCCACACCACACCCACAATGGTTGTTTCTGTAAATCTTGTAGAGAAGAACTGGGTGAAGGATTGGTAGCCGTAGTAGCTGCGTCTGTGTGAAGGGGCATGATTGTCACTTTTTATAATCGATGACTTGCGAATCGTCGATCGAAGAATCAAAACTGGGTGGATATCCTTTGCAACGTACTTTGACTTCTTTGACACGTCGTTTGCCTACTTTACGGGTTCTGCTTTCGAGAAGGCTTTCGATGTCGTACACGTCGTCTTCTTTTTTGGTGACACGTTGCAACTCGGGCAAATAAAGCGTTCCTTTGAGCACTTCTCCGTTCATGTCTTCCAATTTATAGACGGCAGGATGACGGCCATGCACTCGTCCAGTGACACGAAATAATTCGGTCGTCCATTTAGGTAAGTAACCTTTGTCGAAAGAGCGTTTGGTTTTGCCAATGCGCACCCAATCTCCTTCGTCCAACACTCTACTTTTCTTGGGGACAGCCCTCGTCGGGGACGTACCAAACAGGCGCTCAAACACCAACACTTCGTTCTCGGGAGTCACTTCTTGCGGGACACGTCTGATGCTTCGATGGTAAGATTGGTTGTACGCCTGCACCAGGTGCGGTAAGATGTCGATGTACTTCAGAGTGTGGTGATGCGTAAAATATTTCCACATGCTTTGTTTCAAAGTGCGTTGAAAACGTTCCACGATGCTGGCCTTGGTTTCGGGATTCTCGGTGGAAAAGAATGTCACGTTTCTTTAATTCTTTTTGGAACGCTTGGGTTAGAAATTCGGTACCTTTGTCCGTTTGCCATCGAAGAGGGTGACGAGCGCTTTGTTTCAACACTCGTTGCAGGGCTCGCACTAACTCGCTGCTCGATTTGGAAGTCAAGGGTACGACCCAGGCAAATTTGGAAAAGACGTCGATGACACAAAACAAATATTTGTAGCCGCGATTGTAGCTGGCCAAAATGAGAGACATTGGCTAAATCAGCTTGCCATTGATGATCGATGCCTTCCACTCGGGTGCGACTTCGGGAAAACTTGCGTCGAATGGGTTTGTGTAAAGTGTAAGTAGCTTGTTCTTGTAACTATCGTTGCACTTGAGGTAAACGGAAACTTTTCAGTCGCGTTTTGGCAGCACGATATAATTTTTGAACTCCTGCGTAACTTGCAGGATGGGAGGGATCGTAGTAAATGCTGGCTAAGACTTTTTCCATTTGTTGGTTTGTGTGTTAATAAGGCACCCACTCTTGGAAGATGCTACTCTTTTTCTCTTTGGGTACTTTCTTGGATTGTAATGCTTTGCGTGTGCGACCGGCAATAGGTGTCGAGGAGGAGGATGTCTGAACAGGGGATATAGGTTCTTGTTTCACTTCTGTCTTCACTTCTGTCTTCACTTTCGTTTTCTCTTCTGATGAAGAAGGAGTGGTCATCATCTTTTTAATCCATCCAATTCTGGAGGTAGGTGGTGTTGTTAACTTGCGTACTTTTTCTAGTGGAGTCTGAAACCCTTCTTTTTCTTCTTCTCCTTTTTCTGTCTTGGTCACTGGTAGTGGTGATGGTGCTGGACTTTTCATCAAGGTCTTAAAATCTTTCAGAGTGGGGAGAGCTGTTTCGTCTGAGGCTTTTTGGTGAAAGAGTTGCAGTCGTTGTAAGAGTTGACCGTACTTTTGCGATTTTTCTGTTTCGGACAAATCTTGGCGATCCATCAAGGACTGCAATTCGTGTTGTAACTGGGACATCTCGCTCAAATTGGGATTTGGAGGTAAATGCGGGGTGCGTTGTTCTTGCCAACGATGGTATTCCATCCATCGTTTGTAAGGCACTAAAGCTAGTTTTCGTCCTTCCATGGGATGTCAGGGGTCGATTCTGAGATCTTGGGACTTCAGAGGGCCTTTTTATCTTGCTCCTATGAGTCCTCCCAACATGGTTCCCAAGACTCCTTTCAGCAATGGACCTAACAAGAGGCGTGAAATGCCTCCACGTTGGACCAACATCTTCTTTTGACGAATGGGAATTTTCTTTTGAACCATTTGCCGAAGAACGTGACGATGTTTGCCTAAGCATTGTTTCTGGTGTTTGGACAAAGGGATCGCGCCTTTCAAGACGTTCAAACAACATTCGCACACGGTTTCAATGACCTCTTTGGCTGATTGAATGAGTTTTTTTTCGTAGGGGTGGAAAAGCTTTGGACAGGAGAGATAACATGTCCCCATGTTTGACTAAACGAGGAGGCAGTCCTTTCATTTTCTTTCCTTGGGGTTGTTTTGAAGACGGATGTTTTCTGGAGGGTGACATCTTTGAGTCTTCAGCACCAAAAACACTGATACCCCTACTCGGTCACAGGCCTTTTTTATACTGGAACGCGTCTCCACTGGTTGTCTTTACGGCGTATCAACTTCAGGACAGGCATGACATGTCGTGCAGGGGTACGTAATGGACTAAATCGAGCCAGTTCTTGCTTGGACAAATCCAGTAAACTTTGTAATATGCCCGATCTTTCTTGAACTTTGATTTTGGGAGAAGGTACTTTGTGAGCAGCTGTCACTGCCACTAAATTGGAGGGTCCTGCCATGGGGAAGTTCTTGGGGTCATCAACGGAGAAGTTCTTGGTGTGATCAACGGCTCCAAGTACTCTTCAGTTGTTGTTGTTGTTGTTGTTGTTGTTGTTTTAGGGTTTAATGCCACTTTTCAGCACAAGATAGGCTATACATGGCGGCCAGTATTAATGGTGGAGGAAGAACCCGGAAAAACCCCGGAAAGAACCACCGACCCACGAGAAGCTACTGGCAAGCTTTCTCACATAACCACATTAGCCGAATCCGAGAATCGAACCGACGCAGACAGAGGTGAGATGGAAGTGATCCGTAACGGTGAGCGCTTGAGACCACTTGGCCACTCGGGGCCCTACTCTTCAGTTCTTGGTGACATCGACGGGGAAGTGAATGAACCTGAGGCTACCGGAGACGCGGTCACTGTCTTTGCAGTTCGTGGTTTGCGAGTGTAAGGTTGCGTCCTGGCCGAAGTGCCTCTCTTGCGACTAGTTTTCTTCTGTGGACTTTTCTTTTCCTGGGGGCTTTTCTTTTTCCGGGGTGGTGACTGGTAAGAGGAGGGTCCCGCCACTGGAGAAGTTCTTGGAGACACGGGTCTCCTTGGGGACTTGGCCTTGGCACCGTAGATCTTTTTCTTCTTCTTGGAGCTTCGTTTTTCTCTTTTCTTGGGGAGAAGTTTTGGAGCATTAGGATCCCATCTTAAGAGAGAGCGAATGATGACCCCTCCAAAAGTACCGCTCCCTCCAGGTTTCAAAATGATTTGTTTCTTAGTTTGAGTGTCGATGCGAGGATAAGCCAGTTGGGTCAAAGCGACTTTGTTTCGATTAAAAAAGCGTTTGGTTTGATGAGGAATCTGAATGATCCCTTGTAGTAATTGACGTGCTGTCACCGTGAACCATCGTAAGACTTCTTTGAGACTAGCTTCTAAGACACGAGCCCGTATTTGTGGATTTTTTTCTCGACTGATGCCATACAAGGCACGAATCAATTTGACGGGAAAATGCGACTGAAGGGACGTCATGTTCAAACTGTGTGTGAGACAGACGAAAAGTGTCTGAGGTTTTTATAGATTTTTTTGTTGAGTGAAGTTAAGTCGAGGACGGAGACGTGTACAGGACAGGCCCTCCGTCTTGGCACCAGTGGTGACAGAAGTGGGTACGAAATCGCAAATCATCGGGGGTCGTAGGTTTCAAATCGAGGAGTAAATAAGCGTGTGGCGTTTGAGTGGCATCGTCGTACGCCTGAGTCAGCCAAGGCGTTCCTAACTGTTTGGCTAAGGCTTGCACTTGCGATTTATCTCGAGGGCTTTTAAACAAGACCACGTAATGCGCATTGAGACTGATGGTGTGATGGGCTTTACTTTGTTGAAACAAATTTTGGGTGATGTAAACGACACTGGCATTACGGTGATGCCCTTTGCGCGTGAACCACAGTTTAATTTCTTCTTCGTCTTCTCCTAACATATCTTCAAAAATGACCAAATGGGTTTGACAGGAATCAAAGACGATGCCGTCCTCTTCTTTAGGAATGCTTTCCACAAACACGATGGAATCGCCTTGACTTTCTCGCAAGAGGCTGTACGCCGATTGCCACTCTTTGTAACACCACACGATGCGTTGAGGTGGACGATCGATCAAATGATGTTTATGTTCGATCAAACGTTGGACGAATTCGGTTTGCCTGAACCGCTAGGTTCAGCAATGAGCATGTTAAAGGGATGACGAAGATACAAAGCCTCCCAACTGGCACGATCTAAGTGTTCGTCGATGACTTTGACTGTGGAAGAAGAGGGAGCAGAGACAGCAGAGGTAGCCATAGTGTTAGGAATGTCACTTGTGACACGAAAACAGACAACATGAACACGAAAGACAACAATACATAAAAGCCAAAGGCTTCAGTACAACAATAAAAGGCACATGAAAACCATCAACGTGGAATAGAAACAAGTTTCTGTACAACATGTTTTGGGTAATGTTCTGACCAGTTCTATAGGGGGTAAGGTCACACAAGTGTCCTCCCGGAATGACCTTTCAGGAATGTCCATGACAGTCCTGTCCTAAAGCGAGTGGTTGTTCTCGGTGACGGGTTCTTCTGGCACTGTCACTAACATAGGTTTTCCTTGAACAACTCTTCTACATACTGGGCCACTTCTTGGGTCCAAGCCTTAAACCCCCCTTTTTCCAGTCACGAACATCTGTCCAATGGGGGTGTAAGTCATAAGCTACACACACATCGTCATACACGTCTTCGGTAGCTAAAAGTTGACGAATATTTTTTTCCTGTTGAGGTCGAGAAGTATCCAGATGAAAACGTAAGGCTTTGAGCAAAAGGAGTCTTTCGTGACCATTTAAGGCCATTGGGGTGGTAAGTACTGATCGTAAAGAGCCCACAAAGAATCGGCTGGTAAACGAAATCCCAGAAAACAAGTTACTAAGACACACACTATGCGTCATCCCAAATTGAATGGATACAGTTCTTGTAATAATTGATGGTAATGATCCACGGTTTGAATATGGTCATTGAGTTCCTTCCACGGAATCTGTTCAATCACTTGTGACATAAGCCGTGGCATGGATTCCTGATTTTATAGTCTCTTTATTTCGGAAGCAATAAAGGTACTTTCTAACTAGACATCTTCGTTCTCCAGTAGGGAATCTAAATCTTGCATACTGTAACCTACACTTCAGAGTTTGTTTAGATGTTTCGTCTTCCGCTAAGCAGATTCCACGTAAAATATGTTGGTAATCCTTTAACTCGTCTTCCTCAATAGGTTGCTCTAGGTGAATCTCGAAGTAACCAAAATTACGAACATTTAGTTCATTCACTAACTGAAAGTGTTGAACAAGGTCTGACCACTGAAACAATTTCTGACGAATCAGTCCTCTTATACCATTCAGGTACCAGTGGTTAAAGATCTGGTGACGTAACGGATGCAATTGTTCTTTAAGTTTGACTTGTATTTTGACCAGCTCTCGGTAAATGCGTTCTCTCAACTCCACAGGCAAAGCACGAATGTTCTCTTGTAAAGTATCCATGAATAGGTCAGTCCGTACAATTCACAATCTTGTCCTAGAGCAAAAGTAATCCACATAGTGAGTAATTTCTGACCACTGCCATTCAGGGTAACGTCCAAGAATCTCACTGAATTCTTTTGATGTAAACGGTCTAGAGTGATATAATAGGACGAATGCACACTTGACCCAGAGAAATCTAACACACTGATTGACCTTTTTCACTTTCCTGTTGTGAATTTCTCGGCACAATAGTTCTACAGTTACCCATTTTGATTTCACTCTGGCAAGTCCCTGCCAAACTTACTTGTAAATCTTCTCTTGCAGTTCTTTAGGTAATGATTCAATATCGTTTTTGAAATGAAGTTTAAATACTGGTCTCGGTGATGTCCAACATTTCACTCCTAGCCAATCTGGTTTCTTCTTCAACGACATGGTGAGTTACTTCAGTGTCTCGGTCCCTCTAAAGGTAAGTAATGACAATTCGGTGACCATCGAGCATGTTCTAGGTAGGCCGAATCTTGTGGTTCCCAGTGGTGAAGTGACACACCGCAACTGAAGCACTTGACTTTATCCCCTTCACCCAAGTAGAAAAATCCGGCTCTGGCTAATTCTTCGGGGGTCGGTCTTCCCAGATACTTAGGCCATTTTCCTCTGAACGATTGAAGACGATTTTCAAAGTCGCAGTATTCCGACAAACGCACAGTGAACGAATATTCGTCTTTCACAGGTTCGTTTCGATGAGGGTTGGGTGACATGGACAGAGTTTGCTCAGGGCTGGATGACATCCGTAGGGAGGTAGACGTGAAGGTGGACATTCACCTTTAAAATGAAACCCAGTAAAGTGTCCAAGAGGACGAGTGGCATCGCTTTCGCATCCCTCAGGTTTAACACGCACAGCATCACTTTCCATGATAGGGGTAGTGAGAACAAAGTACCCATGATGCTTTACAGCATCGCTAAGGTCACAATGTACAGAATCGTTCCCATAGCAAGGCTCACAATCGCATTCCACTTCAGAGCCCCCAAGCTTGAATTGTGCCTTTCTGAACTTGTTTTGTGTTTCTCTGAAAGTATTCATCTTGTTCGCTTGGTCATGGTAATGACAATGAACTATCTATCTTGCCTAGGTTTCCTTTTTATATACAGACCAATACCGACGTGTCCATACGGTAAGGTGAAATGATTGGGAAGTCGCACTCCCTTCTGGTACACGATTTGATAGACTTTTTCCAAGGGTCGACTGACGATGTGGTGAGTGGGTAAACGTACAATCTTGTTGGGTTGATAGGTGCTCACATTAAAGTGTTCATCTTCTCTAGACTGCAAAGGTTCCTTCAATACGCCAAAGTTCACCACTCGACTGGTACGATAATTCAGAGTCAATCCTTTCACTTTACACGTCGTGTGCACTTCTCCTTGTTTGTCCCGGTATTCGTAACCATGATTTTTAGGACCACCACTGGCGAAATTTAGAATCTTGTCGTCGGGGTGCTCGTCTGTCCAGGCTCCTAAACGGTCTCCTTCGATGTCAGGGTGCTGTTGACACGGGTGATCGATGTAAATGCAACGTCCAAGTATTTGATTTCTTCTCCTTTCTCTTCGTCGGCTTGGTACAGCAAACAGGTGGCATTGGTCCTTCCTTCGTACAAACTATCCCTCGGGTTCAGGGGGTCCATGAACTGGTAACTTTCCACGTGGCGTTTAAACTCGGGATCGGTTTTCAAACGGTGATCGTACTCGTGTTCCCACATTTCCACTACTTGGTATCCTTCCTCTTCTAACTTTAGGCGTCGCTGACAAGTGGCCTGGTACAAGTCTTCCATGGTTCGTTGTAAAAACTGATTTTTAGTGCCGCGGTCAGGGTAACAGACGGGGCATCCATGAAATAAGCAACCGTTAAACTTGTACACGATCTTGGGGTTTTCTAAGTCTCAGCCATCGACCGAATTCGTTCCGATGGTCTTTTCGCCCCCTCCGTTGCGGGCATGCTGAATCCATTTGTCTTCCTTGTCGCACAAGTAATGTAACCAGCGTAGGGCTTTGACCGAGTATTGACGTTTGACATAGTTGGTCGTTTGAGGACTGATGACAGCCACGGTGTTTTCAGGCACGAATCGTTGCCGGTACACTAAGGAACACGCTTTGGCAATGGTGCAAGCTTCTTTCAAAGGATCGACCCCTCCGTGTTCCATAAACAGTTCTCGAAATTTTCCACAGCAACGTCGTAAAATGTCCACGTCGGAACGACAATACTTTAGCATTTCTTCCTGAAAGTCGAAAGGGTCCGAGGAGTGAGCCTGGTACCAAGCGTAGAAAGCTTCTCGTTGTTCGGTACGCAGGTTGTCGGGGTCGTAATAGTGAACATCAGGCAAATGGGGTAGAAAGGAGTGTTGATTAGCTTCCGTATTGAAAAAGTGTGGAAGGTACCCTTTAGCCATTTCTGGCATTCCAAACGTTTTAGGCATTCGACTCAAAGGCATGGCCAAATAGCTCATCGAATCTTTAAACTGTACTTGTCCCACTTGCATGAAAATGATTTTGGCTCCGTTCAAAGTCACTTTAGGACGTTCAGTACCATGTTCCGTATAGTAACTGTCCATCGTATCCGGAGAAATTGTGAGCCATCACCGTGGCATGACGACGACAATCTCCGTAACGTTCGATGTTCTCTTGGCTCCAGGTCTCGTCGATGGTGTCTGAGACCCATCGGGCAAAATCGTGTAGGGTCTTTGGTCCTCGAAAGATTTTTTCACGTCCTCTAGGAATCTTGCTGCAGTGAGGGCAATGACTGAAAATAGGTTCTTGAATGCACTTCTCGCACGATTGATGAGCCACGCAGAAATTACGAATGTGAATGCCGGTCCCTTGCATGCATTAGAAATCGAAAAAGATGAAATTGCCTTTCTTCTTGTGTCCATCCTCTTTCTCTGGTTGGGGTTGGTATTTTTGCACGTAGCATTGGTGTTCCAAGTCCACTATGTGGTGACAAATGTGACATTTTTTCTTTCCTGAACATACGTGTGCCTTGGTTCTATTGGTACGTAGACCTTGTCCACACGTAGGGCACAATGTCAGCAGTTGATAAGCACATTTCTTCTGTGAACCTTGCATCTTCAAATGTTGTTGGTAACAGGCCGGGCTGACAAAAGTACGCAGACAAGCTGGGCAATGCACTGGTTCTTGCCCTTCGTTCAGACAGGGTGGAGAGGCCAAACATCCTGAGCATTTCGATCCACAATGCTTGTGTTGTTCTCGATTGTTATAGCCATATTCACATTTCTCACAATAATAAACGTATCCTAGGAATCCGGTGATACTGGTAATGGTATCGAAATGGTTATCGTGATAATAGACATGAATGTATTTTCCATCCTTAAAGTCTTTCCCTCGAAACAACAGAGGCCCACGCATTTCTTGAGGGTGCACTTTCAAGGTGTAGCGTGGAGCTAGGAAATCTTGCAATGTTTGAATTTCAGGAATGCCACAAGGCGTGTCTTTGGACAGGCCGGCTTGTTGTAACAGGAGTTCTGCTTTGTTTCGTTGTTTGGCTCGGTCCGATTGTTGAATAGTTTTCCAGGCTCTTTTCCATTCTGCCGTGTCGTTCTTGTTGGCATAGGTTCGTCCCACCACGATAGCCCTGGCTAAACACATCTGGTCTTGAGGGTTGTGAATTCGGACGAGACTCTTTTTGGTGCTGCGAAGGTCGTTCACCAATAAGACTATTTTGCGGCCAGTCCCTTGAGGAGGAGAGACGTGGGTCATGTCCAGTGTGGCTTTTCCATCGGTGATGTCAAACTGGTCATTGGATTTTTGCACGTGTTGAATCTTGTCCATGACTTTGGAAGCGGTCAATTCTGCAGGGCTGCTAAACTCGATCCAAACAGGTGATTTCAAGCCGTCGTGTTGTATGGAAAGTCTCAAGCGATCGTCTTCTTTGGCTTGACAGTGTCGCTTAAGCATGGTGAGCAAAGAGTCCCACATCTCGGTGATGAACCCTTCTGCTTTCTCTAACGGTACTTCGTACTTGAAATCTTTAAACTTCACCGTGTATTTGTAAGCCGTGGTTCTAAATTTTATAGAGGGACGCTTTTCCGTCTCTTGAATGGAATAGTACATTTCATGGTTGACTAAGTGTGGTAAACTTTGTTTAGAGGATTTGGATTCTGGTTCACTCATGTCCTCTTCAACATCACTGGCATGAATTTGTTCCAAGACTTCAGCCCTGGTACGAGGCGATAGATAACGTTTCTGCCTCTTACTTTCTTCTTCTTTCTTCTCAAATGAATTGGATCGTTTCATCTTGATAGCAAAACGTCAAATAACTAAAGTTTAAACACCATGGACTAATTTATAGTCATGGCAGACCAGCGTATATAAAAGGGTGTTTGTCTTGTCCTTTCACTACTCATTTCACTCTCAAACCGAGCACAACGATGGAAGAGACTACCCAGATGGAACGTTTCATCAGAGTTTTGCGAGGGGTCATTAGAAAATTCTCTTCAGACCAGCCGACGGACTATTCTCTTTCCTTTCGAGACAAAAGTCAAGATACTTGCTATATCTATCATAAGAAAGGGCATTGGTCTTCAGAGTGTCCAGACCGTCAAAAAAGAAAAAAATGGGGTTAGAAAAAATAAAAGTCAAGATACCTGTTATTATTGTCAAGAAAAAGGACATTAGTCTCCAGATTGCTCAAAAAAGAAACAAGAGGAGTCAGAAGAAGAGAGGGATTCTTCAGAGGAAGAAGAAGAGGAGGAAGAAATCAGACAGATGAAGAAAAAGAAACAGGAGAAGAAAAGAAGAAGGGAAGAAAGTGAGGAGGAAGAGGAGGAAAAGACTGTGACGGTGAAGAAATTCAAAAAACAGAGAGACTAAACAAAGAGACAGAAGAAGTCTATGAACTTTTTAAAGTACTCTGTTGTGAATTGTGAATTGGATTGTAAATATTTATAAAAGAATAAGTTAGGTATAAAAAGGTAAGTGTCTTTCGGTTTTGATTTTAAAATAAGAACGTACACTCACACATTCATACACACGTACTATAGGGGTAAAATGGGTTGTTTTTTTGAGTTATTGACAATTGAAAGTCTATCTCTTTTCGAGAGACGTGGGTGGCCCTGACATGGGCCTTTTTGTGTAGGGGTAAGTTTAAGCAATCAACTTTAACTGTCTTAAGCCTTTGCCACGGCCAAGGTCTACTTCTGGACTGCGTACTGTTGATGATGATGATGATGATGATGATGACGATGATGATGATTTTGTTGAAATCACTAAGGGTGGCATGGTAGGCTTAGTCACAGGGTTGGAGTGTTTAGCTCGGGACGGTCGTATTCTCTTCGGTCGTAATAAAGAAGTCTGATACATTTGTTTCAGACTTCTTAACTCCGCTAAAATGTCTAACAGTACCGTGACCGTTTGATTTTCACACCTTTGTTTCTTTGCTGCTGCTTCTTCTTGTTGTTGTATTTTCTTGCCTCTTCTTCTTGCTGTTGTTGCTGTAGGAGAAAAGCTTGTTCCGCTTCCTTTTGCTGTTGTATAAATTTCTCCAATTCTTCTTTCTGTCTCTGTCTAAAATTCTCCACGTGCGGTAATGAAGGTGACGAAGGTTCCGGAACAAATTCTTGCGAGGTAAGAAAATCCACAAAATCCCAATTCACCTCTTCTGAAAGTAAGTCCGGGTTCCCTTGGGTGGTCTCCACTGCTGGTGCACCCCAATTTATCGTTTTCTGAGTTTCCGTCATGTTGAATAACTGTCGCTTGAATTGACTGCGCACAGGCGCTAGCGAATCTGTATAGACCACGTGACGTCACAGTCTGCTCTCTTCGGATTGGATGCTGGCTGACTGAATTTTGTAACGCGTGTTTGGATTGGTCAACAAACTCAATCCGTTTCAATCCTTTCTCTCCCTATAAATAAGTGCAGTTCACTGCATTTCTTCACTTGTTCTCGGCGCCTCAACATGTGGACCGATGTGCAATCTTCTATGCTTGTGTCAACGATGATGTTCAGGACGGACATACTGATGTATGTCCGATCCGAGTGGACATTTGTCCATAGGACCGCCACAAGCCTATGGATACGTAGGATTTACGTGGAGAGGCAAGGATGCCTCAAAAGAGTTTTAGTCTATGGACCTACCATTAGACGAAGCCTAAGACGAAGAAGATGTTGCAGATGCCCTTTATGTTAAGGGCATATTAACATAAATCCCAAAGACCCTTTTCAGGGCCACTCCAATCTCTCGAAAAGAGATAGACTTTCAATTGCCTACCCCATTTTTTATTTTTTTATTTTTTTTTAAAAAAAATAGAGACCCCTCCTTGTTTCAGTTTTTTCCCTGTTCCATTTCCCCTTGACGCTCAACAGACCCACAATTGATTCCCATGTTAATTTCCCATTGACACCAAAGTGACCCAGGGGTTTTCGTAATGTTAAATTTCCCATTGACGCCAAAGTGACCCAGGGTGTTTTTTAATGCTAATTCCCCTTGACGCTAAAGTGACCCCATTCACTACTTGTCTGTTTCATTGTGTTTCTTTTTTATCATCTGATTTTGGATATTTCGCTTTCGGTTTGGATTGGCCATCATATTGGTCGTTTCTCGTTTTTTTATTTCTTTTTTTTTATTTTTTTTTTTTTTTTTTTCTTTTTTTTTTGTTGCGCCGTACTTATTTTCCTCATCTTTCTCTTTGTACTTTTCTTTGATCAACGCTTGTAGCCTGCATATTGATGTTGCATCTCTCTTTTTCAGGTCCAGACTATCCCTCTCACGTTCCATGAGTTCTCCTTTTTTGTGTGCCTTTATTGTGTCTCACCTGTTGTAGTTACTCTCCTATGGTTCCTTCTATCTAGATTCTTTTTTCCCCGTTACTTGCTCAGTATGATTTGATTTTTATTTGGTCTGGCACTGGCATAAACTGTTTTGCTCCAATATGGTTTTAGTTGGTTCTGCGGTAACATTTTATTAGTTTCCTCATTTCTCCCTCTATCTCTCTGGTGTTTTTCTCTCCAGACTTATTCTTCTTGATATATGTTTCTTCTGTGTCTCTCAAGACTTGGGATATGTTGCTTACACTTGAAAAAGGTGCCAATCCAATTTTTCCCCGTGTTATTTGCGATGTTTTTCTCGGAGTTATGAATTCGGATTGTTGTTGTTTTTCTATAGGCACAGGCAGGTGAGGCACATTCCTCTTTGGGTTCCATATCGGCATGGGGCATAGTAAATGTATCAACCATATTATCTCTTGCTTGTCTCAGATTTCTCACGTCAATTGTTCCTTTCATCTACCCGTCTTCATGTTTGTTGCAATGTGTCGGACCTGTTGCGCACAACTTTGATTTGTATAATTATTAGACAGTTGTCGATTCTTACACTCATACGGGTTATGGCCTGTTAGATCACATTTGAAACACTAACCACGATATTGACATCACGTTCATAAACTGAAACTCGTCCAGTAAAACTAGATCGGAAGCCTTGTTTTCTGCCCCTTTTTTACTAGGAATAATCGTATCAATTGATTATCTCAGGGTGTGATTTGTATATCTCTGACATGTGGTCATAAAAAGCAGCATTTAATTTTAGTTCTATTATGTCTTTGTTGGGTATTTCAAGTGTTAAATTCCGAGATGTCTATTGCTGTGAATCTCAGCTCCCTACGTATGAGCAGTATCAATTCAATTTGTACAAATTTGTCCATGAGTAATATGGGTCACAGTGGAACAAAATTTTGTTTTCTTTGGAAAAAGGAGGAATTAACTTTCCCCATTGCTTTATAGCTCCTGAATTCTAGACATGTGTTGGCCTTTTGCTGCTAGGCCAGTCAGAATATGTTCCATTCTAAATTGCCATCTCTAGTAACAGGTCTTACATTAATAGTTTGTGCTCTTCCTTTCTGTTCGCCACTAAAGGTTTGACGTGGCTATTTTCTTCCTCTGCCTCTATATGGGTCTTAACGTTTGTACTTACTTTATGTGTATTGCTTAGGTGGGTTGCATTTGCCATCACAGCTTATCTAAATAAGGATTTTGTTCAAGTTATCGTACAATGAAGCCACGTATACACAATGTTGGTTAGTGAGTGAATAATATGGATGTGACAATGTGCAATGAATAATGATTTGGTACCTTTGATGTCCAATGTAAGTTGGATGTACGATTGATGAAAATGGATATCAGATGTTTAGTCCTTTTACTCATCCTATTGTCTTGAATAATATTCTTCCCTCTCTCACTGTCACGGCCTGCACACGCTATCCATGCACTTAGCCCCTCTCACTGTTGCTCATTATGCTTTATTTCTCGACTGATGAGAGATATTTAGTAAGGTTACTGGTTTTTCGTTGCTCTCAATTGCTTGCTCCCACGTACTTGCTTTTAATGCCTTATGCCGATTAATACATACACATATTCTTTCACAATAATGCATGCGTCGAACTGTGTGGCTTCCAACGACATTAACATTCCACTCAAATAGCGAATCACTTATCCGTTGTTTGCATAGCTTCTCGGTGTGTAGTATCTTTACGGGCGTTTATGAGAACACACTTAATCCCACGGCTTCGCAACTCGAAAACCCCTGACGCGTTTTCCACGCAGGCTTGAGAGCCTTCCACGCGGATGCACACGAGTGACGAAAATCCTCAGTGAAGAAAGGTCTTGGAACTAGAAGGGTTCTGGGCTGGGGAGCAGTCCATAGATAATTATGATCTTAGTCAGGTCTTGAATATTTATGTGGGCTTTTGGCCATGACACTTAATAAGCTGACAGGTTCAGAAATTTATCAAACAGTTCTATTTCAAATTATTTTAACAGAACTTCTATTTATCATTTCTCCGACTGTCTTACTGTCCGCACAAAGAATTGCACATAATTTAGTTTAGGATCCAAATGAGAGTATATCAATTAATGCATACTCATTGATTGTACAATTTTGGGGATTCCAATATTCTGGATGAAATGTAAGATCAATGAAAATACGGAGAAAAAAAATCCTTGGAAATGCTAATGCGTTGACAGTTGTTTAATTATACCCTCATCTACATTAAATGTCCACATAATAAATAAGTGCCTGGCTTTACAAATGTGATTTAATCTTAATAACGACTACGGATGAAAATTTCTAACGTGTGTAAGCAAATTATTCAAATTAAGGACATTTGCTATCAACGAGTGCATAACGGATATATTTCATCGACTAGCTGGAAAACCCAGTCTTTTCACGAATGGTGTAGCCGCGAGTGAGAATACTTACGTTCTGCACCCACGAGGTAAAATGAGTAAGTTATTCACTGCAACAAAGCAAATACACATTTTATTTTACGTTCAAACCTACAGACGATTAACATGTATAACAGACTGAAGTAGCAGAGTTCATACTGTATCCCGCTCATAATGTCAGCGGTTTACCCATATGCTTGCCTTGTTTTGTGTATAATCGCTCATAATGTCAGCGGTGTACCCATATGCTTGCCCTGTTTTGTATATTATCGCTCAGGAATTATCAGTAGTAACATAATCTTCCTACCCGGTTCAAGCTAAAACAGTGCATAAGAAATTAAGTAAACAATTGCGGGATATGAACACGGTTCACCTGCATACGTACCACTAGAAGACGCAAGCGTCTAAAACTAGCTCAGATTTCTTTGTCATAATCGTCTCGACGACTATTGACGGGACGGCGATAAAATGTTTCTGGTATTCCGTTCCACTGAATTTTCAAAATTATTCCTCTTAAAAAAATTATTTAACGGTTTAGCATGAAATAAAATATCGATATTAAGTTGAAGCCGGGCCCCTCGTGTTTTTACTGTGCTTAATGTTTACGGTATACAAGATGTGTGAGTTAGGGTTAGGAAGTAGTTTTGAATATATATATTGATCTTTCGAAGAAAACAAGATATCTTTTTGGAGCTACAAAGTTTCGACTCGATAGAAAACACATTAATTCGATGTCGTTTTATCTTTCTAAAAAAACTGGGAACCAGTCTTTTTCGCAGTACTATGTATATTTCACGTACTGACACGCTCTGGTAAACTTTATTAAGTTTACTAAACCGAAATCGAGACTAAAGTTAACTCGAGCATGGCGAGCGCATATTATGTTAAGTAAACACAAAAATAGGCTAAAAGTACTAAAGCTGTTAATGGATTGAATGTCAAATAAATTATATTACCATGAACAATGAATTTGTTTGTCATTTTTTAAAACTCTTCTTCCTTGTAATATCTTCAAGTGTGAGAGTTGCTTGTTGTATTTGTTTTTATTTCGTTAATTTATAGCAGGTAAGTGTTGCGTGAGAAGGTGTTCATGTCACCTTCTAACCTATCTTCACAGTCCAGTGTATTCACTCTACACCTTTACTAATTCCTTATCACCTTTGGTAGACGTTGTGAACAAAAATTTAAAAATATATTTACTTTTAAGTTTATCTGAATCATACACTGTTCTGTTTGTGTATAATACAACAAAGGTCGATTCCATCCAAAACACTTACATAAACGAGACAGACAAACGTACAGACAGAAGACATATCTTTTTGCATGGAAAGCATTGATTAAACACACATTCATATATACACGTATATTCACTTTGATAGATACATGTACATTTTATGTGGTATATATTTATCATGCAAAACACTCACTCGTCATCAATCCATAAACATAATGAAAACAGACTCCTTTAATTGTATATTGGATTTATTACATCAATCCATGCATATAATGAAAACAGACTCCTTTAATTGTATATTGGATTTATTAACAACACCGCTTGACCTTAATATATCCCGCACATTCAGATGAACACATTTTTAAAACAGCTTTGTTCATGCATGCGCTAGACGCTTACAACGAGAAGGTGGGGCAGTTATTTATCGTAGATTATTAAGAATGCTTTAAATGGCTGGGGGGAGGGGGTAAGGTAAATATAAATTTAAAAGGACATATACAAGTTTTGATAGTTTTGTGAATACTGCAACACGATAAGCTGCTGTACAATATGCTTTGATGCTTCCGAAAAACCGCGAACTTGGGCATGGTGCAAAATTAGGAAAAGAGACTATGAAGGAGAAGCAACTTTCTCCAAGAATTTAAAAAACACGTTATACTATCGTCTAAATAGCACATTATACTATCGTCTAAATAACACATTATACTATCGTCTAAATAACACATTATACTATCGTCGAGAAAAATGTAAATCTGAGGCTGCAATTCAACAATAAGGGACACGTTTGGTACATCTTATCTACCATTCTTTGAACTATATCGGATACTTATCGGATACAAGGTTTCCGACCAGCCATGAGCAATTTATCCTGTCATAAGCGTTGTATAATTATGGTATCTAATAAATAATGACACTGAATGAGATCCTAGAGCTAAGAGCAGCTTGCGTCTTTTAATTACAAGTCATCTTTCGATAGGAAGTGTCAAGGAGTATCCTGGCTATATACCATGTCCGTTTTGAAAAGGCGAAATTATAATCCATAATTTTACATTTCTGATGTTTTACATATACATATTTGACAATGTGTATGAAGTATTTGTACTGAGTGGCTTGCAGAATAAACAGACTTCAGTTTCTCGAATATCTAAAGGATGGAAAGCGTGAAGTCTTTGTCATATATTAACTGATAAATTAAAGTACGCCGTATAAATGCACCAAAGAAAAATTTCAGCAAATAAAAGAGTCCGTGGGTCTAGTTCAACTTTTGTAAACGCATATTCTTATTTAGAAGAAATTCAGTATTTATTTAAAGAAAATGGCTTGGAATGAATTATAGCATTTCATATTACTGGTCTCTGTAAACACTTTTAGGACAGGAAATGGTCCCCGTTTCTATTTATGAATCTCACTTCCAACAGCCGGCACTAAGAAAATAAAGTACTTGTATTTTTGTTGTTTGGTGTCTTTAATTTTGAAAATAGAATTACGGACTATTATTGTTTGGGTTATAGCGTAATTCCATATTGTTGAAATGCAATAATTTCAACCCAGTCTTCTTCTTCATAGAAAATAAATTCACACATTTCATTTGTGACGTTAAATTGTTCATTCCATATACTAGCCTCTATTTCATAGATGTGTGTTGCATTCGGCTTGGGTTTACAAAAGTCTTCAACCTCCTCTCTAACTTGTTTGAATCTCAAAACCTCATCGAAAAATCCAGGGCCAGACAATTTAGCTTGGTCCCATAATCTTGTGAAAAAGAAATCATACAGTGCATAATCAACCGAGGCCCATTTCCGGTAGCGTCGTCTGTCATGAGGTTGTGGAAGTGTGACTTTTCTGTCCCAACCTCTTATGTGTAATCTTCTGTAAAGGATGTCTTGCATTTTCCAATTAAGCATCCTTCTCATTAGTACGACAGATTCGTCAAAATATTCTGCAATAATCACAAGATTAAAATCTTTATTCAGCTGTTTAACATGAGCGTCAATTTCCTCTGGTTTCTTTTCCAAAATTACTCTTGATGGTATACCAAATTCAACCGCTTGCCTATTATTGACCCATGAATGTATCGGGTCCTTTACATTTTCTGACTCGTACTTTTCAGGGTTATTCAGATAAATCTGAATAGGACTCGTTTCTGAAAGATTATAGATATATTTTGGTTGCATGTAATTCATACTTGATTTAAACTGGAGATACGGTTCTCGCAATATTCCTATATACACTGTATCATTTTGCATAAATGATCGGAATGCTTCTCTATTATAGATTACGTGACTAGCCATAATATCAAAATGTCTGCCCTTTGGTCTGGGATGTATATATTTCTCATGAATTGTTTCCGTTGAACTGATAATGTTCAAATACTTTGGCAAGACAAATGTGAGATTTCGTTGGACACCATATCGGAAGAAGATTGATGTCATCGTACCACTAGCAGCTTTATGCACTTTTAGGAAAACGATGTGGTGAACTTCGTGACCTCCATTTTTGCGAAAACTTTGTTCTTCAGCAACTTTACCCGAATCATTATCACTAAGCTGATGATTCTGTAATTTTCCATAAAGATATCTGATGAATGTTGGCCTGGTCTTGGTATTAGTGGCATCACTGTGTTTATACATCACTTCTGTCCACTCGAGTGCCAATACGAATATGGTTAAAAGTACGGCTAAGAGTGCCAGGAATCTGCAACACGCAAAAATTATAATTTTACTCGAAATTATTAACTTTATGGCATCAAAACTGAAATGTTTCACTCCACAACATATTAATTGCGGAATATTTCTTACATATATAATATGAAATTCTGGTACTAATGTGTAATATTGTCTTTACAATAAGGTAGTTTAATCGGAGATCGAACGAGCGACGACGAAGACGAAGTTACTGGCAAAGTTAAATATGCCTAAAAAAGAACACTTTAGGGACAAAATTTGCTTGGTTCCTTTAGATATGTGTCATTGCATGAAACGTAATGATTCCAATTTTTACAAATGAAACGGATGTTCTGCAATACGATTGGCTGTAAACGGTCACGTGATACTGAGCTGGACTGTTTTAGATATGGGTAAATTCTGGGACTCATTTTGGTTTTGTAATGTTTGTAATATAAATAAACATTGCAGACACATCATTGTGAAAAGACTGTTTCATCTTTTAAATTTTTCATTCAACAAATAGATATAAATTATACTCTTTGTTTACTTTTTCAAATATTCTTTGATTGAAATGCATAGTTTACAATGTTTGGCGTTCATTTACTACATACTCGCGCAAAATGGCTGATTACGGTGATTTTTCGCAGCAATTTCCGCGGCGTTTTCTGAACAATTAGATAACAAGGAGTTAAAAGAAATAATAGCAGCGATTGAATCAGATGAAGATGGATTTGAAGATAATGTGATGGATGTTACAAACGCTGAAAATGAAACAGAACAACATACTGATAAATTCCCTCACACAGCACCCCATGATCTCAGTCGCCTTTGCCATACACAACAAAAACGACAACAGCGTGGGAACTGGGCCGGTCATTTTTTGAGTTCGTTTAGGGATGCAAACCAAGATTCAAGAACTTATATGAGGAGGACATACAAGCTATTGAAATAAATCAATACCTAGAGGCTACTATACGAAACACAAAATGGGGCATAGGCGTTTTCAATGGCAATTTTTTAAATTTATTTTTACACGTGTGTGGGTGTTGGTGGCATGATGCATATTTATAGGTTACTGCATTTGTATAGGAAACTATGAAGCAGTTTTGCGGATGGAATACTGCACGACCTTGAGATTGCAGTATATCCATCCGAAAAAACGAGTTCATATTTTCCCATATAAATGCAGTTATCTTTTTATTATATGCTCATTTTCTTTTTAGATCTAAGGCTTAATTATATAAATAAAATGTACTACATGAAACAAAGTAACTGAATGTATACCGTATTCCAAACTAAATACAAAAGCGCAAATTCATCATTACACAACAACATTATTAATGCGCACATAACTCCGCCCATATAAATTTGAACTTAGTCGTGCGCTAAACATGACTTTGGAAAGACAATGACGTTTTTGTCTACTTAAAATTGAAATTTAGAGTCATACTGTGAATGAATGCGCATTGCGTCAGCTTTTCCATTTGGTCTGGAATTAATAGATGTTGGTAATTTTGTCCATTCTAAGAAATTTCGTGATTATGGACTGGATTCATATGGGCAAATTGTATATAAAATACATCGGACTGAAGCAGCGAGGAAGGAGCGTGTTGACATCTGCAATTGTTTCATGTTCTGTCAATGACTACTTGAAATCAAAATGTGGGCAAAATATGAAGGCTTTCAATTGCAATTATCAAAAAGGCGCTATGGAATTTAATGTTTATTTCATTTTGAGTGCAGTAAGAAGGATGTAATTGCACTTGGAATATAGTCGCAATTACAGTAAAATGTCGAAATGTGTAATCAAGCTTGAAAACCCATGGCATGGCTCATGTAATTTGGATTTGCAGAACTAAGAAAGTACATTTTGAGACAATTCCGGATGTAAAACTGTAAGTATATATATTGCCATTATTATTAAAAGCCAAAGGAGACAGTTTGTGCCTTGTAACTTGCATGTTATTTATAGGTACCCAGCAGTTTTTATGAAATCCGGCTCTATCGCCAAAATCCGAAAGATTGTATCAGAAAAGTTAACTCAGAATGCAGCAAAGCATCTGGTATGTGGCAGTCACGACACATCTGCTTTAGTTCATTCAGAAACAAATTTAATAAACCAAAATGTAAAGCGCCTGCTACACGAGTATATATGATTTGCTTACAAAGTAGTTCAAAATACACTAGTGGGCTCATGTGTCCTGCATGTGGGTGCAATACGATGGTGTGCAGTATCGTAAAATACTGAACGATTCTGACGACGTAAAGTTAACGGAGACAATTATGAGCATATAATAAGACCACTTACACAAAAGTAAAAACACATATTTATGAGGACATTATTCAAAGGCTGAATAAAGTTTTTAAATGGCAAATCTACCATCTCCACCAATGTGACTTAACACAATTTAATCATGTAGATAATACTCCATAAAGATCTTTATTTTACTAATTTAAATTATTTTGGATGTGTAATCATTAATTCTTTCCAGCACTCCAGCACTCAACTGTGCAACCAAACAGAACATATGGCCGGTTTGCGAGCAACTTTACATTTAACAATTGCATATTTAATTTCACATTAAATAACTGAAAGGGTCTTGCTAAGTATTAATGCTGATGAAAAAGATATAAAATGTTATTCCTGTATACTAAAATTAAAAAAGAATGTAATTGTTTTGTATGAAAAGAAATGTGCTGTTACCATGGGTAGCCACTGCCTAAAATATAAAGTATGCAGTTGCCGAATAGAGGTAACTGTGAGTCTGGTTACATTTCATATGATATTAGACCACTGAACGGGTATTTATCGATGTGTCAATTTTACCTAATCGGTCACAAAGTAAATAAAGACCTTCGTCCTTCGAACTGTATTTACTTTGTGAGTGATTAGGTAAAATGTACACATCGATAAATACCCAACCATGATAATTTAATCCTATTATTAAAAAATGATAAAAGGTAAATAAGGTCTCCCGGAACATGAAATTACTGATGTGTATTGCCGTTTCATGGGGCAGTTTTAAAAAAAATCAAATCGGATCCGTGCGATTTGGTTTAGATGTTACATGTCAACAAAGTAATAGAAAGTTTCATTAGAATGAATTGGAGTTGTCCGCAAAGCGAATCACATTTATAAACGAACTAAGTATGAAGAGTTGCTTTAATAATGTTTCTTATAGAAATCACATGTTTCAAATTAACGTAACATTAATGAACATTTAATTACAAATTTATCTTTTTATTAGATTCACCTTGCAGCATACCTAAAATTGTAGTCCCGTGAAAATGAAATTTACTTTTGCAACACAACTTACCGTGTTTTCCCCTTCATTACTCAATCGTTTTCTTGAAACCTATGTTTGTATTCCTCTTTCGCCAGTCTCTTGTACTGAAAATGGAATATATCGTAGTACAATTTGTGAAAATGAGATAGTTTTGAATACATTTGATGGTATTTAGAAGTTCGAAATAATACTTTGCACTACTCAATTCGTAAATAATTGTAACACCTTGAAATCAGATGTACTTACAATTGTGATATAAATACCACAAACGTAGGAATGCATACTTATGTGTAGGATGTTTGGATTGAGGAAAACTTACGCTTTCTGTTATGTTACCAACATATTAGTAGCACAGCTCTGAGATATAGGTAAAACCAAAATGGCATTTGGGTTACTCGCGGAAATAACATTACGACTGTCACTAGGGTAAATAACATTACGACTGCCACTTTCGAAAAGTAGCTTTTGTGGTATAAGGGAAAATATAACAGTAAAAATTATATGGATTGTACATGACATGATATCGTGGGGACAAGTGGAAAGTAGTACCTGAAAACATCCTTAGATCTGACATGAAATAATACTCTACAGTTAAAGGAAATTAGACGTGAAATCAATATATCAGTTTCCCTTTAGTCCATACATTTTATTTTATTTAGGGTTAACAAAGTGACACAATGGGTCCAGTGGGAGATGACATATGAAAAACGCCTTATGGTTTGAATAGGGGGTGGGCCGGTTTGATGACAAGGAGAATTAAACATGGATAAGTCTGAACAATCCCCATCTCAAATGAGCAACAGAAATACTACTAACCAAAAACATTAGCTACTGACAAACACCGATATGCACTGGTCATCACTCACGCTTACTGAAAAAAGAAGTGTAATTGTAAGATGAAAAGAAAAAGGGTTAAATCACACACATACACCCCCCATATATATACCATAGAGCATTTATAAAATTTCACAAGTGCGAAACACTGCATGTGTACTACACACGTTTGAACTCAGTACGAAGCCTTTGTCTTTGTGTCTGGATCCACCTGCAGTGGATATTTAAACCCAGAGTGGGTTTTTGTTAGTATCCTAACAATGACATCTTCTATTCCACATAATAACTTGAAATTGACTTTGTTTTTCTGCGATTTCATATAATAACAGAAACATTTGCATATACATCCTCCTACACATAAACATACAAAAGTAACATCACTGAGGGAATATCGATTTTAAAAAGAAAAAGAAGGACGAGCGAGAAACTATTTGTAATGCGTACAATAAATAGAATATATACTTGTTCTAAAAGCAAGAAGAGGAAACGAGAAAGCAACACGAGACGAAAATGCTTAACAGTGGAGAGAGTGAATATAGTTTAAACAGAACTGTCAGTGTCTTACAGGACACGTTGTAGGTTGTAGAACAACTGAGAGCAATGTATAAATCCTCTTAGTCGAAATCCAAGAGAAGGTGATCTTCACATACATATAATCATCTAAACCTCCAATGGCACCAACTACAGCTGAGTGGCCAGCAGCGGCAGAAACTACCATGACCACTACAGTAGCAGTAGGACTTCGACGTAGGTTAGGATTTAGGTAGATTAAACTAGGGTTCAAGTGTCCATGTTTTATAAAGCATGCTCGTGGTTGGCAAGACTTCTTTGTATAGGGATAGACAGTTATGAGAGGATCAAATTATTTTCCAAATAAAAGTCATCAACACAGCGACGATGACGTTCTTTCCGAGCTCAAACAGTACAAATTGGTTTGACAGAGATTAGCTGTGCAACGATATACCGTTATACCGGTATATTGGGGTTTGCTGTTTTTGCAATACATACAACAATGTGGATTTCTGTACCGCAATTTTTTCTCTATCTTGCGTTCATCCAACAAGTCCATGTATACCGCCATAATGTTTGCTATTTAATTCAAGAACCGTATTTTTTCCAGATGCACGCTTAGCACGAGATTGCAAGAGAATGTAAAGAAATATGCACAGTATACCATTATTCGTTCCATGTTTAATTGCGAGTGGCAAGTCAAAGCCAGGCTATTTTTCCAATTATAAATAATAATGTATACACCTCACTAATGTATTCAACACAGATATTTAAGTCCTGTTCGTGATGACATTAAATGAACAGTACTCAAGAGTCCGGGTAAGTAATAACACTAAATTAACGTCCTTGTTCGTAACGACACTAAATGAACAGTCATCATAAGTCCGTGTAAGTAATAACACTAAATGAACATTACTCAAGAGTCCGTGTTCGTGATGACACTAAATGAACAGTACTCAAGAGTCCGTGTTCGTAAATATATAAAGTCCTCTGAAATATTTTTTATCCAATTATAACTGCAGAGAGAGGCAAGGGCGAGACAGAGAGAACAATACTAGAGAAAAATGTATATGCAAAATAGAAGCAGATGCAAAGTTAGAAAGAGGAGAAAAAGACATAAAGAGAGAGAAGATAAAAAAAAATGCAGATGCAGAGAGAAGAAAGGTACACGGGCGGGGGGGGGGGCAAGAGCGAGACAGATGGAAAGAGAAGAAAGCGAAATGCAATATAGATTAACAGAATTACAAATGGCAGGCAGAGCACGCTTCCACACTTGTTCAGGTTTTAATGTTACCAGAAATATTAGGTTGGTACCCCCATTTCAAGAATAAAGGTAACAAATATTTTCGTCACTTTGACAAAACTGCTGAAAATTTAAAATGGGCAAAAGAGCATCAGACTGTATCAATACAAAGTGTATTTATTGGCAGAGCTATGTATTCGCAAAGCTCATTAAATCCACACTTCACTGTCAGTACAACATAGTGCTGATTATGATGCGGTTAAAGAGTTATGCGTTGTTACTGAGGGATATCGACGAAGATTTTGGAATTGTAGAAATGAAACTTTACAAAGACATGTCAAATTTGCAAGAGAATAAAGAACAACTATTTGTGAGGTTGTGCCGTGAAGGTTGATCAAAGATTATGACCACCTCAGACAGTCATATCAATTGATGAGTTAAAGAATATCATCCATAATGATGACAAGACATATGTGGATGAAAGAAGGCGAAAACGTTGGAAAATGACGTTCGCACAGCTGTTGATTATTCCTTGACTCACAAAGTGTCATTAGTTAATAAATCACTTTCTCCGATGCTTTTTGAGAAATGATCATCTCAGGCTAATACGAGTACTTCCAAATCTCCATCTGGCACTAGTTTTAGAAATCTAACTTCCGATAAATCTGATCTCAAATCTCTTACTACGTGAAATTATTGTAAAACGAAAAGTCACCTTAAGTCTGATTGCTAGAAGCTGACCAATATGCAACAGAAGAAAGGCATCTCAAATGCTCTTCTTTTAAAGAGGTCAAGGGCATGGTCTTGCATGGAAAGCAATACATTGGTTGAGTCAAACAAATCCCCAGTCTTATTTAGATCTGAAGAATTACAAACTGTTCACGTCGAAAGCTTCCGCCTCACTTTTGTGGAATTCTGTCAAGCCTATTCCTATTATAATATTAAGGAACACTGGGAATTTTCAGAGTTGAATGTTATTAAGTACTTTGCCATTTTCTGAAAGTCTTATTCTAGCTAAAGTGTTCTTATTCATGGAGTAGAGTGCGGATTTGTTATGTTTCTTTCCACTGAGTAAATATTCATCAGATTTAGTCTCAGGAGCTGTGAGAGTCGGAGTACTGATTTCTTTACCAATCGAAAGTATTCCGTTATCGCTAGACAATGACGAAGCTGAGATAAGTTCGTGAATAATCCACTTGATACTGACAAGCGTGGTTTTCTCGTTTTAATCAAAATGAAATTCCCGATTTATATCGTGCTTGTGCGGTTACCAGAGCTATAGCCAAAATAACTTCTGGGAATGATGTTGATCAGGAAATTATTCCTTTAGCTGACATATGTTTTGGTCCGTGTTTGATGAGGTCACTTTTGCTCCTAGCATTTAACAATCAATTGATATTGATCACAATATTCCTTTGGTTACTTTTCATTCGCACTTTCCTAATCAGCTTCACAAAAAAACATAATCACTCACTGACGAAGAAAAACACGATCATGAGATAACCTGTTTGTTTCAGAGCGATATTAGCGAAACTGAAACCACATAATTTGTTATTTTGCAAAGAATATATAACATATATTATAAATAAATGGAGACCACACGTGGGACCATTATAATAAAATGGAGACCACCTTAGGTACTCTCTGGTGACAAGTGGTCAGTGAGGGATTGTATTGTTTATTCCGAGGTCATATCAACGGGAAAATATAAGTCTAGGCCATGCAACTACATTGGCTGGTCATTTAGGACCAGTAGGAATTATCATAACATATTGAACAATTTGCATTGATTGAAAATTAAAAATGTTGACTGTTATAACCAAATATCTTATCACGATTTTGAAATAGTAGGAAAACCCTGTCAGAAGATACTTAGGGCCCGTCTGCAATATATTCCTGCTGTTGATGAGCCATTAACATAATAATGGTTCAATGTGTATGTCCCTTACCTAAGGCCAAGTCATGCAATCAATACTTGTTGACCATAATGTGTGCGTCCACGAGATGCCCAGATGCAATTCATTAAAGATATATTAAATTTGTACCCATAGTAAAGCTTAGATAGTGCTGTTTGTACATTGATGGCTTTCCCAAATCAGTTCAGTCCGATCAAGGGTCAAATTATATGTGTGGCATGATCCCACTTATGACTGACATAAATTAATTATGCATCTATTTTGAACAGATACTTTCATTGGTGATAAGAGATAAAACATCGGAACAACCTGGTGATAATGTCGCTAGCATCATTACAGTGAGCAAAACCAGTTTCATCACATATCAAGAATTAAATAGCACACAGATCAGAGTTTTTTAGGTTCAGGCCAACATTATATTCAAGAGGGGTGGTCAAAAGGGCAATACAGAAATTGATTTTAGATCATGGAACACCAGGCCATAGATATTTCAGAATCTCTATATAAAAAAACATGTTTATATGCAATTGTTCAGAACCAGAATTGATCAGCGTGATGCTGATGATAATCAAGAAGATCAAAAAAGATTTTTAATATTAAACTTTGTTAAGAGGAAAGAGATCTTGACGAGGGTCAAATTGCAATTACCGAATACGGTGTCTTTAAAACGGACGGAAAAATGTAATAGTTCAGGCTGAGATGGATTGACTGCACTGTGTAATCCCTATTGATTTTCTAATCAGATTTAGGCAGATTTCATTGCAGATCAAATGATATGGATACATTGTAGGAATCTTGCGGAATTTCGAAGTCAAGGAGTCACCGCGGGATTATGAAAGAAAAAAAAAATGCCGGAAGACACATCAAATCTGGTGATTGGCATCTTATATAAAATTATTGAATGTAGGCGTGCATCAGGAACTATTGCAGCTCGAATTGATAACGTTATACAATCAATAATCAGTGATGATCGAAAATAATTTATGAATGGTATATTCATTGGCGATAATAGTAGGTTAAAACGCAATGAAGTGGAATAACTAGATAAGTATAGGCTTTGAAAAAGTCTTTGATTTCAATTAACTGGAACTGGAAGAGGTGGTTTGCCATCTTTCAATTTGTGTGATTCTTTTTTTTAAAAAGTGGTTCAAACCGTTTTCCGATAACTCTAAAAGTTTTGTTACATATTATGAACGTGTGTCGTCATTATTTAGTCTTGTGTGACGAAATACCTGATATGGCATGACTAGACCACCATAGAATCCAATATTAATAAGTTGACGTGTTAGCGCACCATATTATTTTTATAAATCTATTTTTTCCTTGCATCGTGTGACGCCTATATTGCTTGCGCGGCACGTGCGTAATACATGTTACCGCGCGCGACTATATATAATACTTAGGGATCTTGATTGGGACAGCCATTAGAGGGAAGCTCGTTGTACGTTTAGCTGTTGGGGCGGGATCGCCATTGTGGTTTGCCTAGTTCGAGCCAACGAGTTGGGTGGGTTATATTCTTTTGAGTTCAAATTAATGTTCAGTTTCGCAAAACACGTTCAATGTTATGTTATATGCTTGCATTGTTTTCTCATAATTTTAGTTATTTCACCAAGAGTGCATGGCTTATGTAATTTGGTAGCGATATATTATTGACAGGGATATGAGCGTATATGCAGTACTTGTTTGTAGGTTATTTTGTCGCTTTTGTCGCTATCAGAACTAAATTTGAGGATATTTGTGTATATATAATATATACGCTCAGATGGTATTAACCCGATTATAATCAGAAAACATTATTTGGAAAGTTTTCTCGTATTTAGTAAAACAGGCATGGATAACTAGGTGTGGATAACTGGGTGCGGACTAACTAGACGAAACTAGAGACCGCTGTAGTGAGGAGAGATGAAAGACCGCTAGAAGTGGCAACGTGCATGCGCATGGAATGCTTGGGTGGTTGAAGTGACCGAGCCGGGAAAGTGGGTCAACAACATCATATGAAATGTCAAGCAAACACTAGTCATGCGTAAGAGAAATCTTATGTGTTTGACTATAGGGAGAAATGTCATGGTGTTTGACTATAAGAGGAATGTTGTTATTGTTTTTGACTACAAAGAGAAATGTCAGAATAGTGGTTGATTATAGAGAAAAGAGACACGTTAGTGTTTGACTAAGATAACTTTATAGTTATTGAACATTCCAAATTATGTGTTCATTATTGTTTTCCATTGGATCCATACTAAGTACCTTTGTATTTATTCTAGTGTCCTGTTTCTTTATTTTGCAATCATTAGTGCGAAAGGATTAATACATTTGTCATTGTCACTCGCATACATGTTATTAAATGTCATTCAGTCTCAAAGGGTGATAGTTCGATTACGTTACAACTTGAAAGTGGATGTTATCAAGGAGACTCCTTTCTTCGTAACTATTTAGCACCAGTTTCGAGATTTTAGCGATAAATATAAAATAAAATGTTGGTTTACTGATCTTTGATGCCAGTGTTTCCATAACCAAATCGATGCGATTGATGCTTCTTGGTGAATCTCAGCACTATCTCAAAGCAATTCTGCATGTTTGTGCCCATTATATTGAAATAATTACCCTATTGTCTGGACTTAAATGTAATATAAAATAATTCCCCTGTTATCTGGACTTAAATGTAATGTAAAATAATTTCCCTGTTATCTGGACTTAAATGTAATGTAAAATAAATAATTTCACTGTTATCCGGACTTAAATGTAATATAAAATAAATAATTTCCCTGTTATCAGGACTTAAATGTAATGTAAAATAATTTCCCTGTTATCTGGACTTAAATGTAATGTAAAATAATTTCCCTGTTATCTGGACTTAAATGTAATGCAAAATAAATAATTTCTCTGTTATCTGGACTTTAATGTAATGTAAAATAAATAATTTCCGTATTATCTGGACTTAAATGTAATGCAAAATAAATAATTTTTCTGTTATCTGGACTTAAATGTAATGTAAAATAAATTATTTCCGTGTTATCTGGACTTAAATGTAATGTAAAATAGTTTCCCTATTATCTGGACTTAAATGCAATGTAAAATAAATAATTTCCCTGTTATCTGGACTTAAATGTAATGTAAAATAAATAATTTCCCTGTTATCTGCACTTAAATGTAATGTAAAATAAACAATTTCCCTGTTATCTGGACTTAAATGTAATGTAAAATAAATAATTTCCCTATTATCTGGACTTAAATGTAATGTAAACTAATTTCCCTATTATCTGGACTTAAATTCAATGTAAAATAAATAATTTCCATGTCATCTGGACTTAAATGTAATGTAAAATAAATAATTTCTGTTATCTGGACTTAAATGTAATGTAAAATAAATAATTTCCCTGTTATCTGGACTTAAATGTAATGTAAAATAAATAATTTCCCTAGTATCTGGACTTAAATGTAATGTGAAATAATTTCCCTATTATCTGGACTTAAATGCAATGCAAATTAAATAATTTCCCTGTTATCTGGACTTAAATGTAATGTAAAGTAAATAATTTCCCTGTTATCTGGACTTAAATGTAATGTAAAATAAATAATTTTTCTGTTATCTGGATTTAAATGTAATGTAAATTAATTTCCCTATTATCTGGACCTAATGTAATGTAAAATAAAAACAATTCCCCATTATCTGGACTTAAATGTGATGTAAAATAATTTCCCCATTATCTGGACATAAATTACATGTAAATAAATAATTACATTATGATCTGGACTTAAATGTAATGCAAACTAATTTCCCTATTATCTGGACTTAAATGTAATGTAAAATAATTTCCCTCTTCTCTGGACTTAAATGTAACATAAAATAAACAAAGGCTTTATAGATTAGAAACGCGACAATTTCGATTGCACGAATATGTTTCCATACACACTTAGTCATTTTCTGATGTTACATTCATTGACATCCATTTTCTCTCGATTTTCATCAAAATGTGGCAAACTGTTATTGGACGAAATTAATAACTGCAAATATAATATCGACAAGCTGGAATCATAAACATTTTTCAAACTATTGGTAAGATGGGGTCTAAGACATATTGCAGATTGTTGGCAAGTTCACATTTTTACATATTCTCTCAGCATGTCCAATTCCAGCCAGAAACGTGGAAACGTAATTTAGTGGTACCTTGTTTCAATTTTTAAAGGAAGGCAACGTAAAGAAAATAAACATGACACACTAGTCGTTCATGAGAATGAAGACTTAAATATGATTCACATTTTTCAGTCATTAGATGCATGAAGATAGATGGGTTATAAATTCAGTCATAAGGCGCATTTAAGATAAGATGGGTTATAAGATTGTCATTAGGCGCATTACGACAAGATGGGTTGTAGGATTCAGTCATTAGGTGCATTACGATAAGTTGGCAAACGAAACTAATGCAAACATATTAAATACTAAAATGGAGGTTTGGTATTTAGGAATATGGATCCTATATGGAAGAATTTGGTGTCTCTTTAAAACAGTTTTGGACGGTTGTCATTTTGGCAGTATCTATTTGGAAAGAGGTGCCACAAATTGAAAATGAACATTTACCCCGTAGTATTTTAAACTTGCCCCTCCAACCCCCACCCCCGACCGATCTAACAAAACAAATGCTAGACAGAAGCCGGCATGGAACTAAATTCCTAATGTTATAGATGATAAGCGTACTTTAATATTTGTAAAAATGATTACACGAAAGCTTAAAGTTATTTCTTGAAATACTTTTCCATAGTTTCCAAAAATCCGAAATCTTGAGAAGATGCTATCCAAAGCAATTTAACAAACAATAAATCTGATGGTTAGAATAATAAACATGCAAGAAATGTTAATTTGTTATCAAAGATAATTTTAAAAAGGTACAAGGGTGACATGCTGCTAAGAAGTAAAATTTAGCTGCAAGTATAAATACAAATAGACGTAGTAAGGGCTTGTATGAGATTTTGTGGTCGGTCGAAAATTGGTACAAAGGACAACGTGATCTCAATTGATTTCATTTATGTTTATAAACAAGCAGTTCTTTAAATGTATACGAATATTGACAATACATTTCTAAATAAGAGGACCAATGAAGATATACATGTTGCCATACTTTGTTTTTCTTTGAGCATTTGGTTGTTTTAATTGTGGTCTGATTTGCTGACAACGAGGAACATAATGAAATATCACAAATTATATCACCTAGACATTGTACATTTGTTTATCTAAATTGTGTACATAGAGACTGCGTGCTGATGACACCTGTGCGTGTGCTCTCGTCTTTTCGTCTTATGCACAGCATATTTATTGTTTCTCGATTATCTGATCATTAAAAATGTTGTATTGTACGGGGAAATTGGGATGATGTTCAACCAGTCATCGACCTATAAACGGCAGAAAAAATAAAAACAATGAAACAAACACCAAAAATAAACCATCGTTGGCGGACCGTCTTTAGTCTGAGACCTTCTTTATTGCCAATTTTCAACATTTTGCAGGTTTATATTTGTCATACCATTTGCAGAGTATCAATACACCACTCTAGTTCCTGGAGAGTGAACAATGTCTTGGCTGCCATATCTGCTTTTATTTTCGTCATGTAGTCGTGGAATAAAGAAGTTATTACTTGCCATTCAGGGATTGATTCGAAGATGAAGATTCAGAGGTAATAGCATATCAAACTGTTTTTAATTTCGTAACCCTGGTTACCACCTGATATCACTTTAGCAGCATTGACGAATGTAAATGCTAAATACGAAATCTCGTGGAAAAGAATATGAATAAAATGGCTAATATGCCAATATCTGAAAGTCGGGTGGTATCCCAAGCTGACTTTTAAACACCACGAACTGTATAGCCCTCTGGAACAGTGATTAACGCGTTTCCTGCTCGAGAACTCAATTATCGCTCATGATACTTTGCTCTGTTATGAATGTTAGATCGAATGTAAGTAAACACAAGTCGATGTGTGTCGAATACATTTTGCAGTCATTTAACTAGAACACTTTATCACTTCCATAATATACAGGGATGTCTTTCATATATTTGCTACAAGCATCCCATTTTAGTTTTTCGTCAAATAGACAAAAGGAATCCACTTGGTTCAATTATGATATTTGGACTGAGCTTTGGTTGACATACTTTAATGGTTTAATGTTTGAGTTTGTGTGTGATACGTTGATTGGATAGAATGACACACTTAAATGGTTTAGGTATTTAACCATGCTTGTTATAGTTATGTATTTACCACAGGCTGACAGTGTCGCTATTTATTGTCCAAAAGCCGGATACAAATGCTGAAGCCCACAGAAGCCTGTAAACAAGAGTCACGTTACAAACCATAACAATGTACAATCTGAGTGTATTTGTATTTGGCTGCTTTATTTAAAAATCTATAATAGTAGATTCCTAACAATTTCAGGGTATGGCTTATACTTTAAATCATGTCTAGTACCATCATGATAGAAACTACAAAGAAAACACATTGAAAAAAAATATATTTTCGGGTTGTTCACGCACTAAGTGACAGACATTTGGTCTTAATGGTTCATTCATAGTCAGGCGTCTTGTGCCTACATTCACTGATGTCTACAGTGTTTCTCCGGTAATCCTCCAACAATTTTTCATGAGCTTCCTTCTAATCAAATAAATGGAACCGATGCTGCTTCCAGCTCATACTAATCTGTTAGCCACTGCTTCGCATATCTAATGATGTGGCCATTCTTCTAATGATTATAAATTCTAATATTCCGGTGTTTTATTTTAGCCTTTGTTTAGGATTCAGTTTTCCTTTTGAATTTCAAAGACAGCTATCAATCTCTTCCAGGTATTATGAAGGCGGCTTATTTAGGAGCGCTAATCTTTAAGGAGTTCGTTAAATTGTTACCTCTAACCAAGTGAAAAAGTTAATAAACAGCCTGTAAAAAGAGAAAAAGACCATTAAAATGTACGTTGATCAAAATTGTATGTAAGGCTGACTTTATAGTGTTAAGGACATAACGACTTCTTTGCTGTGTAATGCGCATTTAGAAAATTGCGTTGGAGGATAGTTACATCCATCTGTTAATCGATGGCTGAGGTGTATCTTCGAACGTAAACACTTTTAACAGTCAATTTCAAACTTCTGTGCTTACAAAAGCTAAAACTGATAAATCTGTAAATATTCATATTCCGTGGTTTATAATTATTTCCTTACTAATTCATTCAAATTGTCAAAACATCTGTTTACATCATTATACAAGTCATGGAAAACATTTGTAAATACGTTTCCAGGATTAACTATTCTAGCCAATATGTTCGTCGTGTACTGCTGATAGATGTGACCTGATGCTCTTTGGATTTATTTATATATGGTCATAAAATAGTGCTTCACGTTCCGTCGATTTTTTTATATTTTTTTTTTCGGCCAAAATATTGATCTGCGTCATTTTAAGGCTAAACAGAATTACCAGTTCAGCTTGCTAGGGGACACCAAAGCAAATACAGGAATATATGTTCATTTTGTATATAACTGTATTGTTTTAATTGAACTTGATAGTCCTGTCAAAAGATATTCACAGGAGAGATGCCGAAAGGACAACTATGGTAAAAGTCTATTGCAACTACGAGAAACCTTAATTTTTAAGTGGTTTTAAGACTCTGGTTCATAAACTAAATAACAGCAAAAAGCGATAGCATAACCAAAACAAGTACTATCACAAGACCAAATATATAAAGTTCACTTGAATTCTAGTGGTATTCCAAGTAAGTTCCAGTAATAAATGTGTTGATGCATCTGTCGTCTCGACTGTATTAATGTTATTGGCCTCATGATGTGCTAACAGTCTTTTGATATTTCAAAATAATGTAATCCAAAACTATCCTTGTCTAAATTCACTATTATTCCAAGGTAATGTTTCTGTCCAAGAAAGTTATTGAAGAGCACTTTGTATTTCCGGTGAATAATCATTTGAAATAAATAAAACCACTAAAATAAAAAAACTGAACACAAACAATAAGACTGATTTTGCTTTAAGATGTTAAGGCAAGAAATAGTAATTTCTTTTAGATAGAAAGGATGATATATCTTCTTGACCTATGTCAATTATTATTTCTGGAAATACTGTCATATATGGGAATCTTCCGCTCTGGAAGACGTCGAGGTCAGAAGAAAGACCTGCTCTTTTAACTCAAATCAGGTACACAAATTTACATTAATAATGACCTGAATATTTAATCTATACTAGTAGAGAAATATTAGCTACGTATTCTGTTGCTTATACAATGTCCCTGGTCACGTACACAGTGAACTTGATTTTAGGCAAGGTAAAATACCGCATACAAATGTATATAACACACGATCATTAATCAAATAATCATACATTTCGAGAATGCTATAATACAGATCTTGTATCTTGATGAGTATATCGTAAAGCTACGCGTAAATGCAGACATCCCAGAGGTGTGGAAACGCGTGGTAATTTTGTGCATCACATTAAGGAATATATTAATGTTTTGAAAAATCAATTTAAAGAGTTTCAGAAGTCAAGTGTTTGAAACATTCATCGGTTTTCGTACAAATAATGGAAGAGCATACACTGTCTCCTGAATGTATGTGATAGTGGTAGCAAATCTTTTGTACAAAAGGGCGACATTGGAAACTTTTTATGAATATATTAAAAATATGAGCACCATTGTAAATGAATTTGACATTTATACAATTTGCCCAAGAAGTTCTCTTAAAACTAAACCAACATGTCACTGAAGGTTAGTTTTTTAAAAGCCATTACTATTCTAAAAAAAAATAAAGGAGCTGATGGTGATAAAGATTCCTTGAAGAACTATCTTGGAATCTTCGGGCTTGTTTGTGCTCCGATTTTCAGCATAGCATTTTCAACATAGACCGTTCTGGTCTATAAATGCTAGTCTGTTGGCTACAGTCGTCCATTCTTGGGTGAGGCAAATTTGCGTCATGGTCCTAACATGGAAGTCAATTGAAACTGAGGCCCTATAGTCATATGTAAAATTACTGGAAATGAAAATTCTAGAATGTGTATACATCCCCAATCAGCTAATTTTCTTGACTTAGTTGCGTGATCTGAATAATGGCATGTGTATTGTTCTTGTCAAATTTATACAGTTGTTCTTTGATTTAAATCATTGTTTAGCTGAAGTTTCCCACCGAGTTCTGTTTTTGGTCTAGTCTATTATAGAACAGTGTTGCAGTTATTATTGTAAAGGTTTACCAAAATGTAATGTAAAGGTTGGATAAATTACATTTCTGACGGGCCTTAGATCGTACCTTAAGTCAACCCTTATGTCTTTCTTCGAGTAATCATAGTTAGTGGCCCTTGAAATGTGGGGGAATGATCTTTATAGGGCCGATGAAAGTAAACGTAGTCGATGCCGACGAAATTCATGTGTTTTGAATAACTACCATATTTGTGCGATGATCGTGGTGAAATATTGATAACAAATACGCTATTGAAATGGGAAGTATATCTTCTAAATATTATATCATCATATACTTAAGAATGCTTTGAAAGGCCAAACGGAATTTCGGCGATTGTGTAAAACTGTTATTTAAAGGACAAGTTTTTCCTACAAATCAGCGGCATTCAACTTAACGATGTTACCGCGTATGAGAACAATATATAAGTGGATATATTGTCGCTGGCTTAGCGGTCAACTGGGCGCAATCTGTGCATGTTATTGTTTTAATGATGAAATCAACGACATTCACCTGATCCCTAAAGATGTTTACTTAGTATGAGTTCAAAACCTGGATTTTATCATGTGAAAATATGTTATCTTTGGTCAAGTGAAATATATATATTTTAAACAAAGCTTTACTTCCAGTTTCATGAAGTTTTAGTTGTGTTCAGATAGTTTGAGAGGAATCATTTATGCTTTTATTTTGGCTTTAGTATTTTGTGAGAAAGAAACTTCTGAATGAAAATACTTTGGATTGGATTAGGTCTACTCTGAATTTGGTAGATGCATTTATTTAAACCCCATATGTTATTAAAATAACGTTCGCTTCAGCTGCAGAAAGAAATGATGGAAATGCGGATTAGGAAAGATGTAATGTAGACGCAAACTTAACTGGAGAGAAGAGAGATAGACTGGGTAAAGATTTGAATTTCACACATTTAAAAAATTATTTGGTGACGCTTGCTGTCATAATTTAATATTGTTTAAAATACTCATAGGGTAGGTTAGTTTTCAAAAAGCATTCTATCCAGACATCAATACTTTTGACGAGAAAGCTTCATTAACAAATGAGGAAATAACGAAATGATGATTCATTATTTGGTGGGAAAGGACATTTTGGGTGGCAATGATTTAGGGATTGGTTAAGACGTCTGTCTCTGGTTTTGATTGGGAAAGAAAGGAATTACAATTAAAAAGCCCCAGATGGAATTAGAATTAATAAAGATTAAGCTCAGAATCAAAAGATTTCTGAGGAATATCGACAAAGTTTAAAAATTGAAGGAAAAAAAATGGAGAAACTGATGTCAAATTTGCAAGGAAAAAGAACCCCAGTTTGAGAGGTGGCGCTAAGTCAAGAATATTCAAAATATTACAATAACCTCACAGAGCTCATATTACATCAATAGTGATGTCAAGACCTATCTTGATGAGCAAAACAAGAATCGTTAGAAGATGCTGCTTGCACTAATGATGGTTATTCCTTGACTTACAAACTTATATTTGTTCGAATATCATACCCTCAGTAGTGTGTTGGTAAAACACCAGTCTGATACGAGTACTTAACAAATAAGAAACATATCAAGCATGGTAATACTGATCAGAAGTCCATATATCTTCCTGCGTGTACGTGTTGTAAAAGAGAAAAGTGACACCATATCTGATCCTTAGAAGTTGAAATGTAATCAACAGTAATAATGTCCTAATCATAAGCTCAATTATTGTAAAAAGAACTTGTGACTGCTACAAGCTGAAAAATAAGCAACCGAATAAAGATATATTTCAAATGCTCTCATTTCGAGTCAACTTCACGGTCCTGTATTAAAAGCAATACATTTGCTAGGTGAAACAAACCCCAGTCTGATTGTATATTGGAGATTTTTAAATTGTTCAGGTCAGGCGTTTCACACACTGATCATTTTCCACACACTATCCATATTAACATATTAAAGGGACAAAGGAGCTTCTCAGGGTTTATTATTCTGGAGAACGTGTTTTTATTCTGGGAGTAGATACAGCTTTATTAATAATTTTCACCAATGTGTAAATTTGGCATCAGGCTTAGTCTCATGAAATGCAACACTGGATCACCGACGTCTTTGCCTATAGTGTGTATTCATTTAATACTAAAAATGACCTCGCTGGCTATAAGGTCGTAGTTAATGCACTTCTGAGAAGCCATGTTTGGATGACATGTTGATGCTATTGAGAATGCAAGCACTGATTTATATAATACTTGTGCGTTACCAGACCAGTTTGAAACCGATCTCACGAGAATGATGCTGATCAGAAAATTATTCCTTTAGGTGACATTTATTTGTCTGTTCTCTTTATGACGTCAACTTGGCTCTTCGTATTCATCAATCAATATATACTGATCACAGGAATCCTCTTCTTACTACTCATTATCTTTATTCTAATCAGGGTAACAAACGACAACCACTCATTGTCAAAAAGGAACAAGATTCTGAGATCTCATATTTGTTTGTTTCTGAGGGCTATAAGTTACAGTTGTTGTTCTGTGAAAAATGGTTTCCTTTTCAGAAAACTTACTAAGTGTGATACCCGCTGGTGAGGAGATGTCAATGTGCTATCATGAGCTATCATATTTTTGCTCCACAGCCATGTGACGATAAAGTCCTAGTATTGCTCATCAAAACTCCCTTGGCTGGTAATTTTTGGGTTAAAAAGACTATTCACGATATCTATAATCATTTGTACTCGCCGCAAATTAAAAGTGGTCTTTCTAAATTATGTATATATTGTTACATTTGTCAAATGGTAGGAAAATCCAAACAGAAGACACATAAGCTGCATCTGCATCCTATTACCGCATTTAATGAACAATTTAGTAGATGAAGTGTAAACTGTATTGGTCCTTTCGTCAAGTCCAAGCCAAGCAACAAATACAATTTGGCTATTATAAAGTAATATTTCCTGAGGCAAAACCTGTGAGAAATTTAAAAGCTAAAACCATGGTAAACGCCTGAACAAATTTGTTTTTAAACATTTGTTCGCCTTCTCTTATGTTACGTGTTTAGCCTCTAAGAAACAGTAACAAAGAAAGGGTGAAAACAACAAGCTTTGAAAAGTTAGCAAATAATGTTTTTCCCTGGAAAATCACTGTAAAACTGAGAAAATGAGAACTTACCATTTTAAGAATCAAGTCCAAAAATTATCCAAGAATAATCCACGAGTTAAATTTAAGCACATGTAATGAAATGTTCTAATGAATTCAAGTTCGAGGCCTGATGAAAAATCAAAATGGAAGGCGATGGCGTATACTGTTATCCGTATAGAGCTGATGTGTACAGTCCTTTGTGAACTACAGAAAACAATATTCCGGTGTTTCAATTCCGAATAAAATTTAATTAATGTCTTTTTCCAAGAATTCAGTATGATCATTAAAATATTTCCAGGAAAAAGAATTATTCTTTTAGAATCCAAATACTTTGAATACAATTTAACACACAACTCCAAACTTCCACAGCATACACTATCCAGTGTAAAGAAAGTGGCCCAGCTGAGAAATATCTATATAGACATCGGTATAAAACCTGACTACTGTGCAACTTCGGAAAACCCAGAATTGCGAAATAGAAGCTGTTTACACATAAATCATCATGTACTCCTAGTATGACCGTGATAAAAAGAAATCATTTTACTCAGAGTATAAAATAAAAGCAAAAGGTTGTTTACTTGTCTCAGTGATTTCTGAACCATGGTCGGGAACTAAGTCAGAAATAGAAACATTTTTTTTATTATTATGTATGTATGAAAAGATTCATTTCAAACTGAATTTTCTGGAAAATATCAAATTCTTAGTAAACAAAACTACATTACATAGACATGTAGTTAAACTAAAAATAGAAAATTTAAAACTTAAAAACAGCCAATTCAGTTAAATCAAATATAACTAAAATCTACGAAACACTTTTCGAATCGATTCACCCTGATCTAGGCTGAAATTTGGTTTGAAATTTTCCAACAAGTTATGTATGAATTAGGCAACCATCAGTTTATATGTTATTCCTATCACACTGAAGTGAAGGTCATCACGCTACATGTTTGCGACATGATGTCCCAAGTGAAGGTCAATGAGCTTTCGAAAGCTTTTTGATACATAGCCTATCATGTGCTGAAAAATGGCGTTAAACCCTACAACAACAACTACTTTGATACAAGAGAGCAGTGGGATGAGGGTTTTCATTTGCGGTTTGCATTTGGAAAATCAGTTCAAGAATCATTATGATTTAGTCCGTTTGAAGTAGCATTGTGACATACTGTATGTGGACCATTGATGTTATTGAAAAATACACTTTTTCCGCGAGGATGCAGAAATTAATATTCTTGACTGTGTTTCTGATTTCAAATATAATTTATCAAAAGCTTATGAAGGAGAAAACTAATCTGTATACTGTTCATTCAAACATGATATTAAAGTGTAACAAAACTACAAAGAAAGGAAGTTTCTATCTTAGCAATATAGTTTTGGCTGTCTTGCAACCATGTACAATTGAAAATTAAAGGATTCAAATTAAATTATCAACCTACCTGCAACTTGGAAACATAAACAACTTTCTCAGATAAAAATGTATTTTTGGAAGATATAGTCTGGTTAAAAGTTCAATCAACTTAGTTGTAGAAGTCCTACACAGTGAGGGTGTAAAGATGGAGTGAAATCTGACAAAAAAGACTTTGATTTAACGAATCTGTGGAAGTCAGAAAGCTCAAACAATTTGGATCATCAACTTTCTAATCTATGGCAGCAGGAAATGGATGCTATAAGCAGCTATTATGTGAATAAAGGGCGTGTTTCCTGGTATTCCAAAGAAACAAACAATATCTATCATGTCGCTGAAAATGTAGATTCTACACCTGGTAAATAACATTCGTATTTGAAGAATCCCCTAAAGCAGGAATATTTTAAGAAACAAACTCAACAATTAATGTAAAGTAATGTTACAGAGGCATGTAAACGTAACTAGAGTTCACCATATACGGGTGTACGTAGATCAGACAATACATTTCAATAACGTCAAAATAAAAGGTGAATTTCATTGCCAATAATATATTACTGCGTCGACAGAATTAGAAATGCGAAATACAACGCCAAGTCTGATTTGTATGAGGATTCAAGCAAATTACCCTCATTGAAAGAATGAAATAAATGTAGGCATTTACTACTCCAGATGGACTTCACCAATATATATTTTTGGCCTTTAGTATGGAAAAAAACCTGGTTTAGATAATTGGGGTGTGTACATCAGTGACATCATTTACTAAGTTGCCTGAAAAGATCATTTGGAAACCATGCGGACATTCTTAAATCGACTCATTGTTTCCAATTTGACAGTTAATTTAGGTAAAATGAATTTTGCCTTGGAAGTATTGCATTTTAGAACATAATTTGGGACATGTTAACTCTTAAGATGTTAATTAAGGGCAAGACTACATCTGAATTACCTGTGTCTATTAACATAAAGTCACTGATGCGAGGTTTGGATACGGCTGGATATTATTGGAAATTTTGCTCAAATATTTCAAAAACTGCTGAACCCTGAAAAAGTTAGTAAGAAATGAAGTTGTATTAGTCGGACAAGTGTCAGATAATGGCATATGTAAAAAAAATTCAGTTCATTGAGCTCCAAATGTCAGTCAATTATTTAAAATGCATGTTAATTCAAGTGATATAGGGTTTGGTGGAGTTTAGTTTAAGATAAAAATGGTAAGGATCATCCAGTGTGCTACGTTTTGTACAAACTAATAAAACACCAGAGAAATGATTCCACAAAAAAGAAGGAACATTTGGCTTTGAGATTGGCTTTGCATCATTTTGCCTTGTTTTCTTCCTTCTTCCATTATTGTATTTAGCAAACAGAATACCCTTACGTTCATTAAAATATAACCCCCAAATAATCAGAGATTGCTTACGTCGAGTTGGATGTTACATGAATACTACATTTACATAAAGCACATCAAGGAAAAAGATAATCTGATTGCAGATGCACTCTAACGTATACAGGATTACAATATTGTTATACATACTTTGTCATTCATAAGATATCCTTTTAAAATATTTTAATTTTTATTGTAGCATATTTAAATATGGCCATAGTGTAACATCATTTAAATAATTGATTGGAAAATGCTCAAGAGTGGCATTGCTCAGATATTCTTTGGAGGTACTAAAATATTCATTCTCTGCTTGGATTTATTCACACATCTAAATTTTATTATAGAGGACTTCTTCGAAGATATTCTGGATTGTATCAACGTGGCAGCCAGGGATTTCAGGACTATTGGGCTTCATTCGGAACATTCTATACTGTTTGACATGTGATAAGGCATTTATGATTATTTAGAATTTAATTCACAATTCTGGAAGTGTTTCTCAGAATTTCACATTGTACTAAGACAAATTGCTTGTTGATTTTGCATACATTGCTGATTTTACGTTATTCTTGTTATTTGTTTTAAGACATGGAGTCGTAAAAAAAAACAACAGTATTTGCTGGAGAATGATTTTATAGAACCATATAAAAGTAACTGGTCTTCGCCATGAATTCTTATTGCTAAACCAGATATTACATTACATACGTGAAACCAAAACAGCTGCATTTCCAAAGCCTAGAGTTGATCACTGCCTTGACAAAACTGTTAGTGTAAAATGTACCAACCAGTTTGACCCTGTAAAACTATTATGGCCAGTTATACTAACGTAAAGAGCAAACGAGAAGAAATTTCTGCATTTACAACACCTGATGGATTTTACCAATATAAAGTGATGTCATTTGCTATGACAAATTATCCGCCAACTGTCTATCATAAATGAATAGGATAATATATGATCAGGTTAATTGGGATACGTACATCGATAACGTATTTATTTGCATCAATACCTGGAAAGATCAGTTGGAAAAAATTCAGAAATTGTTTTATCGATCATTGATGCAAATCTGACAATTAAGTCAGGTCAAAGTGAGTTTAACCGTGCATGCGTCACATATTTTGAATATATTGCTGGACACGATCAAGTTAAACCTATGGAAGATAAGGTATGGGCTATATGTACGCTCATGTAGAAAGCAGCTAATGCTTGTTTTGGGTATGGATGGATATTATTTTAACTTTTCCTCCATCGTTTCCACAATTGCTGACTCCTGACCAATATGTTGAGTGAGAAATGCAAGTGATATTGATCTGACAAATATCAGGATGCTTTTGATAAATTAAATACCATACTTAAAAGTGTATCAGTTCTTTGAGCTCCAAATTTCAGTCAATTATTAAAAATATATTGATGCAAGTGACGTGAGGGTTGGTGAAGTATTGGTTCAAGAAGCAGTGCATCACCCAGTGTGCTGTTTGTATCAAAACAATGAAACAAAGACAAGATAACTTATTCCACATTGGAGAATGCATATTAGTAGTTAAGTGGGATACCCTACGTACAATGGGAATTAGCATTACAGGGACCCCTGGGACACTCTACGTACAATGGAAATTTAACATGGCGAAAAATCGTGGGACACTCTACGTACAAGGGGAATTTAACATGGCGAAAAATCGTGGGTCACTCTACGTACAAGGGGAATTTAACATGGGGGAATAGAGTTTGGGTTTGTTTAGGGACAAGGGGAATTGAACATGGGATTTTTTTTTTTTTATTTTTTTTAAATTTAAATTTAAATTTAGGCAATTGAAAGGCTATCTCTTTTCGAGAAATATGGCTGGCCCTGAAAAGGGCCTTTGGGTTTTCTTCTGCTTCTAGTTTCTTCTTTTTCTCCACCAAGTTCTTATTTTATCTCCAACACTCTTTCTCTTCTTTTCTTTCTTTTTTTTCTCCTGCTCTTCTTTCTTCTTCTCTTCCTCCACTTCTTTCTTCCTCTTCTCATTTTCTTCTTCTTTTTCAATCTTTTCGTTCCATTTGCTTATTCTTATTCTTTCCTCTTCATCCTCCTTCTCCTCCTTTATCTCTTTCATGACACCACTAATCTTGTCCTTTACCTTTTTTAAGTTATTAATTTCCATCTTTACACGATGGGGACTATAGGAATAATGGTCTTCAACCAGTCTTATCAACATCTGCTCCATCATTCCTAAGTTGTCTAAAACGCCTTGTAATGTTTGTATTTTGTCCATTTGGTTAGAAGCCATCTTCTTTTTTATTCTTTGCAGAATGGTTTGAACGACGAATACTGTGGGTTCTTATACTTAAAGCGCGTACGTGAAGGAAAAACATCCCCCTAAAACGTAAAAATGATCTTACCTAGATCATGGCCAAACAACGCGCGGACGTGAAGGAAAACATCCCCTACTTTTTCATTTCATATAATAAAACCCAAACTATACTCTCCACATACGCTAAGAAACAATAAACAAATCCATAATCTACTATCCACACAATCGTACGTGAGCGGGTACAAACACAAACACACAAACACAAACACACAAACACATACGCTAAGAAACAATAAACAAAATCCATAATCTACTATCCTCACAATCGTACGTGAGCGCTTACAAAACCCAAACTATACTCTCCACATACGCTAAGAAACAATAAACAAATCCATAATCTACTATCCACACAATCGTACGTGAGCGGGTACAAACACAAACACACAAACACAAACACACAAACACATACGCTAAGAAACAATAAACAAAATCCATAATCTACTATCCTCACAATCGTACGTGAGCGCTTACAAAACCCAAACTATACTCTCCACATACGCTAAGAAACAATAAACAAATCCATAATCTACTATCCACACAATCGTACGTGAGCGGGTACAAACACAAACACACAAACACAAACACACAAACACATACGCTAAGAAACAATAAACAAAATCAATAATCGACTATCCTCACAATCGTACGTGAGCGGTTACAAAACCCAAACTATACTCTTCACATACGCTAAGAAACAATAAACAAATCCATAATCTACTATCCACACAATCGTACGTGAGCGGGTACAAACACAAACACACAAACACAAACACACAAACACATACGCTAAGAAACAATAAACAAATCCATAATCTACTATCCACACAATCGTACGTGAGCGGTTACAAAACCCAAACTATACTCTCCACATACGCTAAGAAACAATAAACAAAATCCATAATCTACTATCCACACAATCGTACGTGAGAGGTTACAGAACCCTAACTATACTCTTCACCTACGCTAAGAAACAATAAAGAAACCCATAATCTACTATTCCCACAAACATACCTTAGCTCTTACAAGCACCAACACACAAACACATACCCTCACACTATCTTAGAAAAGAGTTAGTGTTTATATTCACACTACTCTACCTACACATTGGCAAATTAATGGTTATTTCTTTTCTAGAGTATTGGGTAGCCCTGAAAAGGGCTGTTTTTTTGGAACTTCATGGACACCTGGTTAATGGTGGCACCTTCCAGGCCTGGCGCCACATACACATCTTATCCCCCAGTTACTTTTTACTTTTTTGGGGGAGAGAGCAGAGGCAGGATATGTCGCTTCAGAATCCCAATTTTCGCTCTCTGGGATTCTGAAATTTATTCTTCTTCTCTTCTTTTCCTTCTCCTCCTCCTCTTCTTTGTTTCTTCTCTCCTCCTCTTTGTATCTTCTTTCCTCTTCTTCTTCTTCTTTATATCTTCTCTCCTCCTCTTCTTTTTTTCTTCTTTCCTCCTCCTCTCTTATCCTTCCCTCCTCCACAATGGCTTCCGCGGCCAGTTCATTCAACAGGCGCCTGGCATATTCCAGATGCACATGAAGTTCCAACAGTTTAGACAGTCTCGTGTTCATTTTTGGTGTTGATCAATCAACAAGGGTAGCTAGACTGCCCAGCGAGTTTCAATTTATAGTGAAAGCGCGGACGTGAAGGAAAACATCCCCCTAAAAAACATAAAATTGATGTTACCTACATCATGACCAAAAACAACAACGCGCGGACCTAAAAGAAACACTCACTCACTTTTGTATGCTACCCATCACTATTTTAAAATTTTTTATAAATCACTTCAATAGACTATCCACATACGCAAAGCAATCCAATCTAACTCCAAATATACACCTCAAACACCAAAAAAAAACATCATTTTAATCTACTATCCATACCAACTTACTTAACCACTTACAAACACAAACACACAAACACATACCCTCACATTTTTTAAAAAAGAGTTAGTGTTTATTTTCACACTACTCTACCTACACACATTTGCAAATCGGTCGTTATTTCTTTTCTAGAGTATTGGGGTAGCCCTGAAAAGGGCTGTTTTTTTGTTTGCTATGGCATTCTTTTTTTAGTTTCTAAGAATGCGATGTCCTCTGAGGATAGACTTTCTGGCGATAGGTCTGCTTCTTCGGAAAGAAAAGAAGAACTCTTTGGTGTCGATACGGCAATCGACAAAGCCTCTGTCAGGTTCAGGTTGCTGCTGCTGCTGCTCTTGTTGTTGTTGTTGTTGCTGCTGTCTCTGAAGTCTGTACTTCTCTGTCCATTCTTCTTTTTCCCTGTTCATTTCTTCTCTAAAGAGCTCTTCTATCAGGTCTTCAGTGATTTTTAACATTCTCACATTCTCTATTTCTTCTGGCTTCGGTATCAAACTGTGTCTGACCCTATGCAAATTCACGTAGGCTTCGTTGAGTTTAGCTAGTTTGGAGCACATCTTCTTAGGAGGATGAGTCGACAATGGATGGTTAGACTGGAAACAACCCGGTTCTTAAAGTCAAAGCGCGGACGTGAAGGAAAACATCCCCCACACGGTTTTTGAGTCGCAACGTTTAGTGAGTGTCATGAGAGGGATAGTAAGAAATGAAAGAGCATCAATCCAACGTTCTTATAGCTAAACAAAAGACAAAGGCATACTTTTCAAAACACAACATTTTTTATTCAAAAATCACTTAACACTAAACAACAACTCTAACATTTTTAACAATAATCCAACAATATAACATCAAACAATTTTTTTCAAAACACAGCATTTTTTATTCAAAAATCACTTAACACTAAACAACAAGAACTCTAACATTTTTTAACAATAATCCAACACTAAAAGTTTCTCCACTAGGTAAAGAGGGATAACAGTCTTCCATGGTTTCTAGTAATCTAGGATGCTTCTCTCAAACTGTTGATTTCTATGGTATTATCGAATTCTGCATACAGGATGACGTTCACCGTTTCATCAGGGTCTCGGTCTTTAAACTGAATTTCCACACGAATCTGGCCGGATTTTATAGGGTGGAAATGTCCCTCGTCGCTGCCTTGGTCTGGAGTGAAATCGAAAGCCCACAAAGCGTAGCCTCCTGCATAATCCTCGTACGTAATACCGTGACTGGTATTGGTTCCTAACTGTCCGGTGGCTTCGTACAGGGACAAGTACGATCTCAAGTAATTCTTCTTGGTAAAGTCAGGTTCGAAAGGTCGGGTACACAAGGTCCTGCCATCGCGACTGACTTCGATTTTGGACACGCCAAAGTGTTGAAAGTAGAAAGGATTTTTTTCGGCAGCTCCGTTGAAGGCTGTATTCTCGACGATACCAACGATCAAACGTTTGGGTAACTGTCCTTGGAACAGATGATCTTCGATCATGGATCGCTGTCCCATGGGAATGGTGAAGGTTTTCACTTCCACGCGTCGTATTGGATACTTGGCGGTCGTTCTACTCAACGTCTGACTGATGTCGTTTCCCACTTTAGGTAACACTTCCACACGGCGTACGTAGAGATTGGCTTCTAGGATTTTGGTTTTGTAACCGTCACTATCAGCCATCAAATGGAAAGCGGCACTGCTACGATTCAGTCTCAGGCGGACATCCACCCCGTTCAGCAAATACTTTTCTTGCAACCACATGTCCAAATGCAAACGATCCATCAGTTCTAAACTTGTGTCGGCTCCCGTGATTCTCTTTCTTCGTTCTACAAATCCATCATTGTTGTCTTTCTTTTCATCAGTTTCCAATATTTCAAACTTGGTAGGTTCGTCAGCTTCCCATACCACACAGGCATTGAGATGAGTGTTCTTGGCATCTATTCCGTACGTCAAGAGATTTTCCAGGTAGGCACGATAAGGGTAAGTATCCATGCTGCTACTGACCAGTTTGTTATTCAAATACAAGTCCACTCCACTGAACAAGGAATGCATGAAATTGTTGACGGGAGCTACTGCTTCATCGTCTATAGCACCTCCAGTCTTATCTAGAATTTTGACTTTCAGGTACAAGTAACTGCTATTCAGATCGATGTAATCTTCGGGCTGTCCTTTGATTTCAAACTCGATGGGAGCGGAATCGGTCAGTGAGGAGACGGGGCGAAATTCCACCCACTGGGATTCTTGCTTGGTCATCATGGTGGGGGGCATGGCAAACAGATCCAGTTCCGTCTTGGAACAAGCGCAAGATTCTCGGTGCATCATTTCTTTTTTTGGTCTCTTTTCTCAATAATCGAAACGTCTAAGTCTCGAACGGTTCTTCTTTTCTTGGCCTTTCTCGCTTGACGTCTGGTGAAAGGGTGTTTTCTTCGTCGTCTCTTTCTGCCTTGTCCTTGCTGAATGCCTGACTCGGTAGCGTGCAGGGCATTTATAGGTGTTTCTCGTTGGCCTAAAATGTCTTTGCCCGTTTGCAGCAAGACATTTTTGCCTGCCCTCATCAAGGCTTCTTTAGGGTTTTGTTTGTCGATGATGACATTTTGGAGAAATTCTTTGCCTTGCGTCAGTGCCGCATCTTTCAAGGCGTGCAATCCGCGTGTCACCATCGGTTTCAACACCGGGGCCACCGAACGAAAGGCCGATTTTAACATATCTCCTAAGCCGTGTCCTCGCTGTCGAGCCACCCCTCGGTACACTGGATATATGACTTAAGAGTCGTGAGAGAACCGTTTTCGAAAATGGAGTTTCACCGTGACTTTTCCTTTGGTGAATGGAATATTTTGTCCCAGATCTCCTTTTATAGCAATGTTGACCGTGTCCAAATACGACTTACTCACCGGCAAATAGTGAGGATGGACAAATTCGCGGTGGACGTGGTAAGTGTTTCCACCTTTCTCGTCAGTGGTCGATTTGCGTTTTAGGCACACGTTCTCTACACCACACCCACAAGGGTTGTTTTTGTAAATCTTGCACAGAAGAACTAGGTGAAGGAGGAGTGGTCGACGTAGCTGCGTCTACTGTGTGAAAGGGCATGATGGTCACTTCTTTTTATAGTCGATGACTTGCGAAGCGTCGATCCAAGAATCAAAACTGGGTGGATATCCTTTCCAACGTACTTTGACTTCTTTGACACGTCGTTTGCCCACTTTACGGGTTCTGCGTTCGAGAATGCTTTCGATGTCGTACACGTCGTCTTCTTTTTTGGTGACACGTTGTAACTCGGGCAAATAAAACGTTCCTTTGAGCACTTCTCCGTTCATGTCTTCCAATTTATAGACGGCAGGATGACGGCCATGCACTCGTCCAGTGACGCGAAACAATTCGTTCGTCCAGTTAGGTAAGTAACCTTTGTCGAAAGTGCATTTGGTTTTGCCAATGCGCACCCAATCTCCTACGGCCAACATTCCACTTTTCTCGGGGACAGCCCTCGTCGGGGACGTACCAAACAGACGCTCAAACACCAACACTTCGTTGTCGGGAGTCACGTCTTGCGGGGCACGTCCGATGCTTCGATGGTAAGATTGGTTGTACGCTTGCACCAGGTGCGGTAAGATGTCGATGTACTTCAGAGTGTGGTGATGCGTAAAATATTTCCACATGCGTTCTTTCAAAGTACGTTGAAAACGTTCCACGATGCTGGCTTTGGTTTCGGGATTCTCGGTGGTAAAAAAATGAATGTCACGTTTCTTTAATTCTTTTTGGAAAGCTTGGTTCAGAAATTCGGTGCCTTTGTCCGTTTGCCATCGAAGAGGGTGACGACCGCTTTGTTTCAACACCCGTTGCAGGGCTCGCACTAACTCGCTGATGGATTTGGAAGTCAAGGGCACGACCCAGGCAAATTTGGAAAAGACGTCGATGACACAAAACAAATATTTGTAGCCACGATTGTAGCTGGCCAAATGAGAGACATCGGCTAAATCGGCTTGCCATTGATGATCGATGCCTTCCACTCGGGTGCGACTTCTGGCAAACTTGCGTCGAATGGGTTTGTGTAAAGTGTAGGTAGCTTGTTCTTGTAACCATCGTTGCACTTGAGGTAAACGGAGACTTTTCAGTCGCGTGTTGGCAGCACGATACAATTTTTGAACTCCTGCGTAACCTGCAGGATGGGAGGGATCGTAGTAAATGTTGGCTAAGACTTTTTCCATTTTTTTGTGTTGGTTGGTGTGTTAATAAGACACCCACTCTTGGAGGATGCTACTCTTTTTTCTTGGGGTATTTTCTTGGATTGCAATGCTTTGCGTGTGCGGCCAGCAATCGGTGTCGAAGAGGAGAAGGATGTCTGAACGGGAGATATCGGTTCTTGTTTCACTTCTGTCTTCACTTCTGTCTTCACTTTCTTTTTCTCTTGTGAGGAAGAAGGGGTGGCCATCATCTTTTTAATCCATCCAATTCTGGCTGTAGGTGGTGTTGTTAACTTGCGTGCTTTTTCTGGTGGAGTTTGAAACCCTTCCTCTTCTTCTCCTTTTTCTGTCTTGGTCACGGGTACTGGTGGTACTGGTACTGGTACTGGTGATGGTGCTGGACTTTTCATCAAGGTCTTAAAATTTTTCAGAGTGGGTAGAGCTGTTTCGTCTAAAGCTTTCTGGTGAAAGAGTTACAGTCGTTGCAAGAGTTGACCGTACTTTTGCGATTTTTCTGTTTCGGACAAATCTTGGCGATCCATCAAGGACTGCAATTCGTGTTGTAACTGGGACATCTCGCTCAAATGGGGATTGGGAGGTAAATGCGGGGTGTGTTGTTCTTGCCACCGATGGTATTCCATCCATCGTTTGTAAGGTACTAAAGCTAGTTTTCGTCCTTCCATGGGGTTGTCAGGGGTCGATTCTGAGATCTTGGAACTTCCGAGGCCTTTTTATCTTGCTCCCACCAGTCCTCCCAACATGGTTCCCAAGACTCCTTTCAGTATGGGGCCTAACAAGAGAGGTAAAATGCCTCCACGTTGCACTAACATCTTCTTTTTTTGACGAATGGGAATTTTCTTTTGAACCATTTGGCGAAGAACGTGACGATGTTTGCCTAAGCATTGTTTCTGGTGTTTGGACAAAGGGATCGTGCCTTTCAAAACGTTCAAACAACATTCGCACACGGTATCGATGACCTCTTTGGAGGCTGTTTGAATGAGTTTTTTTCGTAGGGGTGGAGAAGCTTTGGACAGGACAGATAACATGTCCCCATGTTTGGCTAAACGTGGTGGCAGTCCTTTCCTTTTCTTTCCTTGGGGTTTTCTGGAGGGTGACATCTTTGAGTCTTCAGGAGCACCAAAAAAAACACTGATACCCGACTTGGTCACAGGCCTTTTTTATACTGGAACGTGTCGCCACTGATTGTCTTTACGTCGTATTAGTTTGAGGACAGGCATGACACGTCGTGCAGGGGTACGTAACGGACTAAATCGAGCCAGTTCTTGCTTGGACAAATCCAGCAAACTTTGTAACATGCCCGATCTTTCTTGAACTTTGATTTTGGGAGAAGGTACTTTGTGTGCAGCAGCCACTGCCACTAAATTGGAGGGTCCTGCCATTGGGGAAGTTCTTTTGGGGGTCATCAACGGAGAAGTTCTTGGTGTGATCAACGTCTCCAAGTACTTTTCAGTTCTGGGTGTCATTAACGGAGAAGTGGACAAACGTGAAGTTGCCGGAGATGCAGTCACCGCCGTGGCAGGTCGTGGTTTGCGAGTGTAAGGTTGCGTCCTGGCCGAAGTGCCTCTCTTGCGACTAGTTTTCTGTGGACTTTTCTTTTTCTGGGGGCTTCTTTTCTTTTTCCGGGGTGGTGGTGGTGTCTGGTCAGAGGAGGGTCCTGCCACTGGAGAAGTTCTCCTTGGGGACCTGGTCTTTTTCTTCTTGGGGCTTCGTTGGACTTTTGTCTTGGGGATAAGTTTGGGGGCATTAGGATCCCATCTTAAGAGTGAGCGAATGATGACCCCTCCTAGAGTACCGCTCCCTCCAGGTTTCAAAATGATTTGTTTTTTGGTTTGAGTGTCGATGCGGGATCGGCCAGTTGGACCAAAGGGACTTTGTTTCGATCGAAAAAGCGATTGGTTTGATGAGGAATCTGAATGATTCCTTGGAGTAATTGACGTGCCGTCACCGTGAACCATCGTAAGACTTCTTTGAGACTAGCTTCTAAGACACGAGCTCGTGTTTGTGGATCTTTTTCTCGACTGATGCCATACAAGGCACGAATCAATTTGACGGGAAGATGCGACTGAAGGGACGTCATGTTAGCACTGAGAGTGAGACAGACGAAAAAGGGTCTGAGGTTTTTATAGATTTTTTTATGGGGAGTGAAATGAAGTCGAGGACGGAGACGTGTACAGGACAGGCCCTCCGTCTTGGCACCAGTGGTGAAACAAGTATGTACGAAATCGCAAATCCTCGGGAGTCGTAGGTTTCAAATCGACGAGTAAATAGGCGTGTGGAGTTTGAGTGGCATCGTCGTACGCCTGAGTCAACCAAGGCGTTCCTAACTGTTTGGCTAAGACTTGCACTTGCGATTTATCTCGAGGGCTTTTAAACAAGACCACGTAATGCGCATTGAGACTGATGGTGCGATGGGCTTTACTTTGTTGAAACAAATTTTGGGTGATGTAAACGACACTGGCATTACGGTGATGCCCTTTGCGCGTGAACCACAGTTTAATTTCTTCTTCGTCTTCTCCTAACATGTCGTCGAAAATGACCAAATGGGTTAGACGGGAGTCAGAGACGATGCCATCGTCTTCTTTAGGAATGCCTTCCACAAACACGATGGAATCGCCTTGACTTTCTCGCAAGAGGCTGTACGCGGATTGCCACTCTTTGTAACACCACACGATTCGTTGAGGGGATCGATCGATCAAATGATGTTTATGTTCGATCAAACGTTTGACGAATTCGGTTTTGCCTGAACCGCTAGGTCCAGCAATGAGCATGTTAAAGGGATGGCGAAGATACAAAGCCTCCCAACTGGCACGATCTAAGTGTTCGTCGATGACTTTGACAGTATAGGAAGAGGGAGCAGAGACAGCAGAGGTAGCCATGGTGTGAGAAATGTCACTTGTGACACGAAAAACAAACAAGACAAGAGTTTATATACTTTTTCAGAACACGTTTATTGAATATTTTTTTCAAACATGAATACGAAAGACAAAAAATACATAAAAGCCAAAGGCTTAAGTACAAGAATAAAAGGCACATGATAACCATGAACGTGGAATAAACACAAGTGTCTGTACAACATATTTTGGGTAAAGTTCTAACCAGTTCTATAGTAGGGGTAAGGTCACACAAGTGTCCTCCCGAAAGGGTCTTTCAGGCCTGTCCACGACAGTCCTGTCCTGGGTGACGGGTTCTACTGGCACCGTCACTAACACAGGTTGAAAAGTATCTTTTTTCCTTGAATAACTCTCGTGCATACTGGGCCTCCTCTTGTGTCCAAGCCTCAAAACCCTGGTCTCGGTGATGTCCAACATTTGACTCCTAACCAGTCTGGTTTCTTCTTCGTCAACGACATGGTAAGTTACTTCAATGAACAATGAACTATCGATCTTGCCTAGGGTTCCTTTTCATATACAGACCAATACCGACGTGACCGTACGGTAAGGTGATGTGATTGGGAAGTCGCACTCGCTTCTGGTATACAAGTTGATAGACTTTTTCCAAGGGTCGACTGACGATGTGGTGAGTGGGTAAACGTACAATCTTGTTCGGTTGATAGGTGGTCACTTTAAAGTTTCCATCCTCTCCCGATGGCAAGGCTTCTTTCAATACCCCAAAGTTGACCACTCGACTGGTACGATGATTCAGAGTCAGTCCTTTCACTTTGCACGTCGTGTGCACTTCTCCTTGTTTGTCCCTGTATTCGTAGCCGTAATTTTTGGGACCACCACTGACGAAACTTAGAATCTTGTCGTCGGGATGCTCGTCTGTCCAGGCTCCTAAACGGTCTCCTTCGATGTCAGGGTGCTGTTGACTCGGGTGATGGATGTAAATGCAACTGTCCGTGTCAAAGTACAGGACGCGTTCTTCTAACAGTTCTAAAGCTTCGTACAATTTTAAGCGAGCATGAGCTGTCACGTAAGCCGCAATGATGACATTTCCAAAAGGGTCGTCTTGTACAAAGTCCAGATCTTCTTCGTAATTGACCAAGATCAAATCCTCTCGAACGACGTCCACGTGTTTCATGTATTTGGTTTTGTCGTGAATCATCTGGAAGTAGCGTGAAGGTTCTGTCAAATATTCCGTCTTGGGTAAATACGGTCGTTGTGCCATTTTACCCCACAAGCAACTTAACATCACTTTGGCAAACGATCGCCTGCCTTCGTTTTTTTCGATGTGGTCTAAAGAGATGCCTTCTTGTTCGTAGTATTTCTCTTTGAACTTTATTTGGTCTTCGGGAGTGTGACACCAGGAAGGATAGCCGCTGGCTTCTTGCTTCAGTTTCAAAAAGGCATCCACGTAGTCGGCGAAAATGCCTTTCTGAGTAGGGTCACCCTTGTGGTACTGTTGTGTCTTGGGAAAGTGGCAAATTTCGTACACTTCTAACAGTTGGTATCCCATGTCCAGAGCTTTGAATAATTCCACGCTGACCCAGGTTCCCGTCAAGGCCCGTTCTTCCTGGCTGTGATGGCAAGGTTGGTCCTGGTTGCACGTTTCGGCACAAGTACGGCACAAGGGAAACATCAGTTTGCCTTGACAATGGTGAGGTAAGACGGGATGGTATAGGTTCGTGGGAGGCAAAACTTTACACTTGATCAAGCCTTCGTATTGTCGAATGTTTTTCAGGTCGATGTGTTCCGTCAGCAATTGCGGGTGCCCTACAGGAAAGCGACAATATTTGCACACGTAGGGATACAGCGAACACACGTCCAAGTATTTGATTTCTTCTCCTTTCTCTTCGTCGGCTTGGGACAGCAAACAGGTGGCATTGGTCCTTCCTCCGTACAAACTATCCCTCGGGTTCAGCGGGTCCATGAACTGGTAACTTTCCACGAGGCGTTTAAACTCGGGATCGGTTTTCATACGGTGATCGTATTCGTGTTCCCACATTTCCACCACTTGGTATCCTTGCTGTTCTAGCTTTAGGCGTCGCTGACAAGTGTCCTGGTACAGGTCTTCCATGGTCCGTTGTAAAAACTGATTTTTAGTGCCACGGTCAGGGTAGCAGACGGGACATCCGTGAAATAAGCAACCGTTAAACTCGTACACGATCTTGGGGTTTTCTAAGTCCCAGCCATCGACCGAATACGTTCCGATGGTCTTTTCGCCTCCTCCGTTGCGGGCATGCTGAATCCATTTGTCTTCCTTGTCGCACAAGTAATGTAACCAACGTAGGGCTTTGACCGAGTATTGACGCTTGACATAGTGGGTCGTTTGAGGACTGATGACAGCCACGGTGTTTTCAGGCATGAATCGTTGTCGGTACACTAAGGAACACGCTTTGGCAATGGTGCAAGCTTCTTTCAAAGGATCGACCCCTCCGTGTTCCATGAACAGTTCTCGAAATTTTCCACAGCAACGCCGTAAAATGTCCACGTCGGAACGACAATACTTTAACATTTCTTCCTGAAAGTCGAAAGGGTCCGAGGCGTGAGCTTGGTACCAAGCGTAGAAAGCTTCTCGTTGTTCGGTACGCATGTTGTCGGGGTCGTAATAGTGAGCCTCAGGCAAAAGGGGTAGAACAGCATGTTGATTGGCTTCCGTATTGAAAAAGTGTGGAAAGTACCCTTTAGCCATTTCTGTCATTCCAAACGTTTAATGCATTCGGCTCAAAGGCATGGCCAAGTAACTCATCGAATCTTTAAACTGTACTTGTCCCACTTGCATGAAAATGATTTTGGCTCCGTTCAAAATCACTTTAGGACGTTCGGTGCCTTGTTCCGTATAGTACCTCAAAAGAAACTGTCCATCGTATCCGGAGAAATTGTGAGCCATCACTGTGGCATGACGATGACAATCTCCGTAACGTTCGATGTCCTCTTTGCTCCACGTCTTGTCGATGGGGTCTAAGACCCATTGGGCAAAATCGGCTAACGTGTTTGGTCCCCGAAAGATTTTTTCACGCCCTCCGGGAATCTTGCTGCAGTGAGGGCAATGACTGAAGATAGGTTCTTGAATGCACTTCTCGCACGCTCGATGAGCCACGCAGAAATTAGGAATGTGAATGCCGGTCTCTTGCATGCATTCGAAATCGAAATAGATGAAATTGCCTTTCTTCTTGTGACCGTCCTCTTTCTCTGGTGGGGGATGGTATTTTTGCACGTAGTATTCGTGTTCCAAGTCCACGATGTGGTGACAAATGTGACATTTTTTCTTTCCTCGACATACGTGTGCCTTGGCATTGTTGGTAAGTATGCCTTGTCCACAGGTAGGGCACAATCTCAAGAGTTGACAAGCACATTTCTGCTGTGAACCTTGCGTCTTCAGATGTTGCTGGTAACAGGCAGGGCTGACAAACGTACGCAGACAAGTTGAACAAGGCACTGGTTCTTCGCTCAGACAGGGTGGAGAGGCCAAACATCCTGGGCATTTCAATCCACAATGCTTGTGTTGCTCTCGATTGTTATAACCATAATCACATTTCTCACAATAATAACCGTATCTCAGGAATCCAGTGATACTGGTAATGGTATCGAAATGGTCATCGTGATGATAGACATGAATGTATTTTCCGTCCTTAAAATCTTGGCCTCGAAACAACAGAGGCCCCCGCATTTCTTGAGGGTGCACTTTCAAGGTGTAGCGTGGAGCTAGGGCATCTTGCAATTTTTGCATCTCAGGAATGCCACAGGGTGTGTCTTTGGACAGTCCGGAATGTTGTAACAGGAGTTCTGCTTCGTTTCGTTGTTTGGCTCGATAGGAACGTTGAATAGTGTTCCAGGTTCTTTTCCATTCTACCGTGTCGTTCTTGTTGGCATAGGTTCGTCCCACCACGATGGCTCGAGCTAAACACATCTGGTCTTGAGGGTTGTTAATTCGGACGAGACTTGTTTTGATGTTGCGAAGGTCGTCCACCAATAACATCTTTTTGCGTCCTGTCCCTTGAGGAAGAGAGACGTGAGCCATTTTCAGTGTGGCTTTACCATCGGTGATGTCAAACTGGTCATTAGATTGTTGTACGTGTTGAATCTTGTCCATGACTTTGGAAGGGGTCAGTTCTGCGGGTCTGCTAAACTCGATCCAAACAGGGGATTTCAAACCGTCGTGATCTATGGATAGTGTCAAGCGATCGTCTTCTTTGGGTTGACATTGTCGCTTGAGTGCAGTGAGCAAAGAATCCCACATCTCGGTGATAAACCCTTCTGCTTTCTCGAAGGGTACGTCGGCCTTGAAATCTTTAAACTTCACCGTGTAGGTGTAAGCCGTGGTTCTAAATTTTCTAGAGGAGCGCTTTTCCGTCTCTCGAATGGAATAGTATTTTTCAGGGTTGACTAAGGGTGACGAACTTGGTTTAGAGGGTTCGGATTCTGGTTCACTCATGTCCTCTTCAAAATCACTGGCATGAATTGTGCCAAGATTTCATCCCTGGTACGAGGCGATAGATTACGTTTCTGCCTCTTACTTTCTTCTTCTTCTTCTTTCTTCTCGAATGAATAGGATCGTTTCATCTTGAGTGCAAAACGTCAAATGACTCAAGTTCAAACACCATAGACTAATTTATAGTCATGGCAAACCAGCGCGTATATAAAAAGGGTGTGTCTTGTCCTTTCACTATTCATTTCACTCTCAAACCGAGCACAACGATGGAAGAGACTACTCAGATGGAACGTTTCGTCAGAGCTTTGCGAGGGGTCATTAGAAAATTCTCTTCAGACCAGCCGACGGACTACTCTCCTTCCTTTCGAGATAAGAGTCAGGATACTTCCTATATCTGTCAGAAGAAAGGGCATTGGTCTTCAGAGTGTCCAGACCGTCCAAAAAAAAAAAAACAGGGGCTAAAAAAGACAAAAGTCAAGATACCTTTTATTATTGTAAAGAAAAAGGACATTGGTCTCCAGATTGCCCAAAAAAGAAACAAGAGGAGTCAGAAGTAAAGAAGGATTCTTCGGAAGAAGAGAGGGATTCTTCGAAAGAAGAGAGAGATTCTTCAGAGGAAGAAGAGGAAGAAAGAAAACAATTCTATTTAAAAGAAGCAAAGAAACAGGAGAAGAAAAGAAAAGAAGAAGGGAAGAAAATGAGGTAAAAACGGTGAAGAAATTCAAAAAACAGAGAGACTAAACAAGGAGAAAGAAGAAGTCAATGAACTTTTAATTAAAGTGTTCTGTGGTGAATTGTGAATTGGTTTGTAAAAAAATGGATAAAAGAATACATGAATGATATAAGTAAGTGTCTTTGAGTTTTGATTTTAAAATAAGAAGCTTCACTCACGCACTCATACACAGACACGTACTATAAGGGTAAAATGGGTGGGGTTTATTTTTGAGTTATTGGCAAATTGAAATTGTATTTCTTTTCGAGAAATGTGGGTGGCCCTAAAAAGGGCCTTTTTATTTTGGTGTAGGGGTGAGTTTAACCAATCAACTTTAACTGCCTTAAGCCTTTGCCACGGCCAAGGCCTACTTCTGATGATTGGGTTGAAATCACTAAGGGTGGTACGACAGGCTTAGTCACAGGGTTGGCGTGTTTAGCTCGGGAAGGTCGTATTCTCTTCGGTCGTGATAAAGAAGTCTGATACATTTGTTTCAGACTTCTTAACTCCGCTAAAATGTCCAACAGTACCGTAGCCGTTTGATTTTCACCCTCTTGTTTCTTTGCTGCTACTTCTTCTTGCTGTTGTTGCTGTTGTTTTTTTCTTACCTCTTCTTGTTGCTGTTGCTGTTGCTGTAGGAGAAAAGCTTGTTCCGCTTCCTTTTGTCGTTGCATAAATTTCTCCAATTCTTCTTTCTGTCTCTGTCTAAAATTCTCAACTTGCGGTAATGAAGAAGGTAACGAAGGTTCCGGAACAAATTCTTGCGAGGTAAGAAAATCCACAAAATCCCAATTCACCTCTTCTGAAAGTAAGACCGGGTTCCCTTGGGCGGTCTCCCCTGTTGGTGCAGCCCAATGGATCGTTTTCTGAATTTCCGTCATGTTGAATCACTGTCGCATAGATTGACTGCACACAAGCGCTAGCGAATCTATATAGACCAACTGACGTCACAGACTACTCTCTTCGGATTGGATGCGGGCTGACTGAATTTTGTAACGCGTGTTTGGATTGGTGAATGGACTCAATCCGTTTCAATCCTACCTCTACCTATAAATAAGCGCAGTTCAGTGCATTGATTCACTTGTTCTCGTCGCTTCAAGATGTGGACCGATGTGCAATCTTCTACGCTTGTGTCTTCCATGATGTTCCGGACGGACATATCCATGTATGTCCGATCCAAGTGGACCGTTGTCCACAGGACAAACACCAGCCTGTGGATACGTAGGATCTACGTTGAAAGACAAGGATGCCTGAAAAGAGTGCTGATTTACGGACCAACAGTGAGTCGTAGCCTAAGGACAAGAAGAAGACCAATGCGGTACCCTTTATGTTAATGAATACATTAACATAAACCCAAAGGCCCTTTTCAGGGCCAGCCATATTTCTCGAAAAGAGATAGCCTTTCAATTGCCTAAATTTAAATTTAAATTTAAAAAAAAATTAAAAAAAAAAAAAAAAAAAATCCCATGTTTATATCCCCTTGTCCCTAAACAAACCCAAACTCTATTCCCCCATGTTAAATTCCCCTTGTACGTAGAGTGACCCACGATTTTTCGCCATGTTAAATTCCCCTTGTACGTAGAGTGTCCCACGATTTTTCTCCATGTTAAATTTCCATTGTACGTAGAGTGTCCCAGGGGTCCCTGTAATGCTAATTCCCGTTGTACGTAGGGTATCCCACTTAACTACTCATATTTGGCTTTGATATTGACTTTCTAACATTTGGAAGGGCATATCAGTTCCATTGCTTTGATATTGACTTTCTAACATTTGGAAGGGCATATCAGTTCCATTGCTTTGATATTGACTTTCTAACATTTGGAAGGGCATATCAGTTCCATTGCTTTGATATTGACTTTCAGCAGCAGGGGGGGGGGGGGGCGAATCCTACATTTTGTCCAAACGTCATTTGGCTTAATTAATACTTTCTGCACTCAGCGGATCCGGTGTCGTCAGCGCCCGGTAAAAAAAAAAACGACGTCGTCGTCGAGGGGATCGTGCGGACGTCATTTGGTTTAATTAATACCTTCTGCGCGCCGATCCCCAGCGTCGTCAGCGTCCGGTAAACACAGCGACGACCGCGTCGATGTCATCGCCCCCCCCCCCCGCTGCTTACAATTTAACCGAATATTTGGTCAAGTCCGATACGATATCGTGTCCGAGGATCATGTAAATTTATCGTTACAAATCCATGTGGGGTCGACTGAGCATGACTAAAAAAGTTTCGAAAAACATTAAAGTCCATGTCACCGCCGCACCATGTCTGCCAAATATTTCGTAGCGTGTGTGTATCAACGCCGTTGAATACAGCAAGAATATTACAGTTGTCTCTGATTACTTTTGGAATCTGAGTGTATCGTTGAGTGACATATATCACGTCAGTGTTTTTATGCCTGCCTCTGGAAAATATCCTAGCTGGGTTTTTTTGATTGTCTAACATAACATCATCGTACACGACTAAATTGTTAACGTCGCCATCAATATCATCGATACCCGGTGCATCACTGATATCCGTAATAAACTCAATAACATTTTTCTTAGCGATCGCTGATGCATTCTCGTTGAAATCTTTCAACACCTCGTAGCATCGTTGATCATCTACGCTAGGAGCAACCAAATACAACTTATCCCACTTCATCCATCTCATTATTAAATTAAGTAACAATTGCGTCTTACCGGATCCAGATGGTCCGATGATAATCATCCGGATCGAGTTTGGTAACGCTGCAACATGCTTAACTGGTTCTCTTGTTTTAGTCGCTGAAAAGTCAATTATATTCATGTCTCTATACATAAATTATGGATCTATATTGTGTAAAGTGTAGAGTGCGTACTGGCACAAATGATATGACAACCGCTACAACAAGAAATAACAGATCGGCGCTTACTGGTAAGTGTGTACAATGCGGTACAAAGAAATTTAGATTTATTTCTATTAGACCCGGAGATGTTTTAAAAAAAAGCGAGGAGGTGATATTGCAGCCAAGTTATCAAAACTCCCCGGAACCCCGTGGGCAAAGTATCCAGGAGAAAAGCACCTCCCAGAATATAGCTACTGTGGCCCCGGAACACGATTAGATATCAGACTCGATGATCAAAATCAGCCCAAACCCGGTGAGTATCCAATAAACGCTATCGATAAGGCGTGTCATGCTCATGATGTTGCTTACTACAAAAGTAGCGATCTGCAACAGCGTCATATCGCAGACGTAACATTAATTCACGCGCTAAATGCTATTCCTGATAAATCCTTCAAAGAAAAATTAGCCTCATGGTTGGTAAAATCGGCTATGAAAGGTAAATTAATGATTGGAAGCGGAGCTTCTCGCGCTGGTAATTGAAAACGCTAGCGTTTATAATAACAACATGGAATCCATCTATTATTCTCCGAGAGGATACTGGAAGGGGAAGGTCGCAATTGGTAAACTCGCAAGCGCTGCAAAGGTAACGAGGGCTACTGCGGCTAATTGGTTATCCAAACAGGCTATATGGCAAATCTATCTACCACCGCCTAAACAAATCAACTTCTCGCGCTTTGATGTTAGCGTACCTAATGAAGTTCATCAGGCTGATATACTATTTCTTCCGCATGACAACGGTTACAAATACGCGCTAACCGTAGTTGATGTTGCGAGTCGATACAAACAAGCGGAGCCGTTAAAAACAAAGTCGGCAACTGAAGTGGCCAATGCGTTTGAAAGAATTTATCAAAGATGTCCTCTGCGCTGGCCAAATCTTTTACAAGTTGATCCCGGTAGTGAATTTCGCGGCGCTGTTTTATCAACGCTAAAACATCATAGCGTCGCGGTACGACGAGGTCATACTGCGCTACATCGTGATCAGGCAATTGTTGAACGATTCAATCGGACTCTTGCTGAACGGTTATTTGGGTATCAATACGCGAAGGAATTTATCCAAGAAAAACGATCTCGTGAATGGGTCAAAAGGTTGCCAGGCGTAATTTCCGCGTTAAATAACGAGATTACCCGAGCAATCAACATGAAGCCCAGCGACGCGATTAAAGAAAAGTATATGCCCGGAAGATCAAAAATAGATAGCGTTTCCAAGCCAATTCTCGGCGATGTCACTATTAGATATCTGTATGAACCAGGAGAGCTTGAAGGCGGTAAAAAAAGAGCTACTGATCCTATTTGGAGTGTTACCACACATAACATATCAACGATAACACGATCAACTGGTAGACCACCGATCTATAGACTGGATTCAACTGCTCCTCAGCGCGGATTTACACGCGAGCAACTACAAGTAATACCTGACGATACTCAATTACCCCCGCGTGGTCTTAACTAGCGCCGTTGCGTCTATTGCACTCAAGACAAGTCAACCTCACATTGTTTTTGACATGACCGAGACTGTTATCGATCCTGTCCACGGTAAATTGGCGAGCGTCTTTATCTGAATAGCGCCAACTCATTATACAATTGCAACTCGCGCAGTGATTATTCTGTTGTTGTCGTAACGCAATTATTAATTCGGCATCAATATCAAAACGCCGCTGTTTTTTTTATCCTGTTGGCGGTAACCCGAGAGTTTTCTATCAATGACGCTTGCATCGATGATGTCGTTGTCGTCACTGACTTCGTCAATAACAATTCTTCGAAGCTGATTTATCCTCCGTACTCGGGACACCGCAAGATAGACTAGATTTGACCATTCGATGCGATTATCAACTATCCAAACAATTGTGTCCGCGATAGTTAGTCCCTGCGAGGAATGTATTGTTGTTGCGTATCCTAGCGTCCACGGGGATTTATCAGCACGTAGCGCGTCCTCGACGACGCTGATATCAACGAGCACGATATCATTCAGCACGAGAATTTGTTTTTCTGTCCGGCCTGGAATTTCAGCTTCAATGTTCTGCCGCCGTGTATCCGCGGGTCTATAACATAACGGCACTGGACGCGTTGGAAACTTTTCCTTATGCAACGTAAACAACTTCCGCTGAAGTGTGTCTCTGACTATCTTTCTACTCGCTACAATCAAATCGTTTGGTCTCCATGTTTCCCAAAATTCATTTAACGGCGTTTCCGGAATCACCTCGCGGATTATTTCACATTGAATTCTATCCGGCTGTAATCTGATTAATTTCTTAACCCCGCGCAGTTGTTCATCAAGTGCCCGGTAATCAGTATCGGTTTCTTCATAATAGTCCACAAAACCCTTTAACCAATCATGTGGACCCTCGCCGACAAATGGTGGTGGTTGGCCATGATCCCCACACATGATTACCGCTGTATTCGCGAGCAGCAACCAATCAAGAAACATTCGTAAAGTATCTAACGAAACAGTACATATCTCATCCCAAATGATAACCCCAGGAATAAATTTTTCACCCATTCGATCAGGAGTCCACTCACCGCCGCTGTATCGAAAAAAGCTGTGATAAGTAATGGCGTCAACATTTCGTTGTTTTATTTCTCGCGCTAGTCTATGGGTCGGTGTAAGCACGATTATACTTGCCCGCGTTCGAAATAATTCAATTGCCCGAGTCGTCTTTCCTGACCCGCCACAGCCGCTTAAATAAACTGTTTTGTGTCTACAAATTGGATCAGAACACGGTGGTGCATTAGACCATTCTGATAATTTATCACCGCGTAAGTAATTGTTCTCAACGGTGACATCTGCTGACGGGGAATAATCGCGTCGTATCTCATTTTTAATTCTCCATGTACCCCAACTCTCGTCCGGACTAGTAAACTCGGCTACGTTTTCCTTATACGCTCCGTCAACATAAAACGAATCAACGGCTACTCTAACGGCGGTGTTAGGAAATCTATTTATCATCGAGAATAAATTGATAGCGGCATAACCCAGCATAGACGCCCTCAAATGGGGGTATGCTGGGCTGTCTCCATCGCTGTAGGTAACAACTGTACCCAACCTTGTTCCATTGGACAAGAAAGCTGTTTCGCAGTTCACGTATCTATTTTTCGCCACTGCGTCCTTGATTACGAAATCATATTCTGCGTCATCTATAATCAGCCGTGAGCAATATCGTTTGTAGTCGCAGTTTTTTCCACCTTGTGTGAACTTACCGATTATTCTTCTACCGAGATCTTTTGCCTCGTGGTTTCGTTGGTTGAATATCCTCCTGGACCATTCGACGATATATTCCTCGTCGGCATCGATGTGTTTTCTGGATTCGTCAATTATGCTATCTAGACGCTCCGGTTCTGGTAACCAGACTTCAGTCTGCGCCCGGTATGATATAATCGCGTCACTGACAATCAACGATACAAGCATGCTACAATCAATCATGTACCGTAGCAGCGCTATTGGCAACCACTTCTTTTCAGCCATGTGTCTACCGATCCAAATATAGCAACAGCGATGAAGTCCTGCCGCGAACTCAAATGATACTATGCGAGCGAATCCGGTTAAATCAAAATCAGGCAGTGGTCCATTAATAGCAACACGAGTCATTTCATGTCTGGGGTGTCCAAATCGTTTGAAATACTCAGCGGCGGATCCATACCCGAGAAAACTCGCTGGATAACAGGCAACCATATCAACGGAAATCATAGCGTCGCGGTTGTATTCAGTGTTCCATAGTCCACCGTGATAGTATTCCAAACAACTGGATTGTACATCCGGTAGAAATTCCTTGTGCGTTGGACTCCACGCATTTTTCCTTGCTGCAACATGAGCTACAACCGATGGAATTGTAAAACAATTTGTTAGCAGTTGTTCATCATGCTCTTCAAATTCTATGGCGGTTTTTTTCATCCTGTTGTGAAATGCTTCAGTGCGGTATAATTCACCGTTTGGTCTTACAAACTGATCAAAGGTATCAGCGCTGCGAAGTAACCACACTGATACAGGGTCGTTTTTACACAAACAAGCAATAGCATCAAATAGTTTCCTCTCCGCGAGAAACCCGGTTTCTTCCAGGAATTCCCCCGGGATATACTTTACCGTTCTATCCCGTGGAAACACTGTGATCGCGGGCGTCCATGCGTGTTCGTTATGATCAATAATTTTGATTGGGGCCCCATTTGATTTGTACTTTGATTCGTATAATACTTCACCGGTTATCGTTGTAACGGTTATTGGAAATCTCAACGACGTTTCTAATCTCGCTATGTCGCTGATGGTTGCTCCACGCCCTTTTACGGTTAGTTCCCACTGGTTGATTTTGCTACGTCGTAAATCAGACAATTTGTTTCCTCGACACGCATTTGTAAAATGCTCTATTACTCGTTCTGCTACACAATTTATCCCCGTTGACTGTTTCATCGGCGCTAGTTTTCCGATATCAGGTTTCTTATTTAACGGGTATATTCCATAAACAACTGCTGTTTCAGGATACGCTCGTTCATAGTATGGTCTGTCAATTCCGGTTAACAACCCCGGCTTGGAGTCGCGGCTGACAATGACTGTTTTCTTGTCGCTGAGAACTGGTTCAAATTTATCACGTATGATCCAATTACCTGATTCCACCCGGACAATGAATTTTACTCTGAAGAAATACCTTTTACCGTCAAGTTGTGATATTATCGTTGCTGCGCGGTTGTCGTTCATGGTAGCATCAACAACGCCATCAATTCGAAATGTTGACCAACTATGAGATGCGCCATCACGCTTGAATTCATCGATACAATCGCGTATTTTACTCAACAGGGTTCTATCGTTTATTAACGCTTTTGGTGCGTCCTTGAGGACTCTATCGAGATTGAACTTAATATTTTTCCAGGGCTTAATTGCTGCCAATCTCTCGAACTCATCCATATAATTAAAACAAGTATTTAAATGAAAGAATATAGTATAATGAATCACTGCAAATGGTTGATGATTGGGTCGACAACCCCGTGCAACAAATCATGTAGAGGTGAATTCTGCGGGTACCATTTACAAAGCGTTCGTAATGGTTCTCTTGGCCCCCTCCCGTGCTTGGTTTGCCACGTCGGTGTAAGAGGAAAATCGCAGTTGTGTATTAATTGTGGCGGAAAGCGATACAGGGAACTAAAACGCTATTATGACAAGCGAATTAAAAACGCCGTCATTGACCCCACCGCTGACTTCGTCATCAAAACCCCCCAAGACTACGTTGAAAGATTTATAATTAAACCAAATAATAAATTAGACAAATAGTATCATTATATAAATGAACCAAGAATTTCAGCCGCATCCTGTGCTCGTCAATTACGAGGCATCTCGCGAAGGCATTGTTAGAAACCGCAAACTGAAGAAGCCGGTTGGTACCGTAAGTAATCAGGGGTATCTGGTGTTTGGTGCCGGAAAGAAGAAGTACCATGTTCATAGGGCGGTATTTGAGGTATTCAACGGATTAATCGAAAATGGACTTGTGATTGATCATATTAATAATAATAAGACTGATAATTCTCTTATAAACTTGCAAGCTGTCTCGCAGAGTCAAAATACCAAAAAAGGCCAAACCGGTAAATACCCAAAGAAAGCAAAACCCGTAAAGTCATTTGATACAACAACTCACGAGGAAAAAATATTTCAGTCGATGAATGAAGCCAGTAGATACTTTGACATTTGTATCGCCTCAATACGAAAAGTAGCAGAACGAGTATATCAAACAGCAATCTCAAAAAAGACCGGGCATAGAATTCGATTTTCATATGTAGATACGAAGTCACCGGCGCCTATGGCGCTGACGAAGTCGCCATGACAATAAATTGTCCATTCCGGAAGAAAACAAAGTATTCAGTGTTGTTTAACACCTCGGTATTGATACACGGGGTTCATTTTGTTTTATTTAAAAACAAGATGTTTTATAGGAATAATGAATATCGAAGACATCAATAATATATTAGCCGAGATTTCAAAATTAAAAAATCAAGGAATTGAATTATCTGATGGTCTCAACAGTGAAAAAATATTATCCGATTATGAGATTATTAACGAACAATCGAAACGGGGGCGTTTTACCCTGGCCCGCGAGTACTTTTTTATAAAACGATTACAACATACGATCAATGAAAACTTGTACCACAATGACGCAAATGCATTCATTGGACTATTCACTGCCGTTGAAATAATACGAAAAAAACTCGGACGTGTTTATGAACGACGCCGGGAGATTTCTAGTAAGATCAAAAACATTAGAAGGATTATAGACGGAGCCTCCGATGGCACACTGGTCGGGAAATTAGAAATTGCTTCGCAATTGCAATAATGGTAGGCGAATCACTTACTACTCGGCTAGCCAGAGAGCGGCTAGCGGCGCTTAAGAGGTTTATACCGTTACGAGACAGGGTCCGAGAGCAACTTCAAACGCGGCAGCAACTACAAACCGATTTTACTGTTGGAAGCGAACAACTCTTTGCCCCGGTAACTAAAGCGACCAAAGATGTTACGGCGGCAACTGTACCCGTTCTCGATGCGCTTGAAAAGATAGCGGCTCAGACCGAACAAACAAAAAGGTCTTTAGAAACACTAGCGGCTGCTACAACACGGAGGCCACCACCACTCGCTATAACCGAACCACAGGAACCTTATGTTACAATGGCCGACGAGGAAGAACTAGGTGCTACCGCAAGAGAACCAGAAGAAGAAATACCGGAAGAAGAAATACTGGAAGAAACATCGGAAGAAAAAGAGAGAGAGAGGAATATACTCAAGAAGAGCACAATAGATCAAATCAGGGCCTTCAGCGATGAAGAATTAATTGATTTTGCCGCCAACAATTTTGCTAAGAATTTGCGAGATAAGCATATCAATAGCGGCTACGAGAAAAATATAAAGTCGTTAAGGGGTTGGACAAGAATGGTGTATCTAGCGAGTAAATATGAAAAAGTATTACCACGTGGTGGTGGTCCCGATTACGACGCATTCCACAATAAAGTAAAAAGTAGAATACCAAAAAAAGGAAAAGGATACTCTGTTGGTAAAGAATCCTACGGCGTTACCTGTCCTAACAGTGTTCTCAGTGATATATCACGGCTAGAGGTACTAATCGGAGGAAAACGAGCCGGAAATAACTCTCCGGAAATAATCAATGAGGCCGCTGATATTTGCAAGCGGTTATTTACGGGCGGTATCATGGACGTTAGTGCGTATCGAACGCTCATAGACCAACTCGTGGATGATTAAAAAAATTATCGTTTTGTTAATTCTGGCCGTTTTTGACCGTTTTTGGTCGTTTTTTGACCGTTTTTGGTCGTTTTTTGACCGTTTTTGGTCGCTTTTGACCGTTTTTGGCAATTTTTTGAGGGCAAAAACCCCAGGAAATCATTTAGAGAAAATCGATGTTTTTGCTGAAAAATCGAAAAAAAAACGACTATAGGCAACAAAAAATGACCAAAAATGACCAAAAATCAAGAAAAACCGGAAACCGGATTTTTATCGAGGGCAAAAACCCCAGGAAATTTTGATAAAATTTATTCCGGTTTTCCACACGGCGGTGGGAAGGGGGTGGTGATCACAATCACTAATTGAAAAACCGGTGTTTTTATAATAAAGATGATCATACACTACAACCACGATAAACCAGTACTCGTCTACGTGGTAAACTCGCGATTGCCTGTTTACCGCGCGTACTATGGAGATGGTCTCGGTAGCACCATTGCGGGGTTATTTACAAGAATGGCTCCAAAAGTAGCGCCGTTAGCCAAACAATTAGGAATGAAGGCTATTGATGTTATTCGTGATAAAGGTATTGATGTTGCCGGAAAGGCGCTTTCAGCCGCACGAGATAAACTAATGTCGTTGGTGAGAAGAAAAAAAACAGAAACCACCGGTGATGCCATCAACGACAGTAATGCCTGCAAATGTCAGTAAAGTAATAAATAACGCCGTGGAAGAAAAACTAGAGTCGTTGGCGGCTGAGTCATCCACCAACGCGCTCATGAACGCGATAGCGGGAAGTGGTCTACGACGAAAAAATCGCAATTGAAAATATCAACATGATAAATAATATAAATGTTTGCGCGAACCGCTGATCCCGCGTTTGATATGGATGCCCCAGTGCGCAGGGATGATTCTGTCCGTGATTATCAATATTATTCTTATTATGCAACGCAACCGAATCTACGATCGCGAATTGAACTTCAAGTCCAAGATACCAGTAAATACTTTCTACCGTGTGAAGCTTTTATCGAAATTGAGGGGGAACTCGTGACAAATGCTGCCGATAATGCACCATACGACAACAACCCGGTTATCCGAGTTGGTTTTGTCAACAACGGCGTAATGGCGTTATTTGAGAGCGCAAAATATCTCATTGACGGGCAAGAAATTGAATCAATAGAACGCGATGTTGATGTTGCAACGACGATAATCGGGCTAGCGAGATACTCAGATGATTATACAAGGTCGGCTGGTCCGTCTATGATGTTTGCGAAGGATACTACCGATAACGCTGAACACAATCAGTTTTCTAGGGTAAAGGCAACACATGCCACCGCGGTTGATCCAGCACCGGCCGGGTATGTAAGACCAGCTGGGAGCTTCGATGTCATAAATGTTATTACTAATTACAATCTAGGGTTTGCAACACGAGTAGGGATGTTGCAAGGACAACGCCGACAGTTTTCATGCGCGATTCCACTGCATCATATATTCGGATTCTGCAGAAACGTCAGAAAAGTCATCTATGGGGCTAAGCATACAGTAGTACTCGTGCGAAAGGGCAATGATAATGATGCAATCTGGCATGATGCTGGTGTTGCCGACGGTAAGGTCAATATAAAGAATATAGTATTGTGGATGCCAGTAATGACCCCATCAATCACCGCAGAACAGCGATTACTCTCATTCATGGAGACAGGTGGTAAATCACTGTTGAGTTGGCTCACAGTAACCACTGATGCTAAAGAGGATAATATGGATGGTATATTTACATGGCACCTGGCATCCAAACAGGGTGTTTCAGCCCCGCATCATATATTTGTAGCGCTACAGAATAAGGCGCGATTAGGCTCCCAAGAACGCAGCCATATGATATTTGATCAAATCGGTGTCAATGAGGTCTCGTTGAGAATGAACGGACAGCAGGAACCATCCGAGGATATACAACTCAATTACGGTGACAACCATATCGCACGTGTGTATCATCGATTGCTGTCATATATGGGTCGTGATCAAAACGTCGACACTGGTTTGCAAATATCACAACTTGATTTTAAAAACCTGTATCCGATTTATTATTTTTCGTTGGAACATCTCGATTTAACGAGACAATCCGTCGTTGATATACACTTCCGAGCTCGTGTGCAACGTCCTGGTGGTATTGCCGAATATAGAGCGGTTGCTGTCATTCTCAGCGATAAATCAATGCTGCTGGAAGGTGTTGGTGGACGAATGAGAATCATTGATGCACCAGTGGAAAACATGTAATTGAAAGCACAAACGCGTTTACAATAAAATGTCGTATAGTGTCGTCAGTGTAGAGTTGACTGATGGTCAAGTCAAGAAATTACGATCAAAGTCGGCTAAACAATGCGGGACCACAATAACGCTGAAGCCGTCACAGATGGCAGGTGGTAATCATAAGATATCGTTGACGGCGCGTCAAATAAAACATTTCAATAATGCGATGAAGAATAAAAAGGGTGTTCAGATAGATTTCTCGGCCGCAGCGATCAAAAACATGGAAAAGACCGGTGGGATATTTCCGCTGTTAGCCGCGATTCCGGCATTGATTGCCGCGGCCGCACCAGCAGTGGCGAAGGCGGCGGCGTTAGGAGCCGTTGGTACCGCGGCGGGAATGGCATTGAAGAAGGCAACCGGGAAAGGCTATAAAAAAAAACGATCCGTGGCCGGAAAGGGTCTAAGACTACCGGGAACCCCGTATTCATGGTACTCGGGAAAGGGTCTAAGACTACCGGGAACCGTTTATTGACTCAGGAGTCAATGACTCCCATGTCTAATTTTGATTTAATAGACGCCTCAAACGCGCTAGCGATAAAAAAACTTCAGAGGTGTTTTTATGAGGGATCAATTACCGGCGGCACCAAGGAATATTGAAACAGGCATAATTAACCTCGATGGGTCCTCCGGAGCGGGAACTCATTGGGTTGCGTACGCGATTGATCCGCGTGCGATCGTCTATTTTGATTCATACGGGTTAGCTCCGCCGAACGAGTTCATGCGGTATATCCGGGCGTGTTCAGCCCGGGCTTTTTATTCCACGCTGCCAACACAGCAGTTAAGCGACCCGCCGATATGCGGCCGTGAAGTATTGAACGTACTCGCGGAGATTTCATCATCGCGAAAACCACCTCATGTGGTTGTAAACGAATACACTAGTGGGGTCGTAGAGGCCCGGCGGGTTAATTAGAAACGCTGTTTTTTTTTACAATAACGATGATTGATATTTGGGGACGACCTATTTCGGCGCTGAAAAAATCTACGGAAACGCCCGCCACCGATGACATAAAAAAACTAATTGAGGATGAAATCGCTGATATGTTGAATTTAACAAGTGTTGACCCAGGCGAAATAGTTGTATTTCAAGACCGCCAGGGTAAATTGAAATCCAGTAATGTGTCGCTGGATGACGTTTTAATACGACAGCGTGATGCCGCCGAGGACGCTATCGCGCTGTATACCAGCGACGGACGACTCAAGCCGGGTGAACATCTGTCGACGATAACATTAGTCAAAGACGGTTTTATAAGGTTGAATAGATCGGTGACCGAACTTGACGCGCAGGTGAAAAAATCTGTCACCGATATACAACTCACTACCGCTAGTTTTTTTGGGACCCCGACGGTAACCGAACCGAATCTTGCAACAATAAAAAATACTATTTCGGAGTTTACAACGCTGTCGGGCCAATTTTACACGTTACGAAAAAATGTTAACAGGATCGATAACAACTTTGATAAATTCTTTGGTAAAAAAAATACCAAGCTGGATGAGATTACAACAACTATAAATGATATCACTGCGTATGGACAGGAAATAAAATCAATCAAAACCGAGGTTGAAGCGAACAAAGAGAATATAGCCGCGCATGTAAGGGAAATAGTAAAGCTCAAAACCGAGGTTGATGCGAACAAAGAGAATATAGCCGAGCATACAAGGGAAATAGGAACGCTCAGTGCCGTGGTTAAAGAGAACATGGGGCATATAGACACGCAGATAAGGAAAATAAATACACTCGCTGTTAATACTGCAGTGAGCAAACAAAATATCGACGGGCACACACAGGAAATAAATACACTCATTACTAAGGTTACAGCGAACAAAAAAAGTATAGACGGGCATACACAGGAAATAGGAACAATCAGAACTGATGTTGAAGCGATTAAAGACGGACTACCGAGAGTAGCAGAGCATTTCGAAAAAATAAAAATCCCTCATAAGAACATCATCAACATAGTATACACAATTCGGCATGGATCATTCGATTGGACTCCTACACAGAATACAGTAGATATCACCGCAACTGCTAAGGGCATTTATCGATTGACATTGATTTCGGCGATGCAGTTTAGTATATCATCGTCGAGTTCATCCGGGTTTAACAATACAATATCAACAATCATTGACAAGGATACAATCGAACGGTTTATAATTAAAGCCGTTGATAGCAGTCTATTTAGGGCAAACATCACATGGTATGTGGAATTTGTAGCGAATCTAAGTAATTAAAAACACTAGCTCTTTTAAAATAAAAATGACCACCAGGGTAATTGAATCAGAGGTATCACCGACGTCACATCAATATCGATTCGATACCGCAAAAGAATTCTCCACGAATTTGAAAACGCTTTCCGAACAATACCGCGCAAAAATAAAAAAATACCGCAGAAAAATAACCACCATCGACGCGGTCGTGTACTCGGTGTCGGGTATAGTAGCCGGTACCGGTGTTATTTTATCCACGGTGACCACGATAGCCCCGATCGCTGTTCCAATCGCTGTCTCCGCGATGACAACAATTGCTGGAGTCGCCAACGCAATCACTAAAAAGATATCATCGTGTTTTCAGAAAAAACTCGACGAGTATACAGTAAAACATCAAATAGTATCCGACGCGTACTCGAAATTATCCGGGTTGATCTCATTATCGATTGATAATTTGTTCATATCCGATGTTGAATTCTCCACGATGGTCCAGTTGTATAGCTCCGCGATGTCAAAAATCGAGGATTTTCAACTGGAAGCCGGAACCACCTGGTTGTTGAAATTAGACACTAAAAACAACGAATAATAATAATGTCGCTGAACCCCGAAGGGTCTCAATTACTTCAGCGGATCGCGGAGAATACCACTCCGGTGCAAACAAATATGATATCGATAACGTCAACGAAACCCGAATTCAGTGTGAACTTCCCATCGCCGGTTCCAGTGAAGGAAATAGCGCTGGCAAAATTGCGAGTATATCACAGTTGGCCTAATATCCGAGCGGACGCATTTAACGGACAACAACCTAATAACTCGCTGGCTTTTGCATGGACAAATAAGCCCGATGGGACCCCAGACTGGAATGAGGTTACAATACCAACTGGGTCATACCAAATAGAACAAATCAATGGAGAATTTCAGCGCAGGATAAAATCGATAACAGGAAAGGAATCAAAAATAGCTATTACGGTTCATGAACCGACGTTATCGTCGACGATTGAAATAAGCACACCGGGGTATATGGTTGATATTTATAACAGTTCAATAAGAACCATACTAGGATGGCCTAAGAATTCACCCGCGGACTTGCACACGAATGAGCAATCGTATCATGAAATTACCCCCCGGTATCTAGATAATTTATTTATTATAAAAAGCACGTTATCACCCAGTTGGTTTTTATTTCAACACAGGAATATCATGCAGTGGTATTTTCAGCATAAGAAAACTACTGAATCGGTCGCCATATTAACATTTATTTTAAGTGATATCACTGATATGTTTGCCGAGATTGATTATTATTACCAATTACAACTAGAACAGCTACGGGAAACAAAAGAACGAAAACACGTTGAGGTGTTAAATCAACTTATATCAGACATGGAATATATCAATGAACGAGTCGTTAAAATGATATCCGATAACAGCGATGGTAGTAAACAAAAATTCCTAACCGAGTATAATATCACAGAAGCCGATTTACCCGATTTCAAGTTTCCAGGATACAACGCGCCAGAACTAAGAAAGTCTCTTAATGATTTTCTCGGTCCATCAACTTATATCCTCAAACACGATAACGGAGATGGTGGCAGGCATATTGCCCCGTACAACGTAAATATCGCATCGGTGATAGCGATTAATCTAGTGTGTGATGTTATCGAAGGGAGTTACCAGGTGGATACCAAGCAATCAAATCAAGCTCAACAGGGATATATCCTTTATTCGTTTTCACCAACAGCCCCTCCGGGATTTTTAATCGTTGAGAGTCCAATTAATCCGGTCTATATGCGATGCCATGATCGGTTTTTAACGAGAATTAATTTTAGAATTACCGATCAGTCAAATAACCTAATTGACCTACAAGAGGAGGAGTTGGTGATCACTCTGTTTGTAAGATCATAGCAGCGGGGGGGGGCGATGACATCGATGCGGTCGTCGCTGTGTTTACCGGACGCTGACGACGCTGCGGATCCGCGCGCAGAAGGTATTAATTAAACCAAATGACGTCCGGACGATCCCCTCGACGACGACGTCGTTTTTTTTTAACCAGGCGCTGACGACACCGGATCCGCTGAGTGCAGAAAGTATTAATTAAGCCAAATGACGTTTGGACAAAATGTCGGATTCGCCCCCCCCCCCCCCCGCTGCTCTTTCTAACATTTGGAAGAGCATATCAGTTCCATTGCTTTGATATTGACTTTCTAACATTTGGAAGGGCATATCAGTTCCATTGCTCTGATATTGACTTTCTAACATTTGGAAGGGCATATCAGTTCCATTGCTCTGATACTGACTTTCTAACATTTGGAAGGGCATATCAGTTCCATTGCTTTGATATTGACTTTCTAACATTTGGAAGGGCATATCAGTTCCATTGCTTTGATATTGACTTTCTAACATTTGGAAGAGCATATCAGTTCCATTGCTTTGATATTGACTTTCTAACATTTGGAAGGGCATATCAGTTCCATTGCTTTGATATTGACTTTTTAACATTTGGAAGAGCATATCAGTTCCATTGCTTTGATATTGACTTTCTAACATTTGGAAGGGCATATCAGTTACATTGCTTTGATATTGACTTTCTAACATTTGGAAGGGCATATCAGTTCCATTGCTTTGATATTGACTTTCTAACATTTGGAAGGGCATATCAGTTCCATTGCTTTGATATTGACTTTCTAACATTTGGAAGGGCATATCAGTTCCATTGCTTTGATAGTGACTTTCTAACATTTGGAAGGGCATATCAGTTCCATTGCTTTGATATTGACCTTCTAACATTTGGAAGGGCATATCAGTTCCATTGCTTTGATATTGACTTTCTAACATTTGGAAGGGCATATCAGTTCCATTGCTTTGATATTGACTTTCTAACATTTGGAAGGGCATATCAGTTCCATTGCTTTGATATTGACTTTCTAACATTTGGAAGGGCATATCAGTTCCATTGCTTCCCCGATTCTTGCCATTAGTGATCATAACCTCCTTCCTTTAATTAGCAAAATGAAAAACAGACACCAGAGACTGTCGATGTGGAGATTCATTTTGAAAGAGTACAACATTTACATTATGCACATCAAGGGAAACGATGATCTAATTGCAGATGTGCTTACACGAGTATATAAGTCCTGCGATGTTTAATGTATAAATTGTGTTTTTCATAAGACATATTCATACGTAATTTTAATTATAACAGTGTCATGTGCATGCTCAACTAATATACAAAAGAAAGTTTTTGTTTATAAATGTGTCTGTTTACGTATGAGAAGACGTGTTATGCGTATTTCATTTTTTTTACTGAGTCACATTTCCGTGATTGAGAGTAGAACTTTAGCGTATCTGACTTTTCTCATTTTGTAAGGATACTTGTTACGATTTTTCAGTTCAAGACCCGAGTTTTTTTCTTTATGGAATGATATGTTGTGTCTTAGGTTAAGTGAATTATATATATATATATATATATATATATATATATATATATATATATATATATATATATATATATATTACACATGCCACGCTGAGGAGTAATAATTGTTTACTGCTTAAGGCCGATGTATATTTGAACCACATACATACTGTTACCAATCAATTTGTAGAACTGCACCGAATAAGAGCCTACCACTATTTATTTGGATGCAAACTATATAGTAATTCTCGAATTCTCTTGGCTTATAACCTACTCTAAATTCCAGTTTTTATGCACCTACATGTTTTTGCTTCGCGACGATATTCCTAATGAGACATTTCTGGAGTTTTTTTGACGATATTCCTAATGAGACAATTCTTGTGTTTTTTAGCAGGTTCGCCTTTACCTCAGACGTAGTCACCAATTTTGAGCACGTACACTTAACAGTTGAGTTTCAAAAATTCAAATGTCTGTTTTTCTTGAATATCATTGTTGTGGCTTTTAAGTCATAGCACTCTTATTATTATAATTAGTAATATCCGCAAGGGATTTTTGTGGCTTTCTCACCTACACATCCGTTGACTAAGCTATTTACATATATGTTGTTTAACTATGCATGTTCGTGCAGGCGCGCACATGTATTCGCATGTAAATGTGAATTTATGTATATGCATCATCATGTATGCATACATATGTGTTTGTGGTAGGTATACATACATACATTGTTTCAACAGGCAATCAATCATACGATCTATCTATCAATGACTTTCCACACAGTAATCATTAATGACGTAAGAAAATAACGAGAAAATATATTAATAATCCAAGCTTTTTAAATGAATAAAATATGGCACAAAATTTCATCACAATATAAATCATTTTGTTTTTGTTTTTTATTTACTCTTTCTCTTTCTCTCTCTCTCTCTCACGTGTGCAAGGGACAAAATACCCAGAGAGCAAAAGAATGTGAACTTGATGAAACTGAACTTGTACCATGTAACCTACAAGAATAGGGGTCTGTACACTTTTTATGGGAAGTGTCATAGGTGTTCACAATGTCAGTGACATTAAAATGAAATAGCCTATTGATATAATACAGTAAATTGCATGATTAATAGGCCCACACCAATGTAATCTATGTATTGCATATTTGTATTTTTTCGTCAAATCTGAAAAAAAGTTCTACAAATGAAAATGTCCCTTGGCCGCTTTCCCCATCACCTCTTTCTATTTCACTGTGTTGGTTGGTCAGGCAGCAGACTGATGGACATATGGACTGGCCAAAACAATGCCCTTATAGCAAGCCTGGTTTCATTTAAATGAAAAATGTATTCATCTGGTGGTGTAACACTTATGTACCGTACTCTCTCTCTCTCTCTCTCTCTCTCTCTCTCTCTCTATATATATATATATATATATGTATATATGTGTGTGTGGGGGGGGGGGGGGTTATTGTTATACTACAATCCAAGTATGATTAAATGTATTCGTCCAACAATGCCACTCTAAATGTTCAATAATTCAAGAACTGTTCATTCTTTTGTGCATAATATATAAACATTTCTGTGTGGCTTATTGTCGCACGGGCCGTCACCTTTTTATATTCCTTTAAGATCTCGTTATTTCAGGCAATGATTACCCTGAGACATAATGGCTGATTCTTATAACATTTTTAACTTTGTAAGTTTCACCTGTTATATGAAATATTATGTTTCTTTGTTACGGGAGAGGCTATTCTAAGTTGGAAGAATTTGTGCCTAACCCTTTTGCTTTCCTAATTTGTTATACGAACTACTTTAAAACCAGATCCACTCCCCTACTCCCCCAACCAAAAACAGACACACTGTTTCAAAAGGCAACATAATACGCTCTTTGCTTGGATTAGTTGGGGACAATTGAGGAGAAAATAACAGTTGTTAAATCAACGAAGTAATCGAGATGATTAAATACAGGATGCAGAAAGGGTTTGACTATAGGGCCCTGCAGCACGGTTTTCCACACAGATGTTTTGCTGTATGCTGGAATTAAATGAATGAACATTAATCAAGTTTGCCAACTTACGTGACAAAATTGTGTCTTTGCTGATGATATATCATAGGTCCATTGGCAAACAAGATAGATGGCAATGTAATAATGCATTTGACATAGCTATACAATAATACAAGTGTTACTAAATTAAAATGTAATACATAGATTAAAAGTTAAGTATAACTAACTGAACCTAAAGTCAACAGACCTTACCGTTGGATTGTCACCGGATTTGTTTTGTTTCCCTGCCCTGTACAGAAACGATATCGAATGCACTTTCAATATTCTGTTGTTCGTCGGTTCTGCACACTCGCCTTTGTTTATATAATCCGCTAAATGTTTAAAGGTAAGTTCCTTACTACTCTTATGGTAGTCAGTGAAAGTCAGGCAAGTCGTATTATTTGTACACGTTTCACTTGGTATTTTATCACTGTTGTCGGCTCCTTAAAGGGGCGGTGAATTTCCATAACAACTAGTCGAGAGATGGAAAGTATTTTCATAGCGAATAACGGTCTCTGTAATTTGTGGAGAGCATTTTGTATAGTGCAGTAGGAAATTTAGGCCTGTTGGTCTATGTTCTAGGCAACATAGCTTGCTTATCAAATCACGCATTTTCTCAGCCTCAGACTGCCTTAATTTTCCATTCCTTTGTCTACTCTATCAATTTGTTTGCTCTCTCTCTCTCTCTCTCTCTCTGTACAAGAGACAAGCAGGAATGTCCCCGGGTTCCTTTTTTTGGGGGGAGCGAATTCCGGCCCAGGTCTTTTTCCCCAACCCCAAATTAGAAATTAAACGGTCGGATCATTATTATCTAGGCCGTGTGATACAGTGTTTCCATCTCAACTTTATGAGTATACACTCTCATATATATATATATATATATATATATATATATATATATATATATATATATATATATATATATATATATATATATATATGTGTGTGTGTGTGTGTGTGTGTGTGTGTGTGTGTGTGTGTGTCTCGCGTTTATAAGGATCGATTATCATAGTTGACTTAAAATTTGCTAATGTTGTTGCACAGGCATTTATTGACTTTTGTAACTTTCATGGTTGTTTGTGTTGAGTACTGTTACTGCTTCAGAGAGTGATGCTACCGCTAGTAATAATAATACCAATAATAATAATAACAATAATGTCGATGATGACAATGCATCAGCTGCTGAAAAATATACAACCAATGTGGCTGACGATTATGACGATGACGAAAATGGTGATACTGATGATCATTATGATAACTTTTGTATTAGATGCATTTTAAATTATTATTATCATTATTATTACTATTATTATTTTTATTGATGCTAGTTTTGGAGTTCTTATTGGTGTTTCTGTTTTGAGGATATATTATTTGAAGGTGTATATGAAGGAGTGATGAGACATTGCGGATTTTGGTGTCTGTCAATAAAGTTATAATGAATAAATGAGGAGATATACATAATTGGATTGTTTATGTAGAATACTTGTAAAATTTACAAATCCTTTACAAATAAATACAAATGAACAATGGTTAAAGGACTAATTTTTATTTTTCAGCTCTATTGAAGCTCATTATAATAGGGGTTGGTTGGTGGAAATCGTATCAACTCCAACATGTTTGTTTCCATCCCACTTAATTTGTCCAAAATCAGTGTCGAAAACCATTCGAACGTGTACACATAGATGTTATTATTTGAGCTCTTTTAGCAAGGTTTGACCTCTCTCTGCAGTCTTTTCCGATGGGAATACTTTTTAGTGAAATACCAAGAGAACTTGCCTTTGGGTACATAGCGAATTTCCCATTTTCAAATGAAAGCAGCATAGCATTTGACCCTACCTCCAAGCAAATAACAGAAACAAAATACTCTCTCTCTCTCTCTCTCTCTCCATTAAACATATCACCAAGAAAGGCGCGATCCAATCGTATTGATGAGTATTTTATGTAATTTGTTCTGAGTTTGATTCCCAATACGTGCCATGATATAACAGCATCCCCATTGAAAAAGTTCCTTCATGTTGTAAACTGGCACTCTGCAGTAGCACCTTTTACCTATATATATATATATGTTTTATTGTATATTTTAAATTGTAACTTAGTTTGCAAATTTTGGCCACCTCAAGGATCATTGGATATGCAGTAGATGAAAAATAACTGCATCTAATTCTCCTGCGCAAGGGTAGCTTTTGTTGTTGTTGTTGTTGTGGGGTTTAACGCCATTTTTCAGCACAAGAAAGGCTATACATTACGGCCAGTATTAATGGTGGAGGAGAACCTGTAAAAACCCATGAAAGAACCACCGACCCACAAAAAGCTACCGGCAAGCTTTCTCTCATACATACATAGGCCGAACCCGCGACTCAAACCCACGCAGTCAGAGGTGAGATGGCAGTGATCCGTAACGGTGAGCGCTTTAGACACTCGGCCACTCAAGGGGTAGCTTTTGAAGCTGGAGACATCAGGAATGGTTTCGTAGCAACAATATTCAATCAATTGGGCGCATTCAGGACTCAGAGTACTCGTTATACTTCGATACATAACCGGTAGAATCACCCTAATGTTAGAAATTCGCCAACTTTAAGCTCCAGACTATTCATAATCAAATTTATTTTTGCAGTTGTTTTGTTGTTGCAAGTATACAGCCATCACTGATACACGCTTATACTTGGTGGAAACAATCATCAGTGGCATTTTGTTTAAGGGATATGTACATGAAAAATGTTACCCCACAATAAGTGGATGCTACTTTCAGAGTTTAGTGTTTTAAGTCAAATGTCTAAAGAGACTTGAATTGCACAAATGGAAAATTTTATTCAGAATATTGTAAAGGAAAATTGGTTAAGTTCTTAACGATTTGTACTCTTATTATGATGATGATGATGATGATGATGATGACGATGATGATGAACCAATCATGGATCTCCAGTTCAGTATATGTTTCACCAACTTCTAGATTGTTTCCAAGTTTTTCATATAATTCCTACCGGGAGCCATTGACCAGATAAACTGAGTGGGCTGACTGTACGCAAAGGAAGGCTGTATTAAGACTTGGGGCGGGGGCATTGCACTTGAGATGGGACTGATGTAGGACGGCCTTATCCATCAACAAGTTCGCCCTCACATCAGTCCTTAAGGTGTCCTTTACATATGTATAATTAGTATAGCTATCTTAGGCTAAGTATTAAACAGCTTAGAAATATAAATGGTTATTTAAACACAAGTGAACCCGTTAACACTGCCTTGATGCAAAGCAGCGTTAGAGTAACACCCAGGCAGATGTGTTACATGGAAGTTCATTCCATTCAGGGTCACGAATATTCAGCAAATTCTAGTAGGGCCGGTGACATGAGTTACGGGCCCTATGTAAAATATTCTCCTTTGAATTATAAATCGTGACGGCGTTTGAGCCGCAGACCGTTGTGGACCTTCGGAAGTTTGTCCTACTTGTCCTACCCTCACCGCGGTCCTGCATTCCGGACAGTGTTTGAATATCATTGAGCTGTGTTCTGAGCATGTGCACGCTGTTATCAATAGGCAAGAGTAAATGAACGACAGTATAGGAATGAAACCCTACGCATTGCTAATTCTTCGCAATTGATGCACATGTTAGTAGGCCGTGAGAGAACAAGTCTGCGTGTAAAGTGATTACCAACAGCAGAAAGGAACTCAAACTGACTGTACATAGCTATAAATCTATCGTCAGTGCTGAAAATACGTAACTCCAAGATATAGTTTTGTTGACGCGTTTCGACATGCCATGGTTTAAACCATTTCAAAAGTGCTTTGTACTTTAGTTTTGACACGTTTATCTTATTTAGTAGTGACCTCGTCTCTTCGTTTGTCTGAAAACAAATTATGTCCCTTATGCACCTTTGGAATAGTAAATGAAATATTCGTGAAAATTGTACAACGCAGTCTTATATATTAAGACATTAGCGAAATGTGTGTATGCGCGTGTAAGCAAACATGAGCATGTTAAAATCAATTTTGTGTAATATATTCATACCAAATGCCCATAACAATAATAACGATAAAAACGACAGAAACGAATACATATTTAATATAACCACTTCCACTGCTACTATTACTATTGCAGTTACAACTATGAATGAGATGAACAACAGCAACAACAGCAACAGTAACTACTAATATTAAAGAGTAACTACTAATACTGCTACTTATATTAAACCATTCAACTCGATGGTAACATCAAAGTTCAACTCGATGGATTAATCGATTGTTAAATTATGCAGAGAGTTTTTGCATCGTTGAGTTGACGAGTAATATTAATGTTGTTATACAATATTTCCTGACATGATGAACTCCGTGCTTTCCCTTGACGATCACCGGATTTATCGGTACCTTCTGACAAATACTGTATATTCCTGTGGAGGACAAAGTAGACTGAGGGTAAACTGACAGATGCTACGCAACAAGTGGATCGCTAATCAATTAGACCGCAAGAAAACTTAATAGTTTCTTTATTAAATATGAATGCTTTATTATTAACCAATCGTGGTTATCCAAACCCGTACATAGGTCTATTGGGGCCCCGAGTGGCCGAGTGGTCTAAAGCGCTCTCCTTTACGGATCACTGCCATCTCACCTCTGCGCCGGTTAGAGTCTCGGATTCAGCCAATATGGGTTTGTGAGAAAGCTTGCCAGTAGCTTCTCTTGGGTTGGTGGTTCTTTTTCCCGGGTTCTTCCTCCACCATTAATACTGGCCGCCATGTATAGCGTATCGTGTGCTGAAAAATGGCGTCAAACCCAACAACAACAAAAACAACATAGGTCTACTCTAATTTTATGTTGACCCATTTTTTGGCTAGTTTATAAGTAGTAATAGGGGGCTCTCTAGGGACAATATAACTTACCATTAAAAACGGGTCACTCTGTGGACAATGGGAATTTAAAATTGCGAGGCTGTCTAGGGACAATGGGAATTCAACATAGGGAATTTTAACATGGACAAAAAGTACTGGGCCTGTCTAGGGACAATGGAAAAATACATTACAGAGAAGATGACGTCACAGGACTGAAGATGGGTAAAAATGTTGCAAGGAGCTGACCTCAACGACCAAAGAGCGGGAAAAATCCTAGATCACTTGGCGGGACAGAGACAGAGATAATATAAGAGACTAAAAACAAGTTTAGGCAAGAAAAAAGAAAATCTTCTCGAGGCATATGAGTGGCGCTTGAAAGGACCATTGCGTTTATGTTAACATCATTCCGTTAACTTAGAGGACATCGCTTAGGTCTTCATCTCTTCCTCACTCTTCTTCTGACTGCTGGTCCGTAGATGAGGACTCTCTTCAAACAGCCTTTTCTCTCCACATCTTCTTTTACAAATGCTCGTATCTGTTATCCTAATAATTGTCCACGATGATCTGACATACATGGGTAAGTCCGTACGGAACAGCAGTGACGATGTGAGAGTAGACAATTCTGCATTTGTCCACATCTTGTGATGAGAACAGGTTATTAATAGTGGAAGCGTGGATCAAAACGGATTGAGTTTATTCACCAATCCAAACATGCATTACAAAATTCAGTCCCAACACGGAGTCAGTCTTCCAATCTGAAGAGAGCGGACTGTGACGTCACATTTCCTATATAGATGCGTTATCGTCTGTGCGCAGTCAATCTATGCAACACAGTTTTCAAACATGACGGAAACTAAGAAGACGATGAATTGTGGTGCAATGTCCGTGGAGACGAGAAGCGATGGAATATAAGCGGCTACCAAAGTCAACACATTTATATTACCATAAGAGGTTTACTCTGATTAGGATTTTGTCATTTTCTTTCTTCTTCGCGAGAATTTGTTCCGGTACCAGTACCTTCGCTACTGTCTCCTTCTTCACCACACGTCGAGGATTTTAAACAGAGACAGAAAGAAGAATTGGAGAACTTTTAAAAACAGTAGAAGAAAGCAGAACAAGCTTTTGTCCTTCAATAGGAAAAGCGAGAAGAATAAGAGGCAAGAACGAAACGACATGAAGAAGCTGCAGAGAAGAAACAAGGTCTAAGAGAGAAGGTGGACAGTGGAAGCCAAACGATAATGGTACTCTTAGACATTTTAAAATAGTTGAGGAGAGCCATCTTAGCAGAGTTGAGGAGTCTTAAACAAATGTATCAGACTTTATTACGATCCAAGATAAAAAGACCTTCCCGAGCCAAACAACCCAGCCCTGTAACTATACCTGCGATACCACCCCTATCTATTTCTACCAAACCATTGACAGGAGCCAGTCCAGAAGTAGGCCTTGGCCGTGGCAAAGGCTTAAGGCAGTTAAGATGATTACGTCCCGTTCATGAGTTTTTATATAAAAAACAAATACCCATCGGTCCTTTTCAGGGCCACCCACTTCTCTCGGAAAGAGATAGTATTTAAATTGCCAAATTCATTTAAAACCCAAAAGGCCTTATTACCCATGCTATACGTGTGTGAGTGAGTGAATGTGTGAGTGTAGGTCCATATTCTTAAAATTCAAAACCAAGTTACACTTACGTTTTCTGCCTGGTCTATTCTGGTGCAAATTTTATAATCCAATTCACAACACAACACAACACTTTGCAATGTTCATAGACTTCTTATGTGTCTTTGTTCACTGTTTTTTTTTTTTAAATTTCTTCACTTTCACATATTTTCCTCCTCTTCTTCCTCAATTTCTCCTGGTCTTCTCATTTTTCTCTTTCTGCACGTGTCTGGGTTATCCTTTGGGGAGGGTACATCTTTTTCCTGTTTTGAACCCCTCTCTTCTTCTTGCTCCTTTAGTTTGCTAGGGCATTGTGAGTAATGTCCTTTTTCTGGACAATGATAAAACTCAAAAAAAAACCTTTTCACTCCTTTGGTATGTGTGAATGTATGAGTGCGTGAGTGTAGGTTCTTATTCTAAAAATCAAGACTAAGAGACACTAACGTTTTATGCCTGGTCTATTCTGGTCCAAACTTTACATTCCAATTCACAACATATGACTTTGAAAAGTTCATAAGCTTTTTCTGTGTCTCTCTTCACTGTCTCTGTTTTTTTTAAATTTCTTCACTGTCACCATTTTTCGCCACTTCTTCCTCGCGTTATCCATGTCTTCTTTTCTTCTTCTGTTTCTCTTTCTGCACGTGTATGGGTTCTTCCTTGGCGGAGGGTACCTCTTCTTCATCCTGTCCATAACTCCTCTCTTCTTCTTCTTCTTGCTTATGTTGTTTCTTAGGGCAATCCGAAGACCAATGTCATTTTTCTTGACAATGATAACATGTATCTTGACTTTTGGCTCTTCTAACCCCTGTTTTCCTTTTTTGACGGTCTGGACACTCTGAAGACCAATGTCTTTTCTTATTACAGATATAGCAAGTATATTGACTCTTATCTCGAAAGGAGGGAGAGTAGTCAGTCGGCATGTCTGAAGAAAATTTTCTTATGACACCTCGCAAAGCTCTGATCGGAAGATCGATCTGTTAGGGCTCTTCCATCATTCTGCTCGGTTTTAGATTGAAATGAATATTGGAAAGGAAGGCATACACCCTTTATATACATGCTGGTTTGACATGGATGTAAAGTGACCCATGGCGTTTAAAATGTAGTCATTTTACTTTTTACAGTCAAGATGAAAGGATCGCATCATATCACGGGGAACGGGGAAGAAAGTAAGAGGCATAAACGTTATTTATCACCTTGTACAGTAGCTGAAGTCTTGACGCAAATTCATGCCAGTGATTTTGAAGACGACATGAGTGAACCAGAATGCAGACCCAGAGCCTACACGCAACCGATGTTCACCACCATTTGTAAACCCTGAAAAGTATTACCACATTCGACAGACGGAAAAGCGCTCCTCTAGAAAGGTTAGAACGACGGCTTTCACGTACACGGTGAAGTTTAAAGATTTAAAGTTGTACATACCGTTGGAGAAAGCAGAGGGCTTCGTCTCCGAGGTGTGGGATTCTTTGTTAACCACACTGAAAAGACAATGTCAAGCCTAATAAGACGATAGCTTGAGACTTTCCATTCATCAAGACAACTTAAAGTCCTCTGTTTGGATCGAGTTTAGCAGCCCACCAGAGTTAACACCTTCCTAAATTCATCGACAAGATTCAACACTTGCAACAATCCAACAACAAGTTTCACATCACCGATGAAAAATCGACACCATTTATAACCCACGTGTCTCTTCCCCAATGGACCGGACGCAAAAAGGTGTTTTTGATCGACGACCTTCTTCGGACCAAAACGAGTCTCGTCCGAATTAACAACCCTCAAGACAAAATGTGTTTAGCCAGGACCATCGTGGTGGGACGAACGTATGCCAACATAAAGGACAAAGTAGAATGGAAAAGAGCCTCGGAGTACATTCGAAAATTAAACCAGCAAGCAGGTCTATACAAAGACGCACCCTGTGGCATTCCTGGAATGCCAAAAAATTGCAAGATGTCCTAGCCCTATGCTACACATTGAAAGTGCACCCTCAAGAAGCGCGCGGACCTCTATTATATCGAAGCAAAGATTTCAAAGACGGAAAATACATTCACGTATCATCGCTATGAATATTTTGAGGTCATTACCAGTATCGCCCAATTCATGGGATACGGTGATTACTGTGAGAAAGGTGACTATGGCTATATCAACCGAGAGCAACACAAACATTGTGGACGGAAATGCTCAGGAAGTTTGGCCTCTCTGTATTGTCTGGACGAAGGACAGGAACGAATGCATTGCCCAGCTTTCCAGTGCACTTTTGTTAGCCCTAAATGTTACCAACAATATCTAAAGACGCAAGGTTCACAGCAGAAAAGTACTTGCCAACTGCTGATTTGTTGGCAATGTATACGTACCAATAATGCCAAGTTACACGTTTGTCGAGGAAAGAAACGATGTCAAATCTGACGTCAAATCGTGGACTTGGAACACGAATGCTACATCAAAAAATACCATTCCAAACAAGAGAAGGAAGATGACCAGAAGAAAGGCAATTTAATCTTTTTCGATTTCGAATGCATGCAAGAGGCCAGCATTCATATTCATAATTTCTGTGTGGCTAATCGAGCGTACGAGAAGTGCATCTAAGAGAGTAACTTTAGTCATTGCCCTCACTTCAGCAAGATTCCTGGAGGACGTGAACAATTTTTTCGGGGACCGAATACGCTAGCCGATTTCGCCGAATGGATCTTAGACGCCATCGGCGAGACATGGAGCCAAGAGGCCATCCAATGTTACGGAGATTGTCATCGCCATGCCACGATGATGTCTCACAATTTCTCCGGATACGATGGACAGTCTTTTTACAGATACAATACGGAACAAGGCACTGAACGTGCTAAAGTGACTTTGAACGGAGCCATAATCATTTTCATGCAAGTGGGTCAAGTACAGTTTAAAGATTCCATGAGTTATTTGGCCATGCCTTTGAGTCGAATGCCTAAAACGTTTGGAATGACAGAAATGGCCAAAGGTTATTTACGCACTTTTTCAATACCTAAGCCAATCAACATGCAGTTTTGCCCCATTTGCCTGAGGCACACGACTACCACCCGGACGACATGCATACCGAACAACAAGAAGCTTTCTACGTTTGGTACAAAGCTCACGCCTAGGACTTCTTCGACTTTAAAATGTTAAATATTGCAATTCCGACGTGGACATTTTACGGCGTTGCTGTGGAAAATTTCGAGAACTGTTCATGGAACACCTATGGATCTATCCTTTGAAAGAAATCTGCAGCATTGCCATAGCATCAGCCCTCAAACGACCAACTTTGTCAAACGTCAATACTCGAAGCCCTACGCTGTCTACATTACTTGTGCGACAAGGAAAACAAATGGATCCAGCATGGCCGCAATGAACAGGCGAAAAGATCAACGGAACGTATTCGTTGGATAGCTGGGACTTAGTAAACCACAAGATTGTGTACGAGTTTAACGTTGGCTTATTTCACCGATGTCCCTCTCTGTTACCCTGAACGTGACACTAAAGATCAGTTTTTACAACGGACCATGGAAGACTTGTACCAGACCACTTGTCAGCGGCGCATGAAGTTAGAACAGCAAAGATACCAATTGGTGGAAATGTGGGAACACGAGTACGATCACCGTTTGAAAAACGATTAAGAGTTTTAACACATCGTGGAAAGTTACAAGTGGGTGATCCCACTGAACACGCGAGACAGTAGATACAGAGGAAGGACAAATGCGACCTGTATGCTGTACTAAAGCGACGATGAGAAAGGGGAAGAAATCAAATACTTGGAGGTGTGTTCGCTGTATCCTTAAGTGTGAAAATATTGTCGTTTTTTCCGCAGGGCACTCGCAATTGCTTACGAATCACATTGACCTGGACAACATTCGACAATACGAAGGACTGATCCAGTGCAAAGTCTTGCCTCCCATGGAACTATACCATCCCTTTTTACCTCACCATTGCTAAGGAAAACTGATGTTTCCTTTGTGCCGTACTGATGCCGAAACATGTAACCAAAACCAACTTTGTCAGCATACATAGGAAGAACGCGCCTTGACCAGTCAGCGTGGAATCGTTCAAAGCTCTGGACCTGGGATACAACCTGGGATACAAACTATTATAAGTGTACAACATTTACCACTTTCCCAAGACACAAAAATACCGCAAGTGCGACGGACTCAGAAGGCATTTTCGCAGAAAACGTAGATGCCATTTTGAAACTGAAACAAGAAGCCAGCGACTATCCTTCCTGGTGCGACACTCCCGAAGACCAAAATATATTCAAAGCGAAATACTGGAAGCAGCAAGGCATCACTTTAGACCACATCGAGAAAAACGAATGAAGGCGATCGTTTGCCAAAGTGATGTTAAATTTCTTGTGGTCAAATGGCACAACGACCGTGTTTACCTAAGACGGAGTATTTGAGAGAACCTTCCCAGTACTTCCATATCCATATCGCTGGGTCCACGTCACCCTGACTGTAACAGGATAGGCCTGATTGGATGCCTGGATCGAATGACGACACGACACGATATAGTGAATGCTGACAATATATATAAAATGAAATAATTACAATAGATATATGTATATATATATATATATATATATATATATATATATATATATATATATATATATATATATATATATATATATATATAATCAAATGCAGTGATTCTTTCACGCTCCAAACTTACGTCTCATTCAAATACTCTATCAAAACATTCACAAATAGGAAATGATAATAATGATTCAAATGAAAGTGAGATTCAAATAATCTCCTGGAATGTAAGTGAGATTTACATAATCTCATGTCATCAAAATAAAGATTCAAATAATCTTATGTAAACAAAATGACTCAGTTTTACTCAGTTGAAATAACCAATTGAAACAAACATGACTCAGTCATCTATACGGCCGTATGATTTATGTATATTTGTAAAACTTGCAAAATGTGTCCACTGACAAACCACACAGCTCTCCCGAATTCTTGGGTTGGCCGTTATTTGCATTGGCGGCACGCACCCTTCTGGGATCTGCCAAGCGCACAAGTTTATAAACTAGCGGTTTCGTCTTCGTATGGCCTTGATGGTTACATCATTTTCCATATCGACACACATATTGCCAGACAGATAGCCTGAGATACTCGACACACATACGCACCGACATCACACACTTCTCAAGGATTGGATTGGCTCACATGTATTGGCTACACCCTCCCTTCGTGGATCTACCATGCGCACAGACATACGTATATACATATATACAGACAGCTAGGGACAGCCCTAGACAGCTACAGAGAGCTCTAAACAGCTTCAGTCAGCCCTAAACAGCTACAATAAAACCAAACTGGTCATAATAATAGGTTCGGAATAAATATTTATAGGTACGTGCTACTAAATTAAACTCTAATAGCAACTTGTAATTCAAACGTTCACAACGTTTCAAATCTGCGTAGTAGTAAAGGCATTATTTCATGATGCGACTTTAAAAACTCAATACGCTTCACATATCAAATATAGTACAAGTGTAACACTCACCCCTTTGGCTGGAGAACACAAATGGATAACGTTCACTCTTTCACAAGATCCATATACCAGTGTGTCAGTTAGAAACGGAACTTGCCTTAAACCCACAGGGGAGTGAATATTAGTCAGGGTAAAATATCCGTGCTTACCGTGCTTTTAGTGAATCTCACCGCAATCCTATATGCGACGAGGTACATGTTAGTTCAGATGCTGACCTAAAAAAAACAAATTATTCACCATAGGTAACGTTGTACGCATGTACGACGAAAATAATCAAATCGTTTTAAGACGAAACCAAGTTATTTCTTACCTTGTTCTGTGAGACTGACATCGAATGAGGCCATTTATTTTTGACCTGTATAGAGTAAATCGGCTTACGGCCTCTTGCGAGAAAGTCAAGGCTATTATATCGTGTTTGACGAAGGCATTCTAGCGAAGACGACTAAATCGTGTCGGAACCCAGTCAAAAGCCATCTTAGGAGAAGATGAAGAAGAAATTAAACTGTTTTACGCGTAAAGGGCATCATCGTAATGCCAGCGTCATTTACATTACTCAAAATTTGTTTCAACAAAGTAAAGCGCATCGCACCATCAGTCTCAATGCTCATTATGTGATCTAGTTTAAAAGCCCTAGAGATAAATTGCAAGTGCATGTTTTAGCCAAACAGTTAGGAACGACTTGGTTGACTAATGTGTACGGCGATGTCACTTAAACCCCTCACGCATATTTATTTCTGGATTTAAAACCCACCACACTCGATTATTTGCCATTTCGTCACCACTGGTTTCAAGACAGAGGTCCTGTCGTGTACACTTCCCCGTCGTCGACTTAACAAAAATAAAATCAATAAAATCCTCAGACTATTTGGGTATGTATCACACAACGTCAACATGATGTCCCTTCAGTCTCATCTTCCCATCAAATAGATTCGTTACGTGTATGGCATCAGTCGCGAATAAAATCCACAAATACGTGCTTGTGTCTTAGAAGCCAGTCTCAAAGAAGTCTTATTATGGTTTACGGTGACAGCACGTCAATTAATGCAATGCATAATTCACATTTCTCATCAAACCAAACGCTTTTTTTTGAGAGAAACAAAGTAGTCTTGACGCAACTGGCTCATACCCGCATCGATATTCAAACCGAAAAGCAAATTACTTTGAAACCTGTAGGGATCTGTTCTCTAGAATATGTCATCATTCGTTTCGTCTTAAAATTGGATCCTAATGACCCAAACGTCCTCCCCAAGAAAAGAGAAAAACCACTCCCAGAATAGCCAAACGAAGCCCAAAGATGAAAAAGAGCAACGGTGTCAAGACCAGATCAAAGCCCCATGAAAAGAAAAAGAAAAGTCCCCAGAAAACGGCTTCTACTAGCAAGAGAGACACTTTGGCCAGACGCACCCATACGTTCAAAAACCACGACCAGCAGCGACGGAGACAGCGTTTCCTGTAGCCTCAGGTTCTTGCATTTCACCGTTCATGGTGATACCAGCCAAACACAATTTGACACCTGTTCTTCCTCATTGGATACAATAATGGAAACCCACGTCTTCAAACACTTCACCAGCGGTGACACACTCCTTCTCCTTAGCTGCAGTCGCAGCTGCTCACAAATTGCCTGCTCCCAATATCAAAGTCCAAGAGAGATCGGGCTTATGACAGAGTTTACTGAATTTGTCCAAGTAAGAACTGTCCCAATTTAGTCCATTGCGAACCCCTTCACGACGCGTGATGCCTGTCATCAAGTTGATACGACTTAAAGACAATCAGTGGCGACGCTTTCCGGTATAAAAATGGCATGAGGAAAAGAATGTGAATCAGTGTTTAACTCCTTAACACCCAAAGATGTTACCCCACCAGAAGCCATCCCTCTTCTAAACCCAAAGGAAAGGAAAGGAAAGGACTGCCTTCTCGTTTAGTCAAACATAGGGGCATGTTGTCCGTCCTGTCCAAAGCTTCTCCACCCGGGCGAAAAAAAAACTCATTCATACCGCCTCCAAATCTTTCGTCGATACCGTGTGCGAATGTTGTTTGAACATTATGAAGAGCACGATACCTTTGTCTAAACACCAGAGAAAATGGGTAGCCAAACATCATCATGTTCTTTGCCAAATGGTTCAAAAGAAAATACCCATCCGTCAAAAGAAGAAGATCTTGGTACAACGCAGAGGTACTTTGCTCCTGTTGTTAGGACCCTTGCTGAAAGGATTATTGGGAAAATTGGTGAGAGGAATCCTGGGAACAAGATAAAAAGGACCAAGACGATAAAAGGGACATCTTTAGTTCAAAAATCTCAGATGTGACCTTTGAAACCGAATGGAAAGACGAAAACTGGCTTTTGTGCCTTACCAGTTTCAAACTCCACCAGAAAAATTATACAAATTAACAAGACCACCAGTGAAAGTACGCAAGTTAACAACACCACCTAGATCCACACCTGGATGGATTAAAAATATGATGGCGAACCCTCCTTCTTCGGAAGAGAAAAGGAAGGTGAAGACAAGTGAAACAAGAACCGATTACCTCTGTTCAGACATCTTCCTCGACACCTATCGCTTTCCAGACTCACACAGCCTTGCAAGCTAAGAAAAAAGAGTGGCATCAGCGAAGAGTGGGTGACCTATTAATACAAATGGAGAAGATGTTAGGCAGCATTTACTAAAATCCATCTCATCCTCCAGGTTACGGATGAGTTCAAAAATTGTATCGTGCTGCCAAAACCCGTCTGAAAATTCTCCGTTTACCTCAAGTGCAACGATGGTTACAAGAACAAGCCACATGCTCTTTACACAAACTTATTTGAGGAAAAGTTTCCAGAAGTCGAATTCGAGTTGAAGGCATCGAGCATGAATGGCAAGAAGATCTAGCCGATGTCTCTCATTTGGCCACTTACAATCGTGGCTACAATTATTTGCTTTGTGTCTTCGATGTCTTTTCCAAATTTGTCTGGGTCGTGCCAATTATTTCCAAATCGAGCAGTGAATTAATGCGAGCCCACCCACTATTGTTCAAACAAAGCGGTCAGCACCCTCTTCGATGTCAAACCGACAACGGCACATAATTTCTAAACCAAGCTTTCGAAAAAGAATTAAAGAAACATGACACTCATTTTTGCACCACCAAGAAACCCCAAACCAAAGCCAGCATCGTGGTAATTTTTCAACGCACCTTGAAAAAAAGCATGTGGAAATATTTTACACATCAACACACTCTCAATTACATCGACATCTTACCGCACCTGGTTCAAGCGTACAACCAATCTTACTATCGAAGCATGTGACGTGCCTCCCAAGATGTGACTTCCGACAATGAAATGACCGTTTTTGAACGCCTGTTTGGTATTTCCTCGACGGTGGCTGTCCCCTAGAAAGGTGGAGTGTTGGCAATAGGAGATTGAGTGCGTATTGGTAAAACCAAATGACTTTTCGACAAAGGGAAAAAGGGAAACACATGAGTGCATTTTTTTTTAAATCCACAGTTACATTGTCTCGAAATAAAAGTGGTAATGCCGATTTGTAACCGACTGTAAGCCAGTGTGTAAAACAGAAGAACACAATAGGTTGCGATATACAGAAAATGACCAAAACATGTCAAATACATCGACACTCCAAGAAAACTGATATCGTAGGAACCTGTCATACTATTCATACTTTTTGCCTCAAATATCCCTGTTCCATTTACGAACGAGATGTAGAAAATAAATTAAACTAATAGTACGAAAGACTTGAATAGAATTAGAAAGGAGGTGACGGAATTTGACTTTGCGAATGGATATAATCAAAATATAAAATGTATATGGAGTGTGAATCTGCATTCAATAATGCTGACTATTGTGGGGTAGGTGTCAGCGGCTAATTGCACCTACATTTAAGCTGGAAGCTTCTACTCCAGAGAACGAAATAAATAAATATAACGACAAAAACAACACCCTGTGCACATTTGGTAGCATGCATGCATAAGATAAAGCTGCTATAATGCGCACCTGTTCAGCAAATGTAAGTTTATGAAGAAATTTTGTAGATGATAAGACATGATGCCGAGAAAGGCTTATAGATCTGAAGCAGCAAGAGAATACAGACCTAATATTCCATACGATGTAGGTACTGCTTACTTCCTGTTGGACTGGATCTTTGAGGGTGCACCAAAAATTGTACCAGAAAATCATATTTAGTTAAATATTCACTTTTAATGGCGATGAGTAACTTTATTGTTGGATGTCGACACTTTAGGACTGTATTTAATGGAGACCATGTGTCTTCCACGCCAGGTTTAGAGAATAAGCCTTTGATTGTTCATTCCACACAATCGCAAGAGCATCCTACCCATAAACAAATGTTCGTAAAATAAGATTAAGTTAAATTACAAAGCTGGTGACACTGGCATGAGTAAGCATAAGACATCACCATCAGTATTACCGCTCACTGACATGAGTCAACATAAATTATGACCATCAGTAATCACGCTCACTGGCATGAGTCAACCGAAGCTATGCCCATCAGTATTATCGCTCACACATGGCAACATATCGGTAGTAAGAACTTCATCACTAATTACGGTATTTATAATGAAGCGTTATTACTAATTGTTAGTAATGTAAAGTTTTAGACTTCTTATGCAAGAATAATAATGAATACATTGCACATCTAAGATGAGACAAAACAAGGATGCATACTATATTAAACCCCAGTACAAACAAAAAAAGATTATTTTATAACATGCTTGAGAAATCACACACAAAGCCCAGTGCGGAGAATGAGACAACATATGAGTAGTGAATGGGGGCACTTTACGGACAATGGGAATTAGCATTAAAAACACCCTTGGGGCACTTTACGGACAAGGGAAAATTAACATGGAGAAAAATCGTGGGGCACTTTACGGACAAGGGGATTTAACATGGCAATAAATCGTGGGTCACTCTACGGACAAGGGGAATTTAACATGGGAATAAATCGTGGGTCACTCTACGGACAAGGGGAATTTAACATGGGATTTTTTTTTTTTAAAATTTAAAAAAAAGTTTTTAAAAAAAATTTTTTTAAAAAAGGGGTAGGCAATTCAAAGACTATCTCTTTTCGAGATATATGGGGGCCCTGAAAAGGGCCTTTGGGTTTTATGTTAATGTATTCATTAACATAAATGGCACCGCATTGGTCTTCTTCTTGTCCTTAGACTGCGTCTTACTGTTGGTCCGTACATCAGCACTCTTTTCAGGCATCCTTGTCTTTCGACGTAGATCCTACGTATCCACAGGCTGGTGTTTGTCCTGTGGACAACGGTCCACTTGGCTCGGACATACATGAGCATGTCCGTCCGGAACATCATGGAAGACACAAGGGTGGATGACTCAACTGTAGTCCACATCTTGAAGCGACTAGAACAGGTGAATCAATGCAGTGAACGGCGCTTATTTATAGGCGGAGGAAGGATTGAAACGGATTGAGTTCATTTACCAATCCGAACACGCGTTACAGAATTCAGTCAGCTCGCATCCAATCCGAAGAGAGCAGTCTGTGACGTCACGTAGTCAATATAGATTCGCTAGCGCTTGTGTGCAGTCAATCTATGCGACAGTGATTCAACATGACGGAAACTCAGAAAACGATCCAGTGGGGTGCAGCAGCAGGGGAGACTGCCCAAGGGAACCCGGACTTACTTTCAGAAGAGGTGAATTGGGATTTTGTGGATTTTCTCTCCTCGCAAGAATTTGTTCCGGAACCTTCGTTACTTTCTTCATTACCGCAAGTCGAGAATTTTAGACAGAGACAGAAAGAAGAATTGGAGAAATGTATACAACGACAAAAGGAAGCGGAACAGGCTTTTCTCCTACAGCAACAGCAACAAGAAGAAGAGGTAAGAAAAAAACAACAGCAACAACAGCAAGAAGAAGAAGTAGCAGCAAAGAAACAAGAGGGTGAAAATCAAACGGTCACGGTACTGTTGGACATTTTAGCGGAGTTAAGAAGTCTGAAACAAATGTATCAGACTTCTTTATCACGACCGAAGAGAATACGACCTTCCCGAGCCAAACACGTCAACCCTGTGACTAAGCCTACCGTACCACCCTTAGTGATTTCAACCCAATCATTATCATCATCAGCATTACGCAGTCCAGAAGTAGGCCTTGGCCGTGGCAAAGGCTTAAGGCAGTTAAAATTGATTGCTTAAACTCACCCCTGCACCATGAAGAAAAAAGGCCCTTTTCAGGGCCACCCACATTTCTCGAAAAGAAATACAATTTCAATTTGCCAATAACTCAGAAAAAAAACTCACCCATGTTACCCTTTTAGTACGTGTCTGTGTATGAGTGCGTGAGTGTAGCTTCTTATTTTAAAATCAAAACTCAAAGACTCTTACCTTATATCATTCATTTATTCTTTTCTCCATTTTTTACAATCCAATTCACAATTCACAACACAACACTTTAATAAAAAGTTCATTGATTTCTTCTTTTCTCCTTGTTTAGTCTCTCTGTTTTTTGAATTTCTTCACCGTCACACTCTTTTTCTCTTCTTCCTCCTCGCTTTCTTCCCTTCTTCTTTTCTTCTCTTGTTTCTTTTTATTCACCTGTCTTCTTTCTTCCTCAGAAGAATTCTTCTCTTCTTCTGAAGAATCCTTCTTTTCTTCTGAAGAATCCTTCTTTTCTTCTGACTCCTCTTGTTTCTTTTTTGGGCAATCTGGAGACCAATGTCCTTTTTCTTTACAATAATAACAGGTATCTTGACTTTTGTCTTTTTTAGTCCCTGTTTTTGTTCTTTTTTCACGGTCTGGACACTCTGAAGACCAATGCCCTTTCTTCTGGCAGATATAGCAAGTATCTTGACTTTTATCTCTAAAGGAAGGAGAGTAGTCCGTAGGCTGGTCTGAAGAGAATTTTCTAATGACCCCTCGCAAAGCTCTGACGAAACGTTCCATCTGATCAGTCTCTTCCATCGTTGTGCTCGGCTTGAGAGTGAAATGAATAGTGAAAGGACAAGACACGCACCCTTTTATATGCGCTGGTCTACTATGACTATAAAGTAGTTTATGGTGTTTGAACTTGAGTCATTTGACTTTTTGCTTTCAAGATGAAACGATCCCATTCATTCGAGAAGAAAGAAGAAGAAGAAAGTAAGAGGCAGAAACGTGATCTATCGCCTCGTACCAGGGCTGAAATCTTGGCACAAATTCATGCCAGTGATTTTGAAGAGGACATGAGTGAACCAGAATCCCAACCCTCTAAACCAAGTTCACCACCCTTAGTCAACCCTCAAAAGTACTATTCCATTCGAGAGACGGAAAAGCGCTCCTCTAGAAAATTTAGAACCACGGCTTACAAATACACGGTGAAGTTTAAAGATTTCAAGGCTGAAGTGCCGTTAGAGAAAGCAGAAGTGTTCATCACTGAGGTGTGGGATTCTTTGCTCACTGCACTCAAGCAACAATGTCAACCCAAAGAAGACGATCGCTTGAGACTTTCCGTACAACACGACGGTTTGAAATCCCCTGTTTGGATCGAGTTTAGCACCCCTGCAGAATTAACTGCTTCCAAAGTCATGGACAAGATTCAACACGTACAACAATCTAATGATCAGTTTGACATCACCGATGGTAAAGCCACACTGGACATGACCCACGTCTCTCCTCCTCAAGGGACAGGACGCAAAAAGATGTTATTGGTGGACAACCTTCGCAACACCAAAAAGAGTCTCGTCCGAATTAGCAACCCTCATGACCAGATGTGTTTAGCCCGTGCCATCGTGGTGGGACGAACCTATGCCAACAAGAACGACACGGTAGAATGGAAAAGAACCTGGGACACTATTCAACGTTCCGACCGAGCCAAACAACGAAACGAAGCAGAACTCCTGTTGCAACAAGCTGGCCTGTCCAAAGACACACCCTGTGGCATTCCTGAGATGCAAAAATTGCAAGATGTCCTAGCTCCACGATACACCTTGAAAGTGCACCCTCAAGAAGTGCGTGGACCTCTATTGTTTCGAGGGCAAGACTTTAAGGACGGAAAATACATTCATGTCTATTATCACGATGAACATTTCGATACCATTACCAGTATCACCGGATTCCTGAAATACAGTTATTACTGTGAGAAATGTGACCATGGTTATAACAATCGAGAGCAACACAAACATTGTGGATCGAAATGCCGAGGATGTTTGGCCTCTCCACCCTGTCTGAGCGAAGAACCAGTGCCTTGTTCCACTTGTCTGCGCACGTTTGTCAGCCCTACCTGTTACCAACAACATTTGAAGACGCAAGGTTCACAGAAAAAATGCGCTTGTCAACTCCTGAGATTGTGCCCTACGTGTGAACAAGTCATACGTACCAATAGTACCAAGGCACACGTATGTCGAGGAAAGAAAAAATGTCACATTTGTCACCACATCGTGGACTTGGAACACCAATGTTACGTGCAAAAATACCAACCCCCACTAGAGAAAGAGGACGGTCACAGGAAGAAAGGCAATTTCATCTTTTTCGATTTCGAATGCACGCAAGAGACCGGCATTCACATTCCTAATTTCTGCGTGGCTCATCGAGCGTGCGAGAAGTGCATTCAAGAACCTATCTTCAGTCATTGCCCTCACTGCAGCAAGATACCCGGAGGGCGTGAAAGAATCTTTCGGGGACCCAACACGTTAGCCGATTTTGCCCAATGGGTCTTAGACCCCGTCGACAAGAGGTGGAGCCAAGAGGACATCGAACGTTACCGAGATTGTCATCGCCATGCCACAGTGATGGCTCACAATTTCTCCGGATACGATGGACAGTTTCTTTTGAGGTACTATACAGAACAAGGCACCGAGCGTCAAAAAGTGACTTTGAACGGAGCCAAAATCATTTTCATGCAAGTGGGACAAGTACAGTTTAAAGATTCGATGAGCTATTTGGCCATGCCTTTGAGTCGAATGCCTAAAACGTTTGGAATGACAGAAATGGCTAAAGGGTACTTTCCACACTTTTTCAATACGGAAGCCAATCAACACGTCGTTCTACCCCATTTACCTGAGGCTCACTATTACGACCCCGACAACATGCGTACCGAACAACGAGAAGCTTTCTACGCTTGGTACCAGGCTCACGCCTCTGACCCTTTCGACTTTCAGGAAGAAATGCTAAAGTATTGTCGTTCCGACGTGGACATTTTACGACGTTGCTGTGGAAAATTTCGAGAACTGTTCATGGAACACGGAGGGGTCGATCCTTTGAAAGAAGCTTGCACCATTGCCAAAGCATGTTCCTTAGTGTATCGACAACGATTCATGCCTGAAAACACCATGGTTGTCATCAGCCCTCAAACGACCCACTTTGTCAAACGTCAATACTCGGTCAAAGCCCTACGTTGGTTACATTACTTGTGCGACAAGGAAAACAAATGGATTCAGCATGCCCGCAACGGAGGGGGCGAAAAGACCATCGGAACGTATTCGGTCGATGGCTGGGACTTAGAAAACCCCAAAATCGTGTACGAGTTTAACGGTTGCTTATTTCACGGATGTCCCGTTTGTTACCCTGACCGTGGCACTAAAAATCAGTTTTTGCAACGAACCATAGAAGACTTGTACCAGGACACTTGTCAGCGACGCCTAAAGTTAGAACAGGAAGGATACCAAGTGGTGGAAATGTGGGAACACGAGTACGATCACCGGATGAAAACCGATCCCGAGTTTAAACGCCTCGTGGAAAGTTACCAGTTCATGGACCCGCTGAACCCGAGGGATAGTTTGTACGGAGGAAGGACCAATGCCACCTGTTTGCTGTACCAAGCCGACGAAGAGAACGGAGAAGAAATCAAATACTTGGACGTGTGTTCGCTGTATCCCTACGTGTGCAAATATTGTCGCTTTCCTGTAGGGCACCCGCAATTGCTGACGGAACACATCGACCTGAAAAACATTCGACAATACGAAGGCTTGATCAAGTGCAAAGTTTTGCCTCCCACGAACCTCTACCATCCCGTCTTACCTCACCATTGTCAAGGCAAACTGATGTTTCCCTTGTGCCGTACTTGTGCCGAAACGTGCAACCAGGACCAACCTTGCCATCACAGCCAGGAAGAACGGTCCTTGACGGGAACCTGGGTCAGCGTGGAATTGTTCAAAGCTCTGGACATGGGATACCAACTGTTAGAAGTGTACGAAATTTGCCACTTTCCCAAGACACAACAGTACCGCAAGGGTGACCCCACGCAGAAAGGCATTTTCGCCGACTACGTGGATGCCTTTTTGAAACTGAAACAAGAAGCCAGTGGCTATCCTTCCTGGTGTCACACTCCCGAAGACCAAATACAATTCAAAGAGAAATACTACGAACAAGAAGGCATCACTTTAGACCACATCGAGAAAAACGAAGGCAGGCGATCGTTTGCCAAAGTGATGTTAAATTGCTTGTGGGGTAAAATGGCACAACGACCGTGTTTACCCAAGACGGAATATTTGACAGAACCTTCACGCTACTTCCAGATGATTCACGACAAAACCAAATACATGAAACACGTGGACGTCGTTCGAGAGAATTTGATCTTGGTCAATTACGAAGAAGATCTGGACTTTGTACAAGACGACCCTTTTGGAAATGTCATCATTGCGGCTTACGTGACAGCCCATGCTCGCTTAAAATTGTACGAAGCTTTAGAACTGTTAGAAGAACGCGTCCTGTACTTTGACACGGACAGTTGCATTTACATCCATCACCCGATTCAACATCACCCTAACATCGAAGGAGACCGTTTAGGAGCCTGGACAGACGAGCATCCCGACGACAAGATTCTAAGTTTCGTCAGTGGCGGTCCCAAAAATTACGGCTACGAATACCGGGACAAACAAGGAGAAGTGCACACCACGTGCAAAGTGAAAGGACTGACTCTGAATTATCGTACCAGTCGAGCGGTCAACTTTGGGGTATTGAAAGAAGCCTTGCAATCGGGAGAGGATGGAAACTTTAAAGTGACCACTCACCAACCGAACAAGATTGTACGTTTACCCACTCACCACATCGTCAGTCGACCCCTGGAAAAAATCTATCAAATCGTGTACCAGAAGCGAGTGAGACTTCCCAATCACTTTACGTTGCCGTACGGTCACGTCGGTATTGGTCTGTATATAAAAAAGGACAACGTCCAAGATCGATAGTTCATTGTGACTACCAAGACCGAGCGAACAAGATGAATACTTTGAAAGAGGCATCGTTCCAGTTTGGGGATTGTAAAAAAGTTGTATCTTCCTCTAGTGTGACTAATATTGGATGGATAAGACCCATGCATTGCGACGGAAAATGTCCGGAAGGAAACTGCGATTGTCCATGTGGTTACCATTGCAATTGCGTAACGGAGCTTGCAGACGAGTGCGATTGTGAGCCTTGCGATGGGACCGATGCTGTACCTTGTGACCTGAGCGATGCCGTAAAGCATCATGGGAACTTTAGTGCCCCTACCCCTATCATGGAAAGTGATGCTGTGCGTATCAGACCTGTGGGATGCGAAAGCGATGCTGCTCGTCCTCTTGGACATTTTACTGGGTTTCGTTTTAAAGGGGAATGTTCACCTTCACGTTTACCTCCCTACGGATGTCATCCAGCCCTGAGCAAACTCCTACCCATGTCATTCAACCCTCATCGAAACGAACCTGTGAAAAACGAATATTCGTTTCCTGTGCGTTTGTCGGAATACTGCGACTTTGAAAATCGTCTTCAATCGTTCAAAGGAAAATGGCCAAAGTATCTGGGAGGACCGACCCCCGAAGAATTAGCCAGAGCCGGATTTTTCTACTTGGGCGAAGGAGATAAAGTCAAGTGCTTCAGTTGCGGTGTGTCACTTCAACACTGGGAACCGCAAGATTCGGCCTACGTAGAACATGCTCGATGGTCCCCGAATTGTCATTACTTACCTTTAGTGGGACCGAGACATTGAAGTAACTTCTTACCGTAATAATCTGTTCATGGATACTTTACAAGAGAACATTCGTGCTTTGCCTGTGGAGTTGAGAGAACGCATTTACCGAGAGCTGGTGAAAATACAAGTGAAACGTAAAGAACAATTGCATCCGATACGTCACCGGTGTTTGAACCACTGGTACCTGAAGGCTATACAAGGACTGATTCAATTGAAAGTGTTCCATTGGACAGACATTGATCAACGATCCTCTAGTTTTAAAAAGGATTGGTTTGGTATGGACGATTGTAGTTACATCATTGTAAACGTACTGCATCGAATTCCAGAGGAAGAGTTAACGAATTACCAACATCTTGAACACAATGTCAACTTGGTGAAAGAGGAAACTTCTGAACGAATTGTAATGTGCAAATTAGTGACTCAACGATTTAAATTCGACACTGAAGTAAAACCATGTTTGTGCAGAGAGTACATTTCTTGTGTCAGACCAAAGAGAATTTAGTATGACCTATTCATGGATACTTTGCTAGAGAACATTCGTGCTTTGCCTGTGGAGTTGAGAGAACGCATTTACCGAGAACTGATCAAAATACAAGTGAAACATAAACTCAAAGTGATTCATCCGTTTTTAAATTATGCTATGTTCCAAAGTACAAGAAGACTGATTATGAGTGAATATTACATTAGGCACAAAGTTAAACGAGGCTATTGGTCACCACCCAGCGATTCCAAAAACAGTGTATATACTTATGGATACTTTACAAGAGAACATTTTGGGCTTGCCTGAGGAGTTGAGAGAAAGGATTTATCGAGAGCTGGTCAAAATACAAGTAAAACGTAAAGAACAATTGCATCCGTTACGTCACCAGATCTTTAACCACTGGTACCTGAATGGTATAAGAGGACTGATTCGTCAGAAATTTTTTCACTGGTCAGACCTTGTTGAATACTTTCAGTATATGAATGATGATGGGCTAGACGTTCGTAATTTTGGTTACTTGGAGATTCACTTACTGCAACGTATTGCGGAAGACGAGTTAAAGGATTACCAACATTTGTTACATGGAATCTGCTTAGAAAAAGACCAAACATCTAGACAAACTCTGACGTTTCAGTTACAGTATGTAACATTTAAATTCCCTACTGGAGAACGAACGTGTTTGGTTAGAAATTACCTTTATTGCTTCCGAAACAAAGACACTATAAAATCAAGTTGCCATGCCACGGATTATGTCACATATCATTCAACAGATTCCGTGGAAGGAACTCAATGACCATATTCAAACCGTGGATCATTACCATCAATTATTACAAGAACTATATCCATTCAATTTGGGACGACAAGTGGTGTGTGTCTTAGTGACTTGTTTTCTGGGATTTCGTTTACCAGCCGATTCCTTGTGGACTCTTTACGATCAGTACTTACCACCTCCATGGCCTTAAATGGTCACGAAAAACTCCTTTTGCTCAAAGCCTTGCGTTTTCATCTGGATACTTCTCGACCTCAACAGGAAAAAAAGATTCGTCAACTTTTAGCTACCCAAGACGTGTATGACGATGTGTGTGTAGCTTGTGACTTACATCCCCATTGGACAGATGTTCGTGACTGGAAAAAGGGGGGTTTTGAGGCTTGGACCCAAGAAGTGGCCCAGTATGCACAAGAGTTGTTCAAGGAAAAAAGTTACTTTTCAACCTGTGTTAGTGACGGTGCCAGAAGAACCCGTCACCGAGAACAACCACTCGCTTCAGGACAGGACTGTCATGGACATGCCTGAAAGGTCATTCCGGGAGGACACTTGTGTGACAATACCTCATGTAGAGACTGTAAGAACATTACACACTGTCCCTAGGACATCTTGGTTAACCAAAACATGTTGTACAAACACTTGTTTATATTCCACTTTGATCGCTTTGCTGTGTTTCATATTCCTGTACATCACTATTTGGGTTGTATTTATTTTTGTCTTTCGTGTTCATATTTGAAACATTCAATAAACGTGTTCTGAAAAAGTATATAAACTCTTGTCTTGTTTGTTTTTCGTCTCACAAGTGACATTTCTCACACCATGGCTACCTCTGCTGTCTCTGCTCCCTCTTCCTCTACTGTCAAAGTCATCGACGAACACTTAGATCGTGCCAGTTGGGAGGCTTTGTATCTTCGCCATCCCTTTAACATGCTCATTGCTGGACCTAGCGGTTCAGGCAAAACCGAATTCGTCAAACGTTTGATCGAACATAAACATCATTTGATCGATCGGCCCCCTCAACGGATCGTGTGGTGTTACAAAGAGTGGCAATCGGCGTACAACCTCTTGCGAGAAAGTCAAGGCGATTCCATCGTGTTTGTGGAAGGCATTCCTAAAGAAGACGACGGCATCGTCTCTGACTCCCGTCTAACCCATTTGGTCATTTTCGACGACATGTTAGGAGAAGACGAAGAAGAAATTAAATTGTGGTTTACGCGCAAAGGGCATCACCGTAATGCCAGTGTCGTTTACATCACCCAAAATTTGTTTCAACAAAGTAAAGCCCATCGCACCATCAGTCTCAATGCGCATTACGTGGTCTTGTTTAAAAGCCCTCGAGATAAATCGCAAGTGCAAGTCTTAGCCAAACAGTTAGGAACGCCTTGGTTGACTCAGGCGTACGACGATGCCACTCAAACGCCACACGCCTATTTACTCGTCGATTTGAAACCTACGACCCCCGAGGATTTGCGATTTCGTACCCACTTGTTTCACCACTGGTGCCAAGACGGAGGGCCTGTCCTGTACACGTCTCCGTCCTCGACTTCATTTCACTCCCCATCAAAAAATCTATAAAAACCTCAGACCCTTTTTCGTCTGTCTCACACAGTGTGAACATGACGTCCCTTCAGTCGCATCTTCCCGTCAAATTGATTCGTGCCTTGTATGGCATCAGTCGAGAAAAAGATCCACAAACACGAGCCCGTGTCTTAGAAGCTAGTCTCAAAGAAGTCTTACGATGGTTCACGGTGACGGCACGTCAATTACTCCAAGGAATCATTCAGATTCCTCATCAAACCCAACGTTTTTTCGATCGAAACAAAGTCGCTTTGGTCCAACTGGCCGATCCCCGCATCGACACTCAAACCAAAAAACAAATCATTTTGAAACCTGGAGGGAGCGGTACTCTAGGAGGGGTCATCATTCGTTCACTCTTAAGATGGGATCCTAATGCCCCCAAAGTTATCCCCAAGACAAAAGTCCAACGAAGCCCCAAGAAGAAAAAGAAAAAGACCAAGTCCCCAAGAAGAATAACTTCTCCAGTGGCAGGACCCTCCTCTTACCAGACACCACCACCATCACCCCGGAAAAAGAAAAGAAGCCCCCAGAAAAAGAAACAGAGAAAAAGTCCCCAGAAAAAGAGAAGTCCACAGAAGAAGAAAACTAGTCGCAAGAGGTGCACTTCGGCCAGGACGCAACCTTACACTCGCAAGCCACGACCTGCCACAACGTCTCCGGCAGCCTCACGTTTGTCCACTTCTCCGTTGATGTCACCAGGAACTGAAGAGTACTTGGAAACGTTGATCACACCAAGAACATCTCCGTTGATGACCCCCAAAAGAACTTCCCCAGTGGCAGGACCTTCCAATTTAGCGGCAGTGGCTGCTGCTCACAAAGTACCTTCTCCCAAAATCAAAGTCCATGAAAGATCGGGCATGTTACAAAGTTTACTGGATTTGTCCAAGCAAGAACTGGCTCGATTTAGTCCGTTACGTACCCCTGCACGACGTGTCATGCCTGTCCTCAAACTGATACGACGTAAAGACAATCAGTGGCGACGCGTTCCAGTATAAAAAAGGCCTGTGACCGAGTAGGGTATCAGTGTTTTTAGGTGCTCCTAAAGACTCAAAGATGTCACCCTCCAGAAAACCCCAAGGAAAGAAAAGAAAAGGACTACCACCACGTTTAGCCAAACATGGGGACCTGTTATCTGTCCTGTCCAAAGCTTCTCCACCCCTACGAAAAAAACTCATTCAAACGGCCTCCAAAGAGGTCATCGATACCGTGTGCGAATGTTGTTTGAACGTTTTGAAAGGCACGATCCCTTTGTCCAAACACCAGAAACAATGCTTAGGCAAACATCGTCACGTTCTTCGCCAAATGGTTCGAAAGAAAATTCCCATTCGTCAAAAAAAGAAGATGTTGGTCCAACGTGGAGGCATTTTACCTCTCTTGTTAGGCCCCATACTGAAAGGAGTCTTGGGAACCATGTTGGGAGGACTGATGGGAGCAAGATAAAAAGGCCTTCGGAAGTCCCAAGATCTCAGAATCGACCGCTGACAACCCCATGGAAGGACGAAAACTAGCTTTAGTGCCTTACAAACGATGGATGGAATACCATCGGTGGCAAGAACAACGCACCCCGCATTTGCCTCCCAATCCCAATTTGAGCGAGATGTCCCAGTTACAACACGAATTGCAATCCTTGATGGATCGTCAAGATTTGTCCGAAACAGAAAAATCGCAAAAGTACGGTCAACTCTTGCAAAGACTGCAACTCTTTCACCAGAAAGCTTTAGACGAAACAGCTCTACCCACTTTGAAAGATTTTAAGACCTTGATGAACAGTCCAGCACCATCACCAGTACCAGTACCAGTACCACCAGTACCCGTGACCAAGACAGAAAAAGAAGAAGAAGAGGAAGGGTTTCAAACTCCACCAGAAAAAGTACGCAAGTTAACAACACCATCTACCTCCAGAATTGGATGGATTAAAAAGATAATGGCCACCCCTTCTTCCTCACAAGAGAAAAAGAAAGTGAAGACAGAAGTGAAACAAGAACCGATATCCCCTGCTCAGACATCCTCCTCCTCTCCGACACCTATTGCTGGCCGCACACGCAAAGCCTTGCAATCCAAGAAAATACCCCAAGAGAAAAAGAGTAGCCTCTTCCAAGAGTGGGTGCCTTATTAAGACACCAATCAACACAAAAAAATGGAAAAAGTCTTAGCTAGCATTTACTACGATCCCTCGCATCCTGCAGGTTACGCAGGAGTTCAAAAATTGTATCGTGCTGCCAAAACGCGACTGAAAAGTCTCCGTTTACCTCAAGTGCAACGATGGTTACAAGAACAAGCTACCTACACTTTGCACAAACCCATTCGACGCAAGTTTGCCAGAAGTCGCACCCGAGTGGAAGGCATCGATCATCAATGGCAAGCCGATTTAGCCGATGTCTCTCATTTGGCCAGCTACAATCGTGGTTACAAATATTTGTTTTGTGTCATCGACGTCTTTTCCAAATTTGCCTGGGTCGTGCCTTTGACTTCCAAATCCAGCAGCGAGTTAGTGCGAGCCCTGCAACGGGTGTTGAAACAAAGTGGCCGTCACCCTCTTCGATGGCAAACGGACAAAGGCACCGAATTTCTTAACCAAGCTTTCCAAAAAGAATTAAAGAAACGTGACATTCATTTTTTTACCACCGAGAATCCCGAAACCAAAGCCAGCATCGTGGAACGTTTTCAACGCACTTTGAAAGAACGCATGTGGAAATATTTTACGCATCACCACACTCTGAAGTACATCGACATCTTACCTCACCTGGTGCAAGCGTACAACCAATCTTACCATCGAAGCATCGGACGTGCCCCGCAAGACGTGACTCCCGAGAACGAAGTGCTGGTGTTCGAGCGCCTGTTCGGTACGTCCCCGACGAGGGTTGTCCCCAAGAAAAGTGGAGAGTTAACCGTAGGAGATTGGGTGCGCATTGGCAAAACCAAACGCACTTTCGACAAAGGTTACTTACCTAACTGGACGACCGAATTGTTTCGCGTCACTAGACAAGTGCATGGCCGTCATCCTGCCGTCTATAAATTGGAAGACATGAACGGAGAAGTACTCAAAGGAACGTTTTATTTGCCCGAGTTACAACGTGTCACCAAAAAAGAAGACGACGTGTACGACATCGAAAGCATTCTGGAACGCAGAACCCGTAAAGTGGGCAAACGACGTGTCAAAGAAGTCAAAGTACGTTGGAAAGGATATCCACCCAGTTTCGATTCTTGGATCGACGCTTCGCAAGTCATCGACTATAAAAAGAAGAAGTGACCATCATGCCCTTTCACACAGCAGCAGACGCAACTACGTCGACCAGTCCTTCTTCCCCTAGTTCTTCTGTGCAAGATTTACAAAAACAACCCTTGTGGGTGTGGTGTGGAGAACGTGTGCCTAAAACGCAAATCGTCTTTTTCTGCCAAATCTTCGTGGTGTATTGTGTCATCGGGGCAGCCATCGCCAATTTGAGTTTGCAACAAGGAGACAAACAATTGTGGACCATTTTATTGAGCAGTTGCATCGGTTACCTACTTCCCAATCCCTCCCTGAAATTCTCCTCGAACGGGAACGTTGTGTCCAGTGCCAGTGCCAGTCACCAGTCCAACCACAATCAGAACCCCATTTTGGGCGGAGACACGCCTCTGACGTCCAGTAACCCCTTGGACAGCCACAGAACTCTGGAACTATGAGTCACGAAAACCAATTTTACTTAACCTTACCCAGTGACAGTTCCATGGAGGTGTTTCCCCACAACACGTTGTGCTGTTACACGGCCAAATTACCTCAGGCCATCCCCTTAGATCACGAAGCCCATTGGGAAGTGGCTTTAGTAGAAATGATTCACCCGACCCAAGTCCTCAATGTCCTTCCCAATCAAAATTATTTTACGGTTCAAGTTCATGACGATCAAGTGCAAAAGTGGATGGATACCCATAGCAAATATAACATGAAAAACCCTAACAAAGAAAATCCAAAGTGGACCGACTATCACTTGTTCATTTCCCCAGGTTATTATTTTAGTGGTCAACATTTGGTCAACACCATAGTCACCAGGTTTAATGGCGTGTTTCTAAAAGCTTTGGTGGCTGCCCAAAAAAGTGTCACCCTGGAGTACCACAAAACAGCTCGTCGCTTCCTGATAAAATTTCCTGAGGGGGATAAAATCATGTCTTTCTTATTTTGTCCTGAATTGTTTGACATGTTGGGCGGTGACATGGAGCTGAGGAAGAGAGGAGAACAAAAAACAAAACCCGAATTATCAGTCATTTCTGACAACGATTCTTTTGCCAAGTATTTTCGTACCCCGGTAGAACTGAACCAAGGACTGAATTTGATGTTCGTGTATTCCGATGTGGTGGAATACAACGTGGTGGGACACACCTCCGTGCGAGGACACGGTTTAGGAGACATGTTAAAATCGGCTTTTCGTTCGGTGGCCCCGGTGTTGAAACCGATGGTGACACGCGGATTGCACGCCTTGAAAGATGCGGCACTGACGCAAGGCAAAGAATTTCTCCAAAATGTCATCATCGACAAACAAAACCCTAAAGAAGCCTTCATGAGGGCAGGCAAAAATGTCTTGCTGCAAACGGGCAAAGACATTTTAGGCCGACGAGACACACCTATAAATGCCCTGCACGATACCGAATCAGGCATTCAGCAAGGACAAGGCAGAAAGAGACGACGAAGAAAACACCCTTTCACCAGACTTCAAGCTAGAAAGGCCAAGAAAAGAAGAACCGTTCGAGACTTAGACGTTTTCGATTATTGAGACACAGCAACAAAAAATGATGCACCGAGAGTCTTGCGCTTGTTCCAAGACGGAACTGGATCTGTTTGCCATGCCCCCCACCATGATGACGATGCAAGAATCCCAGTGGGTGGAATTTCATCCCGTCTCCTCATTGACTGATTCCGCTCCCATCGAGTTTGAAATCAAAGGACAGCCCGAAGATTACATCGATCTGAATAGTAGTTACCTATACTTGAAAGTGAAAGTGATCGAACCACCCAACGCTAACATAGACGCTGATCAAGCAGTAGCTCCCGTCAACAATTTCATGCATTCCTTGTTCAGCGAAGTGGATTTGTACTTGAATAACAAACTGGTCAGCAGCAGCATGGATACTTACCCTTATCGAGCCTACCTGGAAAATCTCTTGACGTACGGAAAAGAAGCCAAGAACACTCATCTGGATGCTTGCGTGGTATGGAAACCTGACCAGGCGACTAAGTTCAACGGCATTACACTTGCTGGGGATGCTTCAAATCCAACGGGATTTGTAGAACGACAAAAGAAAATTGCTGGAAGTCGTAGTTTAGAACTAACGGATCGCTTGCATTTGGACATGTGGTTACAAGAAAAGTATTTGCTAAACGGGGTAGATATCCGCCTGAGACTGAATCGGAGCAGTGCCGCTTTCCATTTGATGGCTGCTGCTGATGCCACTTACAAAACCAAAATCGAAGAAGCCAGACTCTACGTGCGACGTGTGGAAGTGCTGCCTAAAGTAGGTAACGACATCAGTCAGACGTTGAGCAGAACGACCGCCAAGTATCCCATACGACGTGTGGAAGTGAAAACGTTCACCATTCCTGTTGGACAGCGTTCCATGATAGAAGATCATCTGTTTCAAGGACAGTTACCCAAGCGTTTGATCGTTGGTATCGTCAGGAATTCAGCCTTCAATGGAGTTCACGATCAAAATCCTTTTGAGTTTCAACATTACAATGTATCCAAGATCGAAGTCAGTCGCGACGGCAAGACCTTGTGTACCCGACCTTTCGAGCCTAACTTTAGTGCCGCAAAGAATTATTTGAGATCGTACTTGTCCCTGTACGAAGCCACCGGCCAGTTAGGAACCAATACCAGTCACGGTATTACGTACGAGGATTATGCAGGAGGCTACGCTTTGTGGGCTTTCGATTTCACTCCAGACCAAGGCAGCGATGAGGGACATTTCCACCCTATAAAATCTGGCCAGATTCGTGTGGAACTTCAGTTTTCGAGTGCTCTACCAGAGACGGTGAACGTCCTTCTGTATGCAGAATTCGATAATACCATAGAAATCAACAGTTTGAGAGAAGTCATTCTAGACTATTAGAAGCCATGGAAGACTGTTATCCCTCTTTACCTAGTGAAGAAACTTTGGACATGAAATGTGAGGAGACCCTGGAAAAAGAAGAAGAAGTGATCATGATGAAGTCAAGATGGCCAGAACAAGAAGCCCATTTAGTCTCCTGTTTTGCCAAACACTTGGTCGACAAAATAACAGAATTGATCAAGAAAAACTGCTATGGATGTCAAAACGATCATCCCAGTCAAATTCAACACGATAAATGCCTGATGTTAAGTCAAGAAGAAAAATTGGACGAGTATCTGGACGAAGCTTGGAGTCTCATCTCGAACAAAGACGTGTTGCACCAGTGGTATAAAGACTTGCGTGAACATTCTTGTCCACCATTAACCACTCAAGAGATCCATCGTATCGAAGCTCTCCTGAATCAGAGTGAGGAAACAGAACGAATAACCGTTTATTCGTCAGACATTTTCAAGCAAAAAGTCAGGATCGAATTGACGACTTATTATTACCTGTGAAGAAGAAAACAAACACAAAACAATGGATACCTGGGAACTTTATTACCTTTTGAACCACAGTTCGTATACGTCTTCTTGGAATCCTGTCGTCTGTGCTAAAGATGAACTCCCTCATCGCAAACCTAAAGACCATCAAGCTTACGTGATCAACACGGACGACAGTCATCTCCCAGGAACCCACTGGGTAGCCGTCTACTTTCCTCAAGAAGGATGTGTGGAATATTTCGATTCGTACGGATTGCCCCCTTTGGAAGACGATATCATCGACTTTATGAGAAGAAATGCTCAGACTACCCGATTCAATAACGTGAAATTACAAGGCACAGATTCCTTGGTGTGTGGACAGTACTGTGTGTATTTTCTGCATCATCGCAGCCTGGGCTATTCCTTAGAACATTTAGTGACTCATTTTGATCCTCGTTCTTCTGCTAGAAACGATGTGAAAGTAGATCGATGGTTTTGTGACCATTATGCTTATCTTTTGTCTCAAGCTAGGAAACGTAGTGTCCATCAATGGCCTAATGATTTCCAACAGTGGAAATCACAATTTCATTCACAACGTTGTCAGCCTTGTTTAAAGTAGATTGTATTTCAAGAAAAAATGTTCGTGATTAGAAAAAATTGTTTCATGTTATCATGTTGGATTATTGTTAAAAATGTTGATGTTTAGTGTTAAGTGATTTTTGAATAAAAAATGTTGTGTTTTGAAAAAAATGCCTTTGTCTTTCGTTTAGCTATAAGAATGTTGGATTGATGCTCTTTCATTTCTTACTATCCCTCTCATGACACTCACTAAACGTTGCGACTCAAAAACCGTGTGGGGGATGTTTTCCTTCACGTCCGCGCTTTCACTTTAAGAACCGGGTTGTTCCCAGTCTAACCATCCATTGTCGACTCATCCTCCTACGAAGATGTGCTCCAAACTAGCTAAGCTCAACGAAGCCTACGTGAATCTGCATAGGGTCAGACACAGTCTGATACCGAAGCCAGAAGAAATAGAGAATGTGAGAATGTTAAAAATCACTGAAGACCTGATAGAAGAGCTCTTCAGAGAAGAAATGAACAGGGAAAAAGAAGAATGGACAGAGAAGTACAGACTTCAGAGACAGCAGCAACAGCAGCAGCAACAGCAACAGCAGCAACAACCTGAACCTGACAGAGGCTTTGTCGATTGTCGTATCGACACCAAAGAGTTCTTCTTCTCTTTCCGAAGAAGCAGACCTATTGCCAGAAAGTCTATCCTCAGAGGACATCGCATTCTTAGAAACTAAAAAAGAATGCCATAGCAAAAAAAAAACAGCCCTTTTCAGGGCTACCCAATACTCTAGAAAAGAAATAACGATTAATTTGCCAATGTGTAGGTAGAGTAGTGTGAAAATAAACACTAACTCTTCCTTAAAAATGTGAGGGTATGTGTTTGTGTGTTTGTAAGTGATAAAGTAGGTTGGTGTGGATAGTAGATTAAAATGATATCTTTTCTTAGTGTTTGAGGTGTAAATTTGGAGTTAGATTGGATTGCTTTGTGTATGTGGATAGTCTATTGAAGTGATTTATAAAAAATTTTAAAATAGTGATGGGTAGCATAAAAAAGTGAGTGAGTGTTTCTTTTAGGTCCGCGTTGTTGTTGTTTTTTGGTCACGATCTAGGTAAGATGAATTTTATGTTATTAGGGGGATGTTTTCCTTCACGTCCGCGCTTTCACTATAAATTGAAACTCGCTGGACAGTCTAGCTACCCTTGTTGATTGTTCAACACTAGAAAAATGAGCAGCAGACTGACTAAACTGATGGAACTTCAGATGCATCTGGAGTATGCCAGATGCCTCCTGAATGAGCTGGCTGCAGAGGCCCTTGTGGAAGAAGCCAGGATAGGACAAGAGGAAGAAGAGAGAAAACTGAAAGAAGAGGAAGAAAACAAGAGAGGGATAAGGTCTCACGTGTTCATGATAGAGAAATGTGAGGTGAAGCCCTGGGTGATGGAACCTCCACAGGCAATGACTGCACCACAGTTACAACCACAACAAGAGGTAAGGAGACCAATTGTTCATCCTCGAATGAGAAATAGAAGACAAAGAAGACAAAGGGAAGAAGAAGTGTTCACTATTCCGCAAACGGAGGAGTGGGATAGTGAAGCGACTCAACCCTCGTCAGCTCTTCCAACAACTTCAGTCAATTGGACCAATGATTGGAGTAGGCGTTGTGTCTGTGGTGCCAGACCCGGAAGGTGCCACCATTAGCCAGGTGCCTCTGAAGTTCCAAAAACAGTCCTTTTCAGGGCTACCCAATACTCTAGAAAAGAAATAACGATCAATTTGCCAATGCGTGTAGGTAGAGTAGTGTGTATATAAACACTAACTCTTTTTTAAGATAGTGTGAGGGTATGCGTTAGTGTGTTTGTGTGTTTGTGTTTATAAGAGCTCTGGTATGTTAGTGTGAATAGTAGATTATGGGTTTCTTAGCAAATGTGGAGAGTATAGTTAGGGTTATATTATATGAAATGAGAAAGTAGGGGGATGTTTTCCTTCACGTCAGCGCGATGTTTGGTCATCATCTAGGTAAGATCCATTTTATGTTTTAGGGGGATGTTTTCCTTCACGTTCGCGCTTTGAGTATAAAACTAACAGTGTTGGCCATTGGAACCCATTCTACGGAATAAGCAAACAAGAAGATGCCAGCAGCTTCAGCTTTATACAACGATCTTATGGGAAGTTGGTATTGGATGGTAGATGGATTGAGTGTAGTAGAAAGGGTTGAACAGGAATGGAGGTATGCAGTGACAAAAGACTTCGTCTCAAGACAAGTAACCAGCCTCCACTTATCCGTAAATATTGTAAAAGAAATGATAGAGGATGAGGAGAAGAGAATCAGAGGTTTAATTAACCCACCGTATGTCAAAGTGGGTAAGTTAAAAGAAGCGATAGATCATGTGACGAGTGCAAGGTGCTTTCTAGAAGACATTGTAGAATGGACAGATTGGTGTTTCGCGAAGTGGGGGTTAGAAAAACTTAAGAAAGCTGAAGAACTAATGAGGAATGTGCTGACCGAAGAGGTCAAGAAGATCAAAGAAAAGTGGTTAAAGGAAAGAAAAGAAGAAGAAAATAGAAATAAAAGGGATGAATTTGAAAAACTGAACACAAACTGGATGAAAATCCAAGAGAAGTTCAGGGCCATGGGCCACCCGGACTGGCTGCCGGAAACAGAAAAGAAAAAGAAGAAAGGAATTATGGACAAAATAAGAGGATGGTGGAAGAAGTTAAGAAGTTAAAAGAAGAAGAAAAAACCCAAAGGCCCTTTTCAGGGCCCCCATATATCTCGAAAAGAGATAGTCTTTGAATTGCCTACCCCTTTTTTAAAAAAAAATTTTTAAAAAAATTTTTTTAAATTTTTAAAAAAAAAAATCCCATGTTAAATTCCCCTTGTCCGTAGAGTGACCCACGATTTATTCCCATGTTAAATTCCCCTTGTCCGTAGAGTGACCCACGATTTATTGCCATGTTAAATCCCCTTGTCCGTAAAGTGCCCCACGATTTTTCTCCATGTTAATTTTCCCTTGTCCGTAAAGTGCCCCAAGGGTGTTTTTAATGCTAATTCCCATTGTCCGTAAAGTGCCCCCATTCACTACTCATATGCATAGTTTCATCTCCCTTGAAAACGAACAAAAATTGCTAAAAGAAGACGGAACTAAACTGGTAAATTAAAAAGCTTGTTGTATGCATGTTGACTAAACATATTTCTATCCATGTTGACTATATCTAATTATAAACATGTTGACTAAATATAATTATATGCGTGATGAATAATGAAAGCTTAAACATTGCCTAAATGTGCTGTAATGGTAATTTTGTTTATAAAATCAGTATATCACTTATCTACAGCAAAGTGGTAGCGTTCGCTAATCCGTTATTTAAAATCAAGAAATTAGCGTTTTGAAACATATTCACCGTTACTTATATGGAATTGGCATATCTAGTTCAATGTATTGTTCCTCTATTTACCTGTTTCCCACATCCACAGGTAATTCTGTGCTAATTGTTTTTCTCTCACTTATCTATTCATTTTTTCCATTGTAATATCACATTAGTCTTCTTTGTTCACACAATCCTTTAACCTCTGTTATATTAAAGTTCAGTTTACGATTTATTTTATCAGTTTTTCATAGTCAATTTTGTGGCATTTTACAACTGCCGCTGTTTCTTTATAATAAATCAACTGAGACTGGTGTTCCATATATTTATGTAAGTGTCTTCTCGTTATTATTAAATAAAATTTGAGTTAAAGCCATCAGATATACACTATGAAAAGGTGTAATTTTTTTTTTATATCATCAAGATGGTGCGAAATTCTACATATATCAACCTGTTTTGGTTAATTTGGTGGTAATTCGTTTTGATTAAAGGTTTTGTGATTGTATTAAAATTGACCATAATAAATAAGGTGCCGAGAAAAATACAAAATGCATTGAGCATTTGTGTGAATCGCTGCTATACCTTATCTGAATTAAACTTGGAAAAAGTTTATATTTTGTCATGGTCACATTAACATCTATGTGAACATATCACCGTTATCTTGTTCAGAATCTACTAGGTATGTTTTAACTCTTCAACATGGTATTTGTGTTTTTTTAAAAACTTCTTTAAGATTTGATTCAGTTTCATTTATTTGAATGCTATCTCTTTGATATTTTATGTGATCTCACTTATTACCATGCTTGGGCACTGGTCAGTGTTTTTGTGGCTCTATCGAGGTTTTCATGTTTACCATTTGTTTGTTCAGCTGTGTCACGTGTCCGAAACGGAATTATTACGAACCCCGGAGAAGGACGGACAATTTAAAGGTCAAATAGCTACTCGTCGCCAGTCAGCAAAAACGACGGTCAAGGTGTTAAAATATAAAATTAATAAGGTGAAAGGTACAATCATTTAATAAACTGTAACACAGTATTCCACAATTACAGGAAAATGTTGCAATGCAATTACTTCCAATCACTACACGACCTATCTAAACTGCTAATTATTTCATCCCGCAAAATTAAAGGTGAGAGTGTTTCCGTCTCGTGTCCCTTCTATTTTGCTCATCTGTAACTTCTGGCTTGCATTCCTTTCCCGGCTCTCCTTGGTACTTCAGGTACCCTCATTTCCGTTCTCTCGGCCTCCTTGACGGTACTTCCGGTACCCTTGTTCCGTTCTCTCGGCCCTCCTTGTCGGTACTTTCGGAACGCTCGTTTACGTTCTCTCTTTCCTCCTTGTCGGTACTTCCTGTAGCCTTGTTTCCGTCTCCGGCCCTCCTTCCTCGCACAACAGCCTATCTCCGCGTATTCTCCTCTCTAATAATCGGGTGGGGTCCGTTCCCACCCGGAATGCTTCCTCAGAAGCATTCGTTCCGATCTCGACCGAAGTTCCTAGACTAACGTCCCGCCCTTTTAGCAAGCTCACAACTTCGGCACTCAGAGTGCAGTCTTCCCTACGTACTGCTCTCCCCAATGTCCAGACATGCACTGACTCTTTCACAACGAAGTAAACAGAACAATGCATGGCTGCGCGAGATACCAGTCCAAAAATCTTAGTTCTGAGTGAATACCGGTAGTCTCTTTGAAAATGGTCTGGGGTGGTATCACTGAGGTGTTACAATGTCCGGGATCCGGCCTCCAAGCCTAAGCCGACTAGTGACACCGCTGCTAATTGCAAACAAACAGAGTTTCTCTGCCCACCTCAAGTTTCTTCAAAGGAAGTTACCGCGAATTTGAAGTTAACGAAGTGACTAATTCACGGTCAGGTAATTTCTTTGTTTCAGTATCGGTCTTAAGTCGTAATATTATATAACACGTATTGACATTGTCAAAAGTACTTTGAATTACGAATTCTATCGGAAGACATGTGCAAACATGAGCAAGGTTGTTAACAAATTGTCTCACACAACGTGAGAAACTATTACCTTTTTTATACTTTCTTTTCCTGTCTGGTTTTATGATCAATACAAATTTTCATCATGTGCTTCTTTTAACTCCTTAATTTTCTAATATGCTATTGCTATTTGTTGCGACGTTGGATACATTCTGGAAATGTCTTATCTTTAAACCCATAAGGTATACACGTTTTCTAAAACAGCCATATAAGAACTGAGATTCGTTGATTTATTCTAATGAAATATTGCTTTCTTCTGGTTCCAATTTATAAAGAATTCATTGGATATTTTACGTTTCATCGGTAAATACATTTTACTTTTCATTAATATGGTCTTCAAAAGGCTTTTGAACTTTGTCTACGATATCATTTCAGACTGCTTGCATAATTTTGAATATATGCTTACAAAATATTCTTTTTTGTTTGAAAACGTATTACAACAACAATTTGAAGTTAGAATCAGGTATCAAAACAATCGAATCGATTGATCCACACTTTTGATAAGTTCTCTTCCCTCGTTTCGTTAGCATGGGTCCTCCATAAGTTTCCTTATCTGTTTTACACGTACGCAAACAAAATATTTTTTGTTTCCTATTCTTGAGACACCTCTGAATGTTTTATATCGCCTGTGCGAGTGCAACGAATTGCTGAATTTGTGTATTATCATTGATCCTAGCTATGGACATTGTCACAGCCATTTCTAGTAATTTGATAAACCTTTAGTCTCATGGAAGTGTATATCTTCCTTTGGATTTACTTTCTTGTAACATTTCAAAATCATATATGATTTTGCCAGGATCTAGTTGATTAGTGGTTGTATACTATTGTCATGTAATGTTTCAATCGCAAATAATCGCATCAATATTTTCGTGATTCATTCTATAATATTGTTTTTTAATTTAGTATACATTACAAAATATTTACATTATATATATTTCAAATATGTAAAGATATTTACACTATATACAGATCTTAAGTAGAACATATTTTTATATATACTTATACTATACTTATCTATCGTAATCTATTCTTAACTATACAGATATGCAGAAGCATATATACATTACTATATATAGATATTTACATCTCTAGTAGCATAAATACAGCACAACTGTGCAACCAACAACGTTAGCCTTTAGACCATCATGAGTTCTATGGATATGTGTTCGGAACGTTTACATAACGATACCTAACAGAACAGATATAAATTGTAATCGAAAACCTTCGACATGTCTCAGGTCTTTATTTTATATCTATGATTCCAAGTACCTTTCTATGATAAATTCTACGTAGACGACAATCATGTGCAATCAGAAACTTCCGACTTAGGTCTGCATTATAGCAAATATTAAATATTAAGCACGAATGACTCCAACTCATCCCAGGACCCAGACATGAGTCCCACCAAACCTTAGGATCCAATTCCAAATTTTAAAATTTCAACTGGTTTTAAATCCTAAACTTAATAATAATTAAATAGAAACCCCAACCCAATATAAATTACATAAAATTTAAATTGTAAAATTTGTAATAATCCGAAAAAGATTAAAAATTTCAAAAATTATGTACGAAGTTTAACAGAGTTTAAAGTTTTCGAAACTTTAAATGTTGTTTATTAAATTCTTTTTTCTTCCCAAAATTAAACCTATATAGATAATTTAAACAATTTACAAAATTATAACAAGGTTTATATAGGAATCCTAACTTATTGTAACTTTCAAATACCATTTGAACTTTCTAAAGAATCCTATGACGCTACACATTGGAAAATTCCAAAATATTATTACCTGAATACGAAACTACAGGGAATCCACAGGGAATCTATATGGGGAAAGTACAAGGCAACGACATCATGTGGCTATGTCGCAGGGCGCTACGCGAAGTGGACAGGTCTATGAAAGAGTCTTGTAAAAACACCCCATATAGAACATAAACAGACCATACACAAACACAGATACAACAGTACAACCCCACTTACTCTTCTCTCTTTCTCCAACCATACAGCTCCCGCACTGTATGGTTGACCAACCTACAATCTTGTAGTGAGCAAACAATTTTTGGAATTTTCTAAAGAAATTGTTTAAATAATCAAAGGAGGTCTAACTCGATTCGGGAGAAATGCAAGGAATAAAGAATTGTGGACCTTCAATCGAGCACAGCCTACCTGTTTCCTTCTTTAGCACGTACTGAGAGGAACGACACATATTATCACTCGAATAAAACAATAGAATTTTTTTTGTCATAACCTAATACATCACACCGTTCCGATTTTCAAAATTCTAAATTGAAAATAAATTAACGGAAAATAACATAAACATATATTGTAATGGATTTTAAATCCAAAGAATTGAAATAAGACAACTGGAAAAATAAAAAAAAAATTATACTTGCTGTCTCAAACTTACAGAAAATATAGCATACACACAGTATATCACTAATACACATAGCAAACACTGAGACTTAGGAGACCTCTAGCAAAGGTCACAAAAATTACAAGGGAAGGGACTTCGTGCAAGGTGAATAAAACCAGGCTCGGACGAACAACCCTTTAGATAACACTAGGAAAAAATAAATACCTCATCAAAAACTCAAATTAAAACTTTTATACAAAATTCTTTATGAATAGAACATACAACATATCTGAGGGGGAAACACAAACTTAAAATACTTTTTATATTTTTTTTGAAATGGGGTGGGGGGTGGGGGTAACTGTCTGGTCCCCCCCCCAAAAAAAAAAAAAAGAAGAAAAGAATGACACACGCACAATAGCATTCAGTAGCTATATATTGTTGGTAACACTAAGCCATTTTGAAAGTCTAAAGATATCAACCCACTATTTCCATGATTCAAGTATATTTTATGAAATCAGGCGCTTATTTATGGGGGCCCCGAGTGGCCGAGTGGTCTAAAGCGCTCTCCCTTAGGGATGACTGCCATCTCACCTCTGTCTGCGTGGGTTCGAGTCTCGGATTCAGCCAATGTGGGTATGTGAGATAGCTTGCCAGTAGCTTCTCGTGGGTCGGTGGTTCTTTCCGGGGTTTTTCCTGGTTGTTCCTCCACCATTAATACTGGCCGCCTTGTATAGCCTATCGTGTGCTGAAAAATAGCGTAAAACCCTATAACAACATAACAAAAGCTTATTAAGGTTCTATGTTGTGATTTTCCACTGTAAAAAAAACACCTGGAAATTTAATGTAAATCTGAAAACATTTTGTAGCCGTGGTTTTTCGGAGACAAGCACTGCTCTTATTGTTGTCTGTAGTGTTTAGTCTCAACAGAGTTATCTCCCTTAATACACAAGTTTTGTCCCCGTGAACATACTGATTTTCTCTTTGTCTTCAGCGACATCCATTTTTATGGAAATTCTATATGCCTGTGAATTGCTATAAAAATGATGTCAATTTTATTTCTACCTCTCTAATTTCTGATACCATTGTTAATCGCATTAATATTGCTTGATTCATTATACTCTGAATGTATCATGCTTGGTTAACAAGTAATACTGTTTAGCTCTTCTTGTGTGAGATACTCAAATTTTATTATTTGATTATTTCTTGATTGGTCCGACCTAACTGTGCGACAAGCTGTACTAAATATGAATGAATATTAAAATAAATTCAGCTGCTGTCATTAATGGAAAAGCTATTTGTTCTCCTGTCTGAAAATTTACAGATCTAACTGACCGGGGATGTTTACATTATTTCCTCTAAGACAAATAAGACAAATTTTGCTCTGAGAAATAACTTTAAGATTCTGTAAAGAATTATCAAGTTTTGTGCCGTTAATTTGAACAACAATAAGACCATTTTTGATCATATCGCTGAAGCATTCATAAACAACTCTGTAAGAGAGATCTGTTTTCTTCGGAACACTCTGCGTACTCTCCCAGATCATGAGGTAACCGCTATTTAATAACAAAACCGACCAACTTTTTTAGTCGAAGGCTTCCAATAAAACAAGCGCTATTTGCCTCATAATTATTAAAGATGGGATAGCTTCTCAATTCTTGGACAGCATTTCCTATATATATATTGTCTAAATTATAATGTTATATTATTTGACTAGCGATCTGCAATCTGATCATGTATTTTCTCTGTAGAAAATCTGCTGTGATTAAGCTTAGAGTCCTTTATTTGACCGCCATAATTTGGTTTATCATAATACCGTTTTAAAGCTCTGTATTTTCTGCTACCACAATTCACGCAAATTTGTAATTTTCCACTGACCCCAGTTCCATATTTCATACTTGGTTTTGGTCCTAAATTACCGCATTGAACACTATGTTGATGATAACCACAAAATTCATAATAGCAAGCCTTAGTACATGGAGTTGTTTATCCTTTCATCAGCAACTATTGTTTGTCACAAAGTCATTGAATATAAATCTAAAATGATTTTCAATTAGAAGATATATTTGCCTTAATTATATAATGGAGGCGTTTGAAAAATTAGCTAAGATGAAGTGTTATCAGTCTAAAGTTGATTTAGACAGATTAACCCATAAGAAAAAGCGCAGCGCATGTTTGGTCAACATACAGAATTAATGAAGACGGTATTTTCATGGATGCTGCAACGAATGAGCAACGAGCAGCGACGATTATTGCTTATCGTGACCAACAATGATAATTTTTGGCATAAAATTTGTCGTTGTCGTCAGTGCCAACGTCGGTGACGTTAGTGATGGTGATGTTGATGACATAATATGGATTACCGGTGAAAAACGTGACCCTATCTGGAAATAACAACACCATCAGGGTGCATTTTAGTAAAGTAAAAATTACAAACCACGGATGCTGAAGGGTATTGACAAATCATATTATGAATGAACACATCCTGTTACGGCAGTTTCTTATGCAATTTATCAACTGAATGATGAACCTGATATGGATGCTCTTATTCCGATGCGGACAACAACAAATAGTGTTAATCTAAATTGTATAGCCCATATAATTTCATGGACGCGTTATACGCAACGCAGAAAAAGAAACGCATGGTGCAAAGGTGTAAGAGAAAATGGAGCCCGAATAAATGATATCGCTGAGTTGGAAAAGAAATTAAAATTTCCAGTACAAGTACGGACAATAACCAATGAGATCTTGTACATGTTGAAGTATAAATCGAGGGGCACCACGGTATTAATAATTGAAAACAATGCTCACACATGGATTACGATTATTACTAAATATCCATCCTGATTTGATTGCGGTGATATTTTAAAGTGTATTTGGGACAAGCAGCAGAGAGGGTGAACAGACCATAGAATTCCGACAAAACAAATAAAACAAACAAATAAATCATCTCGTAGAAAGGTCAAGATTTTACAAATGAACTTTCCTTGAGATGTTTATTTTTGCAATGACCGATTGTGCTAATGAAACCTCAGTTCGAAATAGTAGCTGAAAAAATAAAGTACTCTACGTGTTTATTTATTTCTTGTTTATTTTTTTGACGACCAACGTTGGTAGGTACCCTCTCTGCTGCTCCCCCTGTTACCCAAATATTTTATCAATACCCACACGATATCTTGTTCTTGGATCATGTAAATTTATTGTTAAAAATCCATGTGGGGTAGCTTGCGCTCGTGAGAAGAAATTTTTGAATTTAATTATATCCATGTCACCACCACACCAAGTTTGATGAATATTTCGCAACGTGTGTGTGTCTACGCCATTAAACACAACTAAAACGTTGCAGTTGTCTCTGATCACCTTCGGAATTTGTGTATATCGTTGAGTAACATAGATCACGTCTGTATTTTTGTGTCTACCTCCGGAAAAAATCCTAGCTGGATTTGATTGTTTATCTAGCATCACATCTTCGTATACAACTAAATTATTAATAAATCCGTCTATGGAATCTACGGATGGTGCTTCATCAATATCGGTTATAAACTCTATAACATCATTATCTTCATCCAGTAATCGCGCGTTTTCATTGAAATCTTTAAGTACATCATAACATCGCTGATCATCAACGGATGGTGCTACTAAATATAATTTATCCCATTTCAACCATCTCATTATCAGATTAAGTAATAATTGCGTCTTACCCGATCCAGATGGTCCTATGATAATCATTCTGATGGAGTTCGGTAGCGCAGGATGATGCTTAACTGGCTCTCGCTGCCGAGTTGCTGAGAAATCAATTATATCCATATATATTATAACATGAATTTATATTGTTTACGCTGTAGAGTTAAAACTCCAACTACTGATTTAGCCACGGTTATAACAAAAAATAAAAAAATAGCGTACGGTGGAAAATGTTCTATATGCGGTAGAAAGAAATTTTCGTTTTTACCTAATAAGCGCGGTGGTGATATTGCTAATTTGATGTCAAAGTTTCCAGGTGCTCTATGGGCTAAATACAGCGGAGAAAAACATCTACCAGGATATAATTATTGCGGTCCTGGTACTCGACTCGATATCAGGCTCGATAATCAAGATCAACCAAAACCAGGCGAGGAACCAATAAATGCTATTGATCGAGCTTGTCATGCTCATGATGTAGCTTATAAAAGTCAAAATCTACAAGATAGGCATATTGCAGATGTAAAATTAATTCATTCATTAAATTCTATAAAAAATAAAAATATTAGAGAATCATTAGCTAATTGGTTAGTAAGATCCTCGATGAAAGGTAAATTAGCGATTGGGGCTGGTAATTAATAATGGAATCAATTTATTATTCACCGAGAGGATACTGGAGAGGCAAAGCAGCAATTGGTAAACTCGCTGATGCAGCGGCGGTTAAACATTCTACTGCTAGCGCGTGGTTGTCCAGGCAGGCAATATGGCAAATTTATCTACCACGTCCTAAACAAATTCAGTACTCGTATTTCGATGTCAGTGTTCCTAATGAAGTTCATCAAGCTGATATTCTGTTTTTACCGCATGATACTGTGCGTGGAAAAACGTACAAGTACGCGCTAACCGTAGTTGATGTTGCAAGTAGATATAAAGAAGCAGAGCCGCTATCGGCGAAAACATCATCTGAAGTAGCCGATGCGTTTGAACGAATTTATCAACGAGGACTCGGACCACGAGGTGGTCTGCGATGGCCACAGCTACTACAGATTGATCCTGGTAAGGAATTTCTTGGTCCAGTATCATCGCTGATGAAACAACATAATACCAAAATACGACGAGGTCATACTGCAATTCACCGTGATCAAGCAATTGTTGAGCGATTTAATCGAACACTTGCTGAACGGTTATTTGGATATCAATACGCGAGGGAATTTATTCAGGATAAAAGATCTCGCGAATGGGTGGCAAGATTACCAATCGTGATAGCTGCATTAAATAATGAAATCACACGAACAACCAACATGAAACCCATTAGCGCGGTCACAAAAAAAAATATACCAACACAACGGAAAGATGCTGGAAAACAAAAAATATTAGGTGATGTCACAGTCAGATATTTATATGAGCCTGGTGAACTTGAAGGTGGTAAGGCGAGAGCGACTGATCCTATTTGGAGTGTTACCACACACAAAATATCTACCGTGACAAGATCCACTGGAAGAAATGTAGGCGTTCCCAGACCTGCAATCTACAGATTAGATTCTGCTGCTCCTCAACGTGGATTTACACGTGAACAACTACAAATAATTCCCGCGGATACACAACTACCGCCGCGATCACTTCGGTGATTTCGATCACTTAACTAGCACTAGTGCCTGCACCCAAGGCGCTAGCGCCTCTACGTCGATTACACTCAAGACAGGTTAACATGGTATTTTCTCGTGTATGACCGCGACTATTATCTTTTCTATCTACGGTAAATTGTCTTGAATCATTACTCGAATATCGCCATAACATTATACAATTACAACATGCGCAATGATTGTTCTGCTCCTGTTTTAACTCAATAATAAATTCAACATCAAGATCAAAGTCGCGTTTATTTTTTTTGTCAGATTGTTTGTATCCGATTAATTTTTTTCTTATTATATCATCATCGATGATGTTAAATTTATCAACGATTTCAGGAATTATAATTCTACGTAATTGAGATATATTTCTGACCCTCGATACCGCTAAATAAACTAAATTTGACCACTCGATGCGATCGTCTACAATCCAAACTCGTGTATCAGAAATAGTTAATCCCTGAGACGAGTGGATCGTCATAGCGTATCCCAACACCCATGGAGATTTGTCAGCGCGTAATGCATCTTCGACTACACTGATATCAACGGCGACAATATCATTTAATACGAGATTCTGTTTCCTTGACTCTGTCAAGGGTCCTGGAATATCAACATTAATATTCTGTTTTCGTGTATCTGATGGTCTATAACATAACGGAACGGGTAGTTCTGAATATTGTTCTTTATGTAGTTGAAATAACTGTTGTTGTAAAGCGTCTCTGATTATTTTTCTACTTGCTACGATCAAATCGTTGGGTCTCCATGAGTTCAAAAAATCACTCATTGATGTCTCTGAGATCACTCCACGTATTATTTCACACTGAATTTTGTTTGATTGTAATCTGATTAATTTTTTAAACCCCCTCAAATTTGCATCAAGAGCTCTATGATCATCATCTATTTCTTCGTAATAATCAACGAAATTTTTTAACCAATCATGTGGAGATGGTCCAACAAAAGGCGGCGGTTGACCATGATCGCCACACATTATTATGGCGGTATTTTTCGTCAACAACCAATCAAGAAACATTTTTAATGTATCCAATGACACCGTGCATATCTCATCCCAAATAATTATTTTAGGTATATATTTTTCTTCCATCCGTTCAGGAGTCCATGTATCCCCGCGCCATCGGAAGAAACTATGATACGTGCACGATTGTACTTGCCGCTGTTTCATCTCACGTGCAAGTCTATGTGTGGGTGTCAGCACGATTATATCTGAATTTCTAAAAACATTAATCGTTCGAGTTGTTTTGCCGCATCCACCAGGTCCATTGAGATATACTGTCTTATATCTGGTTATTGGATCACTCAACGATGGTGCCTTCGACATTTCTGATATTTTATTACCCTCACGATAAACATCTCTCATTGGAACATCTGCTGATTCTGTATAATTGTGTAATAGTTCCTTTTTTATTCTCCACGAACCCCATCGTTCATCATTACTTGTAAATTTCATAACAGGTTCTAAATATTTACTTGAAATATAAAACGAGTCCGTTGCGACTCTGACTGCGGTCTCAGGAAATCTATTAATCATCGATAATAAATTTATAGAAACATAAGCCAACATGGAAGATCTTAGATGAGTATATTGCGGGGATACGTCATTTATGTAACTAACGATCGTACCCAATTTTGTTCCGTCGGATAAATAAACACTCTCTCGATTTACAAATGTATTTTTCGCCGTTGTATCAGCGATTATAAAATCGTACTCGGCATCATCTAAAATTAATCGTGCGTGATGTCTTTTATAATCATATGCACCACCTTGAGTAAATTTTCCTATAATTTTTCTACCGAGATCTTTTGCGGTTTTGAGTTTATTAGGAATATCATCTTCGGAAATATCCTTAAACTCGCTGATAACTTCAGAATCTGACATGGGCAACCAAACTTTGGTCTGTGCATGATATGATATAATTGCCTCACTGACCACCAACGATGTCAGTATCGCACAATCTAGCATATATCGCAACAAAACTATAGGTGCCCAACGTTTTTCACAAAAATGTCTGCCAAACCAAACATAACAAATCTTGTGAAGATTTTCGTTAAGCTCGAACGACTCAATACAGGCGAATCCAGTCAGATCAAAATCAGGTAATGGTCCATTAATTGCCACTCGCGTCATCTCGTTTGTAGGGTGACCAAATCTTTCAAAGTACACAGAACAATCTCCGTATCCCAGAAAACTTCCTGGATAACATGCAACCATATCAACCGAAATAACATCATTGTAATTGTATTTGGTATTCCATAATCCGCCATGTCCATATTCGACGCAACTTGCGCGTACATCCTCAAGTAAATCAAATCGTGTTGGTTTCCATGAATTTCGTTCTCTGGCGAAATGAGCCGCAACAGATGGAACGGTAAAACAATTAGTTAGTAATTTGTCAGTATTTTCCGCGTGCTTGCACTGTAAAAACGTCGCAAGATTTTTCATCTCGTCATGGAGGGATTCTGTGCGATATATTTCACCGTTCGGTTTGACAAACTGATCAAATTCACCCTCCTCATTACTTTTAAATAACCATACCGATACAGGATCGGTTTTACTTATTTCGTTGATAAAATCAAACATACTATCTGCCCCAGAATTATCTGCCACAGATAATTCTGTGGGGTAAAATCTAACGGTTCGATCACGTGGAAATATTGTTACTGCGTTAGTCCATGCGTGCGCGTTATGATCGATAATATTTATTGGAGCTCCCTTCGATTTATATTTCGACTGGTACAGTACTTCTCCCGTTATTGTCGCCACAGTTATTGGAAATTTTAATATTTTTCCTAACTCAGCAACATCTTTTATTGTAGCACCGTTATCCTTAAATGAATCAGCCCACGAGTTTATTTTTTCACGCCTTAAATCAGTTAATCCATTTCCACGCATCGCGTTTGTAAAGTGTTCTATTACTCGTTCAGCTACACAATTTAACCTTGAAAATTTCATCGGCGCTAGTTTATCAACGTTAGGTTTTTTATTTATCTCATAGATTCCATAAATAACTGCTGTTACAGGATATGATCGCTCATAATACGGTTTATCAATACCAGTCAATAGACCCGGTCTGGAATTTTTACTTAATATGATAGTTTTATTATTACCAAGGACAGGATCATATTTGTCACGGATAATCCAACTATCTGTTTCTGTTAATACAATACATTTTACTCTGAAGAAATATTTTTGATTGCCCTCGTATTCAGCGATGTAGTTAATGATAGTTGCCGCTCGTTTGTCATTCATTGTAGCGTCCTTGACAGTGTTGCGTATAATCTTGAACGTTGACCATGTATGAGATGCACCATCCGTGTAAAATTCTTTCTTGGCGTCGTGAATTTTCGAGATCAAACTTTTATTTTTCGGATCAACCAGATCTCGTACTGGCAAGTCAGAAGATAATCTGTCAAGGTTGAATTTATACTTAACAGGCCTAGTTTGGGATAATCTCTCAAACTCATTCATATAATTAAAACAAATATTTAAATAAAGAAAATTATATATATATACAATGTCCCAATGCAGATGGTTGATGATCGGCTCGGTAAATCGATGCAACAAATCCTGTAGAAAGGAATTTTGTTGGATGCACTCACAAAACATACGACGAGGAAGTCTAGGACCAATACCATGTCTACGGTGTGGTATTGGAGTGCGAGGAAAGACAGAATTATGTGGGAAGTGCGGCGGGAAACGGTTCAGAGAGCTTAAAAGATATTACGACAAAAAAAATAATAGCGGTGAAAACGCTATAAAATCCGTGAGGGATTATATATCAAGATTTCAGACAAACAATGATTTAAACATATAATATTATTATAATGGAGCAAAATATATTTGTCCCACATCCTGTCATAACAAACTATGAATCAAATATTAATGGTATCATCAGACAATGCAAGTTGAAGAGACCAGTTGGCGTTGTTGCTAATACTGGCTATCTAAGGTTCACATGCGAGGGGGGGGGGGGAAGAAACATTATTTGTGTCATAGATTTACGTATGAATGTTTCTTCGGAGTGATCAATGATGGTCTTGTTATTGATCATATTGACGGGGACACTCAAAACAATAATTTATCAAACCTTCGTGTTGTCACATACAGCGAGAATAATACACGTGGAAATACAGGAAGATATAAGACAATCGGAAAGAGGGCGGTAATTTCCACAAACATAGAAACCGGCAAAGAAATTATGTTTCAGTCTATGAACGCGGCTGCGACATATTTTGATATTAACTCGCGTGTGGTAAAATATGTTGCAGATAATATAACCAGATCTACTTTCTCGAAAAAATATAAACAGAAAATTATCTTTAAGTATCAATAACTATCATCACCACATTATTAACTATCATCACCACATTGAATTATTTTTTTAATTTATGTCACAGTAGGTCCTCCATACACTACTGAATTTTTGATTACATAAGGGGAGATTACTTTGTAATATATAGTTTTCTTCGTAGATGGTTGGTTTTTTATGATCGTAATTAGTCAGTTTAACTAATTACATCGTAACTAATTACATCGTAACTAATTACTCGTAGAAGTATTATTTATGTTTTTTAAATATTTCCCCATCATACAACACATGATAATGTTATTGATCCGTAGGAAGCTGTGTGTAAACAGAAACCGTTGCTCATTGTAATTGACCTGCAGTTGTGTGTTCACTGAACTTACATTCTGGAAAGTTCTTTGACTGGTGCATTAATGCCACTGTTATTATTGATTCTCAGTCTACTTAGGAAAACCGCTACAAATACAGAAACTATTATTCAGAAACTGTTATAAATACAGAAACTGTTATTATTGATTCTCAGTCTACTTGGGAAACCCGCTACAAATACAGAAACTATTATTATTGATTCTCAGTCTACTTGGGAAACCCGCTACAAATACAGAAACTATTATTCAGAAACTGTTATAAATACAGAAACTGTTATTATTCAGAAACTGTTATTATTCAGAAACCGCTACAAATACAGAAACTGTTATTATTCAGAAACTGTTATTATTCAGAAACCGCTACAAATACAGAAACTGTTATTATTCAGAAACTGTTATTATTCAGAAACCGCTGTTTACTGTAAATATTGGTTCCTTAGCTATATATTAACTTCCAAAACATATGTTCGTAACAATGTTTGATAGCTCGATCAGTATGGTATTGGACTGTGACGCTCGCGGTCCAGGATCGAATCCCCATGGCTGACAATTTGTCGGTGGTGCGCATAATTGCGATTTTTATAATAGTGGGGGGAACCGCAAGAACCCACCCCGCTCAGCAAAATTCCCAACCACAATATTGACTTGTGGTTGATACATATTTTCGTATCACCCACTGGATTAATTATTGTGGGTGTGATTTTGCTGAGCGTACATGTTTGTGCTGTCCTTAGTTAGTGCCGTTTCATTCATAATCTGAGCTCGCTAATACACTCGATAGGGGCTCTTCATTCTTTGTATATATGTTATATGTATATCCTCTAAACTTGGTAGATTGCGGTGGCAAGCTACGAGTTTAATGAGGACTGTGCTGTCCTTGTGCTGTCCTTAGTTAGTGCCGTTTCATTCATAATCTGAGCTCGCTAATACACTCGATAGGGGCTCTTCATTCATTGTATATAACCATTTCATTGTATATATGTTATATGTATATCGTCTAAGCTTGGTAGATTGCGGTGGCAAGCTACGAGTTTAATGAGGACTGTGCTGTCCTTGTGCTGTCCTTAGTTAGTTATATGTATATCCTCTAAACTTGGTAGATTGCGGTGGCAAGCTACGAGTTTAATGAGGACTGTGCTGTCCTTAGTTAGTTATATGTTATATGTATATCCTATAAACTTGGTAGATTGCGGTGGCAAGCTACGAGTTTAATGAGGACTGTGCTGTCCTTGTGCTGTCCTTAGTTAGTTATATGTTATATGTATATCCTATAAACTTGGTAGATTGCGGTGGCAAGCTACGAGTTTAATGAGGACTGTGCTGTCCTCCCTCTTGGGCCTCTAGACCGTTGTTTGGCGGGTTAGGGGTTCTCGTAGAGGGAATATTTACCTAATAAACTTGGTAGATTGCGGTGGCAAGCTACGAGTTCTTGGTTGTGCTGTCCCTGAAACATCCCGACGAACTCGCTAAACACTCGATAGGTGTTCTAGGGATATTTTTTTATTTTAAAGATTTATATATTATATAATGAACCATGAAAATATCAATGATGTAATTGTCGCTATTAAAAAATTGAAAAAAGATGGAATTAATATATCTGATGAATTTAATCCTGAAAAAATAGTTTCTGACTTTGAGATTTTACAAGAACGTAAAACCATGGGGACACACACACTATCATCTGAATACAGGCTCATGAAACTGATTCAATCGGCAATGTTTCAGTCGCTAGCTACCGTAGAAGATGATCATGTGAAGGAGTTCGTTCCTCTTTCTACCGCCGTAGAAAGAATTAAGTCGTTATTATCCCACGAGTATGAGGCAAAGAAAACGATTAGTACTCGCATAAGACTATTAAGAAAAATTATGTTAGATCGTGAAACGATCCAAGGTAACTTCGTTACTGGTGAAACGATCCAAAGTAACTTCGTTACTGGTGAAACGGTCCAAAGTAACTTCGTTACTGGTGAAACGGTCCAGAGTAACCTCGTTACTGGTGAAACGGTCCAGAGTAACCTCGTTACTGGTGAAACGGTCCAGAGTAACCTCGTTACTGGTGATAATGAAAATGAAAGTTTTGGTAACTGGGGTCCATGTCAACGCTGACCACGTGTATTGGTAGTCAAAATCAAGAAAGTTCTAACCTTGTCAAATTTGTTCCTAATAAATTTTATTTATTATAAATTTTATTTATTAATAATATTATTTTTACTGAATAAATTTATTTTTTTTTACTAAAATCAAGAAAAATGCACGAACTACTTGATTCTGACGGGGTAGTTGGTAGTCAAAATCAAAGAAAAATGCACGAACTACTTGATTTCTGACGGGGTAGTTGGTAGTCAAAATCAGGAAAATTGAGCAATTTCGTTGTATTTTAGTAAAAAAAAAAAATCTCAGTAAAAATAATATTATTAATAAATAAAATTAATTTATAATAAATAAAATTTATTAGGAACAATTTGACAAGGTTAGAACTTTCTTGATTTTGACGGGGTAGTTGGTAGTCAAAATCAAGTAGTTCGTGCATTTTTATGTTTCTGAGGGGGTAGTTGGTAGTCAAAATCAAGTAGTTCGTGCATTTTTATGTTTCTGAAGGGGTAGTTGGTAGTCAAAATCAAGTAATTTGTACAATTTCAGTAAAAATCAGGAAAATTAATAAATATTATTTTTTTTTTGATAGAAATTTTAATTTTACTTTCATCGACTAGCTTTTTTAGTTGCCTGGGCCGATTAATTTGTACCAAACACAAGTTTGTGCCAGTAATAATAAAATATTTTTTTAAGTTGATCGAATTTGATTCTGAAGATCTACGACAAAAGTCCTTAGACAGAAATCCTTACGACCGAAGTCCTTACGACGGAAGTCTTACGACTTTACATACAGATTTATTACAAGCTCTTCTTCACGTATGTCAATCAAGCGATTAAGGTGGTCTGTGAGTTTAAAATTGATTCGTGTTAACATATTATTGTGACACCGCAAATACACGGGATTAGTTGGTTCTTGCACGATTAAACTTCCAAGGGGAACTTGTGGTGTGAACGTGTACAGGATGTATCCTTGTTGAGCTTGATTTGATCTTCCGAGATCTATTTGATAGCTGCCATCGATTACGTCACAAACCAGATTGACCGCGACCGTCGGTGTTATATTAACGATCCGCGGAGATACGTGTCTTCCGCCGCCATGTGGATCATTATCATATCTGAGAACAGCTGCTGGTGGAATTAATTTTCTCCATGCATCGAGTATTTTAGGAAAAAACTCATCAATGACATCATTGACAGATTTTCTTAATTTATCCGGATTATAATCAGGAAATTTAAATGTTACAATGTCAGCTTCGGATATGTTGTACTTATATGTGAAAAATCTTCTATAATCGCCAGATGATTCAAAAACCAGGTTTATGATTCTATTATGAAAATATTCAATAGTATCAGCTATATGATTTAAAATTTCCACTCGTTTAATAATTTTTTCACGCGTTGATGTCACATCGGACAAATATTCATGAAAACTATCACGTAAATTAACCAGTTGTTCTTTGTGATCTGAATTTATGATATTAATGACATTACTGATATTTATATCATAAAATGAATTACCACCATCAACGTTGTGTAAAAGCCAGTAGTACTCACCAGTTCGCCCGACACGAAATTGATCACGTTTATCCCATACCCGTTTTTCTATGTTCCACCAGAAACTTGTATAATTCATTTTAATATTATGATGAAAACTTTTCGATGATGTAAAATCATCCCGAGTTGGTTCTGGTAGTCTTTCATACACCGTGGGAATTTCAGGCCATCCTAGCACGGATCTTATCGTGGATTTATAAATATCAACGGCATAATCAGGCGAGTTTATTTCAACCGTCGAGGACAGGGTGGGTTCATGAACATTAATTGATATTTTTGATTCTTTTCCTGTTATTGATTTTATTCTACGAGCAAATTCCTCACTGATCTCTTCAATCTCATAACTGCCAGTTGGTATTCCAACAACAACCCAGTCAGGTGTTCCATCGGGTTTGTTGTTGTTAGTAAATACGAGCGAGTTATTTGCTGGTGTACCATTAAATGATTTTGATCTGATATTTGGCCAGCTGTAATATACTCGTAATTGCGCTAGTGCTATTTCTTTTACTGGAATTGCAGTAGGAAAATTAATACTAAATTCAGGATTAATTGAACTTACCGAGATCATCGTTATCTTTGGCGGAGTTGTGTTGGTCACGATCTGCTGGAGTAATTCTGTCATTATTGATACTTGTATCTTTAATACCTTCGTCGTATATTTTGGTCATCATTGAAAATTCGAAATCAGATATAATTCCATCACTGAGACTCGCTGATAACAACGAGGACAATTTCGAGTATGCTACCGTCGCTGTATGTAATTTTATTTTGTAATCGGATAATTTTTCGTTCGTACAAGTACATATTTTTTTGTGATGATACCAAGCACACCTGCAATAGTTGTTGCTGCTGAAATACAAATAGTTACAGCTACTGGTGCCATCGTTGTCAACGCTGATAATATTACACCGGTTCCAGCAACAACAGCGGATACTGAATAAACAATCACATCAACGATAACCAATCGTCGTCGATATTTTTTTACTTTTACTGTATATTGATCAACTTGATCTTTTAGCGCCGCCTGCCATTCACGCGCTTGATTGTATCTGTATTGTGCACCGTCCATATATTTTTATGCAGTAACCAATTGAGGTGTTTCAGCTACAAATTCCAAACACCACCAGAAGGATGTTGCGGTTAATGTCTTATCATCTGCTTCCAGAATAAATATTTCTTCGGTTCCGCTATTTAATACAACAGATACAACCCCGGAAAACCTGTCGGTGGAATGACGCCATAGAAACGTTGTAAATATTTCAAATTTTGCAGCACTGAACACAGACAACCTGTACACGCCAGTGACTGTTGCGGTATATTTGATAGTATTATTTTGTTGCGACCATGTTGCAAATCCCGATGATACCGTGCATACGTTGTTTGTTAAATGCCCAGGAGTTATTGCAGCTGGAATTTTAATCAAATTTGTTTTGTTGACAATCTCAGGAATTCCCGCTACGATGTCTAGTTGTGTTCGTTTGATCGTGTCTAGGTCAGTTTTCATATCAGAAAGTTTCATGTTGATGACTGGAGGAGTGCCAAAGAACTTATCAATGGAATCATCGGTTTTTTGAAAATTTCTTCGAAGTCTTAAAAAACCGGTTACGTGAACATCATATTCGGCCCGTAACGTGGATAATTTACCGTCTACGGTGTCGACGTATTTTTTTGTTGCTGCGTCTTCGTCAGATGTTGGATCTCTTAAAACTACTATTTTATTTCCGTTCATGCTGAGTTCACCCGTCATTGTGTCACCGGTGTTTTTCATACGATTAGCAACACTTCTTTCAATTTCATTTCTAATTGTTGCTAATGATACACTTGAATCTCTGATTTTGCCGCTATCAGTAAACACGGGAATATTATCCGTAATTGCACCGAGTACTCGCCGGACTATATCATTCCATTTGATATTGCTGGTTTTTAGTTTACCATATCGATCTTGAAAAATAACAACCTCATCTGGATCAACTCCAGCAAGGTTCATGATATCAGCGAGGTCATCTTTAGTCGCATACTTTGACAGATCAACGTCGGATTTTATTTTCTTACTAGTAGAAGATCTTCCGTAGATGTCAACCATTATAATAAGATCCGTTGTTTAAAACGCCTTACGCGCAACAAATCGGTTGCTTGTATAATCGTGCACGACTTTATGTGGCGGCTTGGATGATTTTGATATAGCGTCGAGTACATTAATTACTTCACGGCCGCATATTGGCGGATCTGTCATTGTTTGTGTGGGTAGCGTTGAATACCAAACTTTACAACCAGAGGTTGTTGCGTGGAGTGGTGCGACATACTTGATAAATTCAACAGGTGGAGCTAACCCGTACGAATCAAAATAAACGATTCCACGTGGATCAACCGCGTATGATACCCAATGAGTACCAGGTCCGGAACGTTTGTCAAGATTAATAATACCTGTTTCTAGTTTGTTTGGTTGTTTCGGTAATTGATCTCGCATAAAAACACCTCTAAAGGCAGATATTTTTAATTTTTTAGCAGCATCAAGTAAATCAAAATTTGATGCTGGAACGTCTAACGAAATGATCCTGGAAGCCTTAGGCCTCTCCCCCAACGAGATCCCGGTAATCTTAGACCGCGTCCCTTTTTTTTGTATCCACTTCCAGTTGCTTTCTTTAGTGCCATTCCAGCGGCTGTTCCAACAGCACCTAACGCGGCCGCTTTTGCTACGGCTGGAGCAGCTGCAGCTATTAATGCCGGAATGGCCGCAAGAAGTGGAAATATACCACCCGTTTTAACCATGTCTTTGATGGCGCTCGGGGAGAGATGGAATTGAACTCCAGTTTTTGATTCTAGGGCTTTATTGAAATGTTTAATCTGATTATTTGTCAACGATAATTTGTTTGGACCACCACTAATATGATCTCGTTTTAGTGATATTTTAGTTCCGCATTTGTTGGCGGTTTTTGATTGAAGCTTTTTTACCTGACCCGGGGTCAGAGTAACATTAACATGACTATACGACATTTTTATATAAAATATATTTTTCTAAATAACACGATTAAAGATTTTCCACCGGTGCATCAACAACTCTCATTCGACCACTGCTACCTTCAAGTAACATGGCCTTGTCGCTAAGTATGACCGCGATCGCTCTGTAGAAGCCGGGAACAATTGGTGGACCGGGTATATCAGGAGGAGGGTTAGTAACATGAGCTCGAAAGTGTATATCAACAACAGATTGTTTGGATAAATCAAGATGTTCTAGTGAAAAATAATAAATCGGATATAGACCTGTAAAATCTAGTTGTGATATTTGCAACCCAGTATCTATATTTTGATCACGTCCCATGAATGACATTAAACGATGATATGCGCGCGCTACATGATTTTGAACAAAATTTAGTTGTATATTTTCTGTCGGTTCTTGATGTCCATTTATTCGCAAGGAAACTTCATTAACTCCAAGGTTATCAAATATCATATGTGAACGTTGTTGATCATTTATCCTAGCATTATTTTGTAGTGCAATAAAAATATGTCGTGGTGCAGAAACACCCTGTTGTGATGCTATATGCCATGTAAATAAACCATTAATATTGCTTTGAGCAGCATCTGTGGTTACTGTTAACCATGATAGCAATGATTTACCGCCTTGATCCATAAAAGATAGTAATTTTTGTTCCTCAGTAATAGATGGAGTTATTACTGGCATCCACAATGAAAGTTTTGTTATATCTACTTTACCAGCATCAGCAACACCAGCACCTCGCCAGATTGCATCATTATCATCACCTTTTCTTACGAGCACAATTGTGTGTTTAGCTCCAAAGATGACTTTTCTAACATTTCTGCAAAATCCAAAGATGTGAGATAATGGAATTGCACACGAAAAATTTCTATTATCTCCTGACAGCGCTGCTCGTCGTGCTGCAAACCCTAAGTTGTAAGTCGGGGCAATATCTTTTATGATTTCAAAATCACCTGCTGGTCTAGTTTCACGGTCTGGGTTGGCAGCTTCTGCCTGATTAGCAACAGAAACACCCTGTGGTGAAAGTAACTTGATATACTGATTATGGTTGGCGTTGTCGGTGATATCCTTGGCAAACATCATTGTTGGACCAGCTGATCTTGTAAAGTCGTCAGAATATCTCGCCAGACCAATTATTGTTGTAGCAACATCAACATCCTTCTGAATTGATTCAATATTTTTTCCATCAATCATGTATGTGGCGCTATCAAACAGTGCCATAATTCCTTTGTTGACAAAACCAACACGCAGATTGGCACCATATGCCGTATCATCCCCCTTTACAAGTCTGCCTTCTACTTCAATAAACGGCTCAGCGGGCAAGAAATATCTACTCGTATCATGAACCTGTAATTCGATTCTCCCCCGCTGATTTGGTAGTCTTGCGTCATAAGAATAAAATTGATAATCACGTACTGACTCGTACTTAAGGACAGGTGCCTCCATATCAAATGCTGGGTCTGATTCGCGCCTGAACATTTTTATTATAGTTACCATTTTTCCAAATGATGATCATCGTCGACGAAGACCACTTCCTGCTATTAAATTTGCTGTTATATTTTTTTCCGCTCCTTCAGATATCGCCGCTAGTTTTTGATTTGCAGCCTGATTTATTATTTTACTTACGTCTGCAGGCATCACCTCAGTACTTGCCAGTTTCACCGGTGGTTGTTGTTTTCGTCGCAATAATCGTGATAATCTTTCCTTGATCGCCGAGAACGCCTTACCAGCAACATTGACAATTGCTCCAGGAGCTTTATCACGAACAATATCAATAGCCTTCATCGATAATTGTTTTGCAACAGGTGCTACTTTTGGAGCTATCCTCGTGAATAATCCCCGAATGACATCACCAAGTCCATTTCCGTAAATAACACTATAGATTGGTAATCGTGAGTTTACCGCTCTAACCTGTGTGGGTTTACGATGATTATCATGCACAATCATCTTATTTTATTTACCATTTATCTAACAACTAGTCATCAACGAGCTCATCAATAAGTTCTCGGTAAACGCCAATATCCATGATACCACCTTGAAATAGTCGCCGACAAATATCAGCTGCTTCATTGGTTATTTCTGGTGAATTATTTCTGGCACGTTTTCCTCCTATGAGAACTTCTAACCGTGACACATCATTAATGATATTATCAGGACAAATAAAATTATTTCCCAGACCACTGCCAGTAGCTCCTTCGTCTGATTTCTTAGATGATGTTGTTCTAAATAGCTTTTTAATTTTTGACAGCGGTGAATAAGATTGTTTTTGTTCTGTTTGTTGCAGAGGTGGAGGAAGCTGAAGCTGGGAGAGTTGTTCTTGTTGTTTCAGTCCCTCTCTAAGTTTTTTTACTTCTTCTTTAATAATTTCATATTTTTGACCTCTAGCTTGTTTTTTGTTGTAATATACGCGATATATATATTTAATAAGATTATCATCTTTTATTTTTTCATAATGGGGTTTTAAAATACTAGATTTATCAAATATGCTATTTAATATTACCTCGGGTAATTGTTCTTCTTTAGTATTTCTAATTTCTTCAACAACTCCTTCTTTGAATCTTGTAATCAAATCTACGTTTACTTCTACTAGTCCGGGTTCATGTGCACGCTCTTTTTGCACGTCGGCGACTTCAGTACGAAGTTCTCCAATACCTTCAAGTATTTCCTCACCAACAGGTGGAGGCTGAGCCGCAGCTATGTCAGTTGGAAGATCTCGTAAAATCTTCTTTGCCTGTTTAGTTCTTCTTGCTATTTTTTCAGCCTGCGCCGCAGTTTGTTTTGATACCGGAAGAAGATCTTCTTTGATGACAGTTGTAACTTGTTCAGTAGCTGCAGTGACGGGCTTAAACAATTTTTTAGTGTCTTCTTCAAACTCAACCTTTGATTCTTGCTGCGCTTGCAGATTTTTTCTAAATGAGTCTCTGACAGGAAGAAATTTTTTAATTGTTTCTAATCGTTCTCGTGCTGTTCTTGCAGTATGAGATTCTGGATGTACCATTTTTATTATAACATAATAATTTAATTAATATCAGCAGAAGAGGAGCAGCAGAGAGGGTACCTACCAACGTTGGTCGTCAAAAAAATAAACAAGAAATAAATAAAGACGTAGAGTACTTTATTTTTTCAGCTACTATTTCGAACTGAGGTTTCATTAGCACAATCGGTCATTGCAAAAATAAACATCTCAAGGAAAGTTCATTTGTAAAATCTTGACCTTTCTACGAGATGATTTATTTGTTTGTTTTATTTGTTTTGTCGGAATTCTATGGTCTGTTCACCCTCTCTGCTGCTGGACATCAGTTAGCGCGACCCTGTGTCGGTATAGCTGTTTCGAAGCGATGAAGACAGTTGCGGATTTGATGAATTCGTATCACCGTCTGGTGAACTTTATCATGTAGAATATCTTCATGAGCAAATGGCTAAGGTTGCACTAAAATAAGCAGCACACACACATATAATAAACGAAGTACTTGTTTTACTGTCTCATTCGTCATTGTTCATTTTGCTCAACAGAAAAATTCATGGCGACCAACACGTATGGAATTTCTTAAAGATAGTCAAAACTCATGTGTTGAATATGGACACGGAGGTCTCTGAAATAGGAACTATGATTACACGGACGTTATCTCGATTGATTTGGTTGCATTTTGTCCAGGAAGTGTACTTGGGAAGGGTGAATGTAAGCCTTTTTTCTGAAAGATTTTTGGGCATCCGACACATGAAACGATTTGTTCGTCCGACACTTGAAACGACTCGAGTTACGATAAATGGTCAACTGCCGGCTTTCGATCTTACAGGATTTGCTTAGAATGTATCATTCACATTTGCTGAGAATATTCATGCAATCATTGTTGTTTGGTTCGGTTGTCATTTTAGTGAAACACATTCATAAACAGACATCTGCGCAAACAATAAACATGGTTGGGCTCCAAAGGTACCATTGAGATATATGCTTGTTGCGAAGATATTATTATCGCTGACAGTGAGTGAGGCAATACTTTCATATTGACCATAAACCTGCTTTAATCATAATGAGAAGTTTGGTCTTGACACTGAATTGATCATGACACTGAAAAAATGAGAAAACAACTACTGCACCTGCTGTAACACAATAATGTTGTGGCAATATTCTCATAATAATCCTAGACAGTTTACCGTTGATGGAATTAATAGTAGTCACATCCATACACGCGTGAATGTGATGCTGACCTGTTCTAGCTTTATTGGGTATGATTCTTACTTTTTAATGCAAGATGTAGCCACGGCATCAAAATCACCAATAAGTGTTATCCAAAACAACATGGAAAAATACATGACCTTTTAGGCTGGGCTGACTGTATTTTATTGATTCATGACAGTTTATGAATTCGTCCTTAGACAAGTTAATGATCAATCTAGGTGTAGTAAACTTTGCAATTTCTAGTTGATTATGTCCAAACAACACAAATCTGATAACTAGGAAAAGGTTTGTACCTATACGAGTAGTTGAGTGACTGCAACAAATTTGCTGAAGCTCAGTTGCCACCGATTGAAGCGTTTTATTCATCGCTATTATGTGATGGTATTTCAGAAGAGATAATAAACATGAAAAGAGAGTTTCATTTGCATTCGAATACAGAAACCTCTGTGACAATCACGATTTGTATATGCGAACCGATGTGTTGCTGCTTTCTGATGCATTTGAGAAATTTCTTGACACTGCCATACGCGTATAAAAGCTAGATATTTCCCATTACTTCTCGTAACCAGGTATGGGCTGGGATGCATTGCTGCGGAAATGAAAATCGACCTCGAATTGCTCACCGATATTGACCAGCATATGTTTATAGAGCGCCCACGTTGTGGTGGAATATTAATGTCAAGTAACAGGCACGCTCGTGCCAACAACCCAAACGTGGAATGGTATAACTCCGTTGGCCCCAACAGTTAAATCATGTATCTGGATATATATTTCCATTTTTACTATGATTCAAACATTTCTGGTTGGTGGATTTCAGGTGATCGTTAATTTTAAGATGTATTTGTTAATATGACTCAGATAATCAGTATACACCAGATTTTGGAAAATATATATAGTCAGAAATTGTAGGGAAACACTTAGAATTAGTGAAATGTTAAGGGCGTTTTATTTGAATACTTTCAAAGTGTATCTTAGTCATTTAACATTGTATGAACTATTATGCAGGTATTCGGTAGGGAAAAAAAACAAGAACACATTCTACGCTATAGATATGGCAACGGAATATATTAATAAATTGACACTAAAATGAAATCGAAAATATAATCATTCACATATTATCCACATCTTGAAATAAATCTGAATTGCCTCGAATAGTTTTAAAAGCAACAATAACGTTTCAATCGGCAAATAGGTATGCGACTTTCATGTAACAGTCTAACATAAGTGGTCGTTTCTCGTTTGTTGTAAGAGAGTTGTATGTCTTTGTTTTTTGTTTGTTTTAAGCCTGATCAATTAATTTGGTTTGCTTAGATTTTCTACTGCAACACAAATAATTGTTTGTCAGGATCAGTATATAACTTAGATAATGTTGATATTGGAATCAGGATAAGAAGCCACCTTGATGGATACATGCACGTGTAAAATGGTTCTTGCAGTTACCGTAATCAGACGTGCAAAACTATCTCCTTTATCCTTGTCACAAAGCAAAGTTGGACATGTGTTGACTGTCTGTTATAACCCATGATAATATTACTGATATTATATCATTTGTGATACTGTTTTAGGAAGAAAATGTAATATGGAGATGCAAGCATGAATGAAGTATATCGTCCGTTATACCATTTCCGCATTTATTTTGTAAAAATACATTTACGATCATTGTAATTGAGTTATCTCCAGCCCACACATAACAATGCCTGCTTATTTACATAGCACATACGTAAAGTCGGAGTATTTTATGTTGGCGCTTACCAGTGCACATTAATCTGAATTGTTTTAGTGCATCCTTAAAATGTAGATTTGAATTTATATACAATATATGTTTAAAGTCGATATATGACGAACATCAGGCCTGAAAGTCCTTCAAGCTACTTTTGTACCCTGAACCACATGATGCCCAGACATTGTCTGTTAATAGTATCCTTCTGTGGTCCATACAAACCGGCAACAACTGTTAAATGGTTATGGCTTGAGATTTTGTCATACGTAAATTAATCAAGAGACCGATCTTTTGAATTTATTTTTCTCTAAGTCATGCTTTTTAAGAAATGACCTGGTATTTTAAATACAATGCTTAAATGATTAAAAACTTGATAGACACCACGTTTCCCTTTAAAGTTAAATTCAGCGGGAAATCTTCGGCATACTTCCACTTCTGGTACCTGATAATATAGTACTTTTTCCAGCAATAAAGGGCATCTAACTGCCATACATGATATTTAGAAACATTACATAAATAATTAACACAATATTGATGTAGTTAACTAGCCAATGAATTAGCACTCAATGTAAAAAAGCCGCTAAGAACCTACTAAATGAATAACTAAATTAGAAGCACATGTAGGCATGAATAGTTTTGCCTTCACGAAGTTCGTTTTGCGATGAGAATGTATAAGAGTATGTATATGATGTTATTAGTTATTCTGTAGTCTGTCTTTACGAAGAGTGATACAAAATTTGGCTTGATTCCATATTACAGTAAATACAATAGATTTTAAACAGCTGTTGAAGATATTATGGAAGGTGCTATATCACGTGCAAAAAGCTTGAATACTTTGAAACTTCCATCTAACGCCACTAGTCATTTTCAAACCAACACTGGAACGAATGGTCAGATATTCTTTACGTTTTGTTTTCAGAACAAAATTGACTTATATTTCGAATTTAGTGCTTAATCTGTTTAATTCTTGACAATGTTAATTTTTCGCTTTGAAGCTACTTCAGCGGTCCAATATGAAAATAATATACCTACATTTTGGCACCTGATGTTACTTTTCCAAATTTAAGTAGTAGTCATATTTAATCAAATGTATTCTCATAATTTTTACACACTTAATCAGAATAATTCACAATTTATGTACATAAGTAACTCATGAACGAGCGTTCTATGAATTACGTAAACCAGAATCTAATAAATAAATAAATAAATAAATAGATAAAAATAAATACATAAATTAATCGTGAATGTATAAATATTTGAGGCTTGAAGTTACCTTTAAATTGTAACTAAATCGTGCTCTTAGATCAATACAATTATAAGAGTTTAATCGTTATATATTAAAAGCTTCAAAAAGGTTATCTAATTATAATACCAATGATTAATTTTCCTAATGGATAATATTTATGACTTTAGAAGATTGGAGCAGAAATCGAAAGCCATGTTTGCGACACTGAATGATCAACATAATGTTTGTGCACTAATTTATTTAAAATTGTAGAAAATCAATATTATTTCATGTTTCTACGGAAATACATTATTAGAATATGACAGTGTAGCGATATAAATTGAAACCTACATGGTTACATCAACTTACTCATTGCATATTTATCCAACCCGAAATAAGCACAAGGTGAGCAATGTACTTTCATTATCGGAAGATGAAAGTATTTTAGACTAATACCAAATATATATCCATTCAGTAAAACACTCAATATTTTTTACACAGATTTATATGTTAACTTTTACATAATATGTTATAAAGTCAAATTAAAGAAATGTATAGTGCATCATGCACTTTTTCTATACCATATTATTTCTGAGATTCAATTATACACAGTATAATATTTATACCTTCCACGTTGGCATCAACATTAAAACTTTCCATATAACAATAGAGATAAATATATAATCTGTTTTAACAAAGCATCGTTAAGAATGAAGCTCACAGAGATTCAATTACATTATTCGTTCTCCCTAAAGCAATTATCTTTGGAGCAGACTCTCATATAACACGGATATAATGGGGTAAAATGGTTGCAAATCAATGCAGTCTGATATTGAAACTACCTGGGTAGAAGCATACCTCGCCTTTAGAACAAGTATTAATTAATGTTAATACAACGAGCGTTATAGTGAGGTTCCATCGTATTATTCAAATTTGGCTTATCCTTTAGGCCGTTTTGTTGTCAATTCTAAAGACCTGTATTAGGAGCATCTGATTCTTGTACACAATTCAGTAATTCAATAATTGTTTGGTATCTTACGTCAGTATTCAATGAAAACTTACAAAATAAACAGGTAGACATGTGTATACAGTCTATTGCAATTTACGTAAAGGGAGAAAAGTGTACATCCGGACACGTCAGTTACTGCAGACTAACAGTATGAGCAGCAGAGAGGGCGAACAAGCTCTAATTGGTTCACTCTCCGTTTCGCAAATTAAGCCTTCCTCGAAAAGCGCAAAAAAATGTGTCCGTGAACAAAATATCACGATCGCGTCAGTACCAAGTCAAGTACCCTCTCTGCTGCTATAATTAAATCATTGTTATATCATAATATGGTACATCCAGAATCCTACACAGCTAGGCTAGCTCGAGAACGACTAGAAGCAATTAATAAATTTGTTCCTGTCAGAGACAAATTCAGAAAAAAACCTACAGGCGCGGCAAGAAGCACAAGTTGAATTTGCTACTGGTACGGAAAAGTTATTTAAACCCGTTACACAAATTACTGAAGAAGTTGTAATGGGAGATATTGAAAAAAGAAGGAGGGCATTTTTCCAGTACGAAAACGAACATAACAAATTTTACAAGAACTTCCAGCTAAAATAGCCGTCGCACAACCTCAACCCCAACCACAAACTGTTGTCGCTGACCCTTCGCGGATACAGATGTTGGTAAAGAAGAACAAAAAGAGATGTTGCTTTTACGGAAATATTTACTGATGGTGGTATACAAGCAATAACAAGATTCATGTTAAAAACTAGGGAGAATATAGTGAAGTTTGGTTTGTTAAAAGGTAGTTTTTTAAAACCCGAGCATGTTAAAAATATTATTCGTGATATATGGGTTGATTTGGTATATACAATAAACCGGGGTATTAGTCGGATACCCAGACAAGATAGTATTTATAACACGTTTATAGGCGGTGTAGTATTGCACGATGAGATTCAACAGAAACAAACGGAACAGAAACAAAATGAACAAGAAGAGCGAAAACAACAACGACAGCGAAAAAAAAAAAAAGAAACACCAGGAAGATTATCCTTATCAACTTCCTCCTCCATTGCAACAAATGGAAACGCATGAAGAACCAAATGAAGAATTCCACGATGCGCCTGGTGCTACTGGTAGTGGTTTGGGAAATAATTTTGTTTGTCCTGATAATATTCTCAATGATGTACAACGGTTAGAGGATCTCATAGGAGGGAAACGTACCGGAAATAACTCACCATAAATAATTAATGAAGCAAATGATATTTGTCGGCGATTATTTCAAGGTGGTATCATGGATATCGGCGTTTACCGAGAACTTGTTGATGCATTTGTTTATGATTACCACAGTGACTAGTTGTTACTGCGATTAGATAAATAACAAATAGAATAAAATTATTGTACACAATAATCATCGTAAATCGATGATGGTCAGGGTGGTAAATTCACGATTACTAGTTTACAGAACAATTTACGGAAATGGATTTGGTGATGTTGTTCTAGGTCTATTTACGACAATGGTTCCAAATGTAATGCCGATTGCAAAACAATTATCAATGAAGGATATTGATGTTGTTCGTGATAAAGCTCCTGGTGCAATCGCCAATGTTGCTGGTAAGGCGTTCTCGTCAATTAAGGATAGACTAGCTCGATTAATACGAAAAGAAAAAAAAACGCAGCAAGTAAAATTATCTAGCACTGAAGTTATGCCCGCAAATGTCAGTAAAGTAGTAAATCATGCTGCAAATCAAAAACTAGCAAAGTTGGTTAATGAAGTAGAAAGAAATATGGCATCGAATTTGATAGCAGGAAGTGATTATGTCCGACGACGATAATTTATATCATAATTTGGAAAATAGGCAATTATTATAAAATGTTCAAGCGTATAGCTGACACAGCATTTGACATAGATGAAACGATTTTCAAAAATGAATCGGTACGTGATTATCAATTTTATCCCTATGACGTGCGACAACCAAATCAACGGGGGCGTATCGAACTTCAAGTTCAGGACACAAACAGATATTTCTTACCTGCTGTGGCGTTGATTGAAGTAAAAGGTGAACTTGTAAAAATGGATGATACGCCATATGATGCTAATTTACGAGTTGGTTTTGTCAACAGCGGAATTATGTCATTATTTGATAGCGCTTCATATATGCTCGATGGAAAAAATATCGAATCAATTCAGAAGGATGTCGATGCTGCTACAACAATAATTGGTCTAGCAAGATATTCTGATGATTACACAAGATCAGCTGGTCCATCAATGATGTTTGCTAAGGATATTACCGACAAGCTGATCATGTTCAATATACTAAAATACGGACACCACGAAATACTGCATCTGATCCACAACCAGATGATTTTGAACATGCAGCTAGACCAGCTGATGTTTTTGATTTTACAGGAAGTGTTAATGCAACTTACAAATTAGGATTTGCAACACGTCGAGCAATGTTGTCAGAAAATAATAGAAATTTCTCATGTGTAATTCCCCTGTCTCACATCTTTGGATTTTGCAGAAATGTTAGAAAGGTCATCTTTGGAGCTAAACACACAGTTGTGCTCGTAAGAAAAGGTGATGATAATGATGTGACCTGGCGAGAGGCTGGTGATGCTGATGCTGGCAAAGTAAATATAACAAAACTATCACTGTGGATGCCTGTCAGTCACACAAGAACAAAAATTACTCTATTTAATGAATCAAGGCGGTAAATCGTTACTATCATGGTTAAGAGTAACCACGGATACTGCTCAAAGTTCTGTTAAATATATATTTACTTGGCATATAGGATCACAACAGAGTGTTTCTGCGCCACAACATATATTTTATTGCGCTGCAAAATAATAATCGGACGGGTAGTCAGGAACGTTCTCATATGATATTTGACCAATTCGGCGTTACCAAGGTTTCGATGAAAATAAACGGACAACAAGATCCAGCTGAGGATATAATGTTAGATTATTCCAAAAATTATGCAGCAAGCGCATATCGTTGTTTGATGTCATTTTTGGGGCGTGATTACAATATAGATACTAGTTTGCAAATGTCACAGTTACATTTTACAACTCTGATTCCGATTTATTACTTTTCGCTGGAGCATATTGATTTAAGTAAGTAATCTGTCGTTGATAACACTTTCGAGCTCGTGTTAATAACCCGCCAGCTGGTGCTGGTGCCTCCTACAGAGCAATCGCGGTTATACTCAGTGATAAGGCAATGTCATTTGAGAGTCGTTGATGCACCAGTGGAAAATCTTTAATCGTGTTATTTAAAATCATAAGTATTATCATAAGAATGTCTTATAGTCACGTTAAGGTCACTCTGACTCCAGGTCAGGCGAAAAAGTTACAAACAAAAAGTAACGCAAGCGCATGCGCGACAAAAATAACATTGAAGCGAGATCAAATTGCTAGTGATGGTCCAAGCAAATTATCGTTGACTAAAACTCAACTAAAATATTTCAATAAAGACGCAAAAAGAAAAAACCGGAGTTCAACTTGATTTCGCTCCAAGTGCCATCAAAGACATGATTAATACCGGTGGCATATTTCCACTTATACCAACATTAATTGTTGCAGCTGCCCCCGCTGTTGCAAAAGCAGCCGCGTTAGGTGCTGTTGGAACCGCTGCTGAAATGGCATTAAATTAAGCAACTGGGAAGGGATATAAAAAAATGGAACGGGTCTAAGACTTCCAGGAACTCCGCCCTCATGGTACCCAAAACGATTTTAACAGACGCCGAGCGTCTCGCACCGATGTCAAATTTAGATTTACACGACGCTGCTAAGCAACTTAGAATAAAAGAATTCAGAGGTGTTTTAATGCGAGATCAGTTACCGAGGTAACCGAATACCAAAGAAGCAGGAATTATTAATCTTGATGACAGCGATGGTCCAGGAACTCATTGGGTTGCTTACCCGATTGATCCACGTGGAATAGTTTATTTCGATTTGTATGGGTTAGCACCGCCAGTTGAAGCTCTAAAATATGTCAATATAGTACAAAGTACTCCATTTCAAATTCCAGTTTGGTACTCAACGCTACCAACACAAACATTAACCGATCCACCAATATGTGGACGTGAAGTAATTAATGTACTTGACGCGTTATCAAGATCAACCAAACCACCTCACAAAGTCGAGCACGAGTATACCGCAGGCAGATTTAACATGTTAAACAACCCTTAAAGATAATATGGTTGATATTTACGGAAGATCTCTCAACAAAGGTAAAGAAAAAAGACGCGATGATATTAATTTATGAAAATATGCGACTAAAGATGAAATCGATAATCTTATGAACCTCTCCGGGGTTGACCAAGATGAGGTTGTTGTTTTTCAGGATAAATACGGCGTTTTAAAAACGAGTAACATTAAGTGGAATGACAGAGTTCGACGAGTGCTCGGTGAGGTCACGGATAGCATCTCTGTGTTTACTGACAGCGGTAGAATCAGATATGCAAGTTTATCGTTTACAACCATTAGATATGAAATTGCAAGAAGAGCTGATAATCTTTAATCGGAGACGATGTTGTTGAATTTATTAATGATTTTGATGAAGCACCGTGTGTTGATGATACTGATGGATCCATTAACAATTTAGTTGTGTACTATGATGTGATATTGGACAAACACGCAAATCCTGCTTGGATATTTTCTCGAGGAAGACATAAAAATACAGATGTTATTTATGTAATTCAGCGGTATGCTCAAATACCAAAATTGATCAGGGTTAACTGTAATATCCTTGCTGTGTTTAATGGAGTTGATACACATGCGCTACGAAATATTCATCAGACCTGGTGCAACGATGACATAGATATAAATAAATTTAAAAATGTATTTAGTCAGGCTCAGTTAACCCCACATGGATTTATAACAATAAATGTAAATGATCATCGAACACGTTATCGAATTGGTCCTGATAAAAACTTTAATTAATAGCAGCAGAGAGGGCGCTGCCTCAAACTTGACACCGACGCGATGGCTGAGATTTTGCACGATCAGAAAAACCTATCAGCGATAGGCTAAATAAGTCAATTAGAGTTTATTAAGTTCGTTGACAGGGTTGACTCATACCGGGTACTGAGACAATTGCGATTTTGTTTTTGCGAAACGGAGAGCGAAACAATTAGAGCTTGTTAGCAATCTCTGCTGCTGTATGCACGGCCAATGAATAGGTGCTTAGTTGTGTGGAGACGGCTCGCACGGTGAGACTTATTTCCAAATACGACTCGTTGTTTTGCAAGAAGTATTCTGACGCACAAACATCTCATACAGTTCGGATCTCATACATATACATTTTCATAGAAGGTCGCCGAGTAACATGTTTGTCAGCTCTGCTAAAATACATATACGGAAGCTGAGGAGAATGAACGTAAGAACTTTAATTTCTAAATAATGATTACATGTGGTGAATGTCGTAGGGTCAAGAGTTGTTCATTTTGTACAATCAACTTGACATTTGTGTGAAGAGAAATGCTTTGTAACCATTTGCGTATGAATGTATGTATGTATGTATGTATGTATGTATGTATGTATGTATGTATGTATGTATGTATGTATGTATGTTTATATTGTATAGAGAGGGTATTAACCATTTAGATTCCGTGTGGAACAAAAGCGTTATTAATTTGGCGAATAATGTTGAATGATTTTAGCGCTATTGACATTGCATTGTAATGTAATGCGTGATTTACCCAGCTCCAAAATAGTTTAGTTCTCTAGTTCAAATCAGGTAGCTAAGTCTGACGCCTGATTGATCTGTCTTTGACCAGAGGTCAATCAAATACTTAGATTTGAAATTTAGTTGGAGTCAACAAAATACTTATGTATATACAAGTAAAATTGTTCCAAGATCTAAGTTAGGCGATGGGTTTATAAATGATGTTGATAAAGAAAATTGCTCGTAAAGATTACATCGTTTGCATCAGTTGTCTTTTGTGCAATTTTGTATTTAGTTGTATATTTATTTACATATGTATTTAGCTTGCAGCAACAGCTGTAACATGAACGCAACTGCATAAATGGTCAGCACTGGCGTTGTATCCGGGGCACTTGAAATTGTACATATGCAAATTAAACGTTGTACTTATCCACCAGTCGCGATTATGTACAGCTACACTGGCCGATTCCATTCAGTTTTGCAAATCTTAACTTTGGAAAGATCGTTACTAGCGGTTGAAATAACTGATTTGCTTGAGACCCTCACTAGTGTTTCGAGCGAGTCATTACTCACCTTTCAGTTTGTTTTGGGTTACGGTTTTATGTTTCTTATTTCAGATTTTGTTTCTTCTTTCTTTGGGAGAAGTGGGGTTTGGGCTGTCTTCCTTTACGTTGGGGCTAACACTTATATTTCAAGTTAAAAGAAACGATCGCCCTACTCAGAAAGGTTGAACATTTTCCGCTAAGAAGTAGTCAAAATGTGATTTTTAAAGAAATTGTTAGCACGGCTACCAATAGAACAAACGTCCTCACGTTCACATTAGCTTATAAAGCGATTCTTTTAGCGCAGTATGCATTGCCCCTTGTGTCCGGAACACAATCTCTGGCAACGGGAATCCCATCTCGTTTCATTGGTAATATTGATACTTGCCGACATTACATGACTTGATATGTAATAATGTGTTAACTCTAGTTTTGCCTTCTGCTCTGGAATCTGTTCTATAACTGTGCATGTACGATTGAAATTTGTTCATGATCCGCTGACCGCGGGTTCATGATAGTTTCAGATGCAGAGCGATTCATGCTAGAGAATACATTTGGGTTGTCTTCCACAGCGCTTAATGGAACTACACAGGGTTATAGCAAAGTTCGTCCTGCAATCCCCATTCGTAACTTTTCTAAGAATTGCCAATGCGTTGAACGTTAAGTTGTTTCTTTTGTAGTGTTACCCGTTGGATATAGAGGACGTTAAATGATGTGGTATAGACTGGAATGTACATGCGTGGCTGCAAGTTTAGTAAATAGCTTCTGACTTTCCTTTGGGGAATATTTTGTTGGTATTAGCAAATCAAAGCTTGTTCAAAATGGCTTATTCATTTAAGTGCTCTGATTTGAAAATCATTTTTGTTCTCCAGAAGTTTGCATGCCGTACGACTTAATCATGCGACGAAGTAGACAAATAGTATTAGTTGATATGTGGATCCGGTTTTTATCAATGCAAAAGTACTTTTTGAATCAAATTTGGCTAGGCCTAAGAGAAGAATATATAACTTCTATTTACACCGTTTATGAAATTTGTTTTGTCCTGTTACTGTTGTATAGGTCATCTTTCTTCGTTACTTGTAGACATCACATTCTGTGTAAGATACTAGCTTCTAACACACGCACAGATATATATATATATATATATATATATATATATATATATATATATATATATATATATATATATATATATATATACATATATATATATATGCTTCCAAAAAGATGTACTATCTTATCTAAATAGCAATATCTCCCTGTCTTTCAGAATAAGAACTTGTTTTATTCCTTCAGGTGGCTAGAAAGGAAACCATAGAAAATACGTATAAAATGAAACAGATTTTAGCACATCATGGCTTATTATTCAACAATAATAAAGAAGCGTAATTCTCGTAATTCTTTATTTAGACTTAGATTTTAATACCTTTTTAAGTGATATAAGTCATCAGAAAACTCTTGTTTGTAGCTTGCTGAAATGTTTCAAACGGTTAAATTTCATTCTTTTCTTCATTCATTAGTACCTCAGAACAGACTAATTTTGGCATTTTTGTATTCCTTCTTCTGTATCAATTTACTGACAATGAGTCATATATACAGTTTTGATTTTCACGTCAGCAATATTTAGGCTAAAAACCAATCAAGATAGTTACATGCCAATCGATTGATTAAACATATGATATAGAGGTGCCTTGAAATTTTGGAAGAGCTGTTTAAAATTTCACCATTCGTCATTGCCACTAACCGACCTAATTCCTCTATTGCAACGCAACCCAACTGCTTACAGCCTAGATCCACATCTTTCAATAATAGTACAATGAACCAAGGACTGAGGACCTTGGTCTACGCCGTTCGCAGTTGCAAAACTCCATCAACGGTTAAATATGAGATATAAATATTATGATGTCATTTCTCTAGCAGTGTTCTTGAATATATACGCGGCTAAATGTGAAATATAAATATTATGATGGCTTTTATCTAGGATAAATCGCCAAATGCGATGGTGCTTCATGCACAAAATACATTCTTTAGCAAGCAAAAATATAAGATGACTTGCCTTTAGGGTGCTTTTTAGGGGGATTGTTCTTACCAAAAATTAGAAGGTAGTTTCAAAATTCCAAGCTGAATAATAACACTATTTAACAGTTTTGCAATTTGACTTTATAATTGCGTACCGATCTTGAATAAAATGTAACGTTTAGTAAGAGTACCTTGTTCAGTCAATTTACACGACATATCTCTGATCACATAATCAAACGCCTTATTATCCTAAATGAATTCACACTAAATTTCCTACCACTATTTAAAATCACGGAGAAAGAATATATTAAATCTAGTTCAAATTAAATCTAGTCTAAATTAAATCGAATCCAAATTAAATCTAGTCCAAGTTAAATCTAGTCCAAATTAAATCTAGCCCATGAAATCTAGCCCAAATGTCCACTTCTGAAACCATACCTTGATTATTTATTGACATATGTTTTATACGCGCAATTCATCAATCTGACGTTCAGTAGATTTGTGAACATTTGCAATATAACACCTCCGTATTTTTCTCCATCACCAACAGCTCATTTATGGTACGTGACTAACATTCATATTAGTTTGGTTTTGAAAAAATATACCGCTATCTTAACAAGCATTTAATAACTTATGTAAAACAAACAAATAAAGTTTCACAACCAAAAATAAAACTTAATTTTAAATAACTTATAGACCTCAACCTTTACCACCAGTTAAATTCTGTATTCATACAAATGTATTTAATGGATGAAATATATTTGGAGCTAGACATTCACATCGTGTTCGTTAAAATCAATCCAGGACAAGATTTGACGAATTATTAAATGGAAAATAAATTAGGAGCAAAAAATGATAATGAAAACCTAAGTAGTGGGTGTGTGGACAAGATCCATCATTTGATAATTGACAATAATTGATATCACTTACTGTTTTCAATTTTGCATAAGCATTAGTATTGTTTTTGTTTAAAATCTAATTTTCATGGGAAAGAGTTGTGTAGGTTAAGCACGTAATAACTGATCTCGTAAGAATACCTAATATACATAGTTTACTGTATGTGTGTGATGTAGTACCAAGGAAATATGTTGAACAAGGAGTATCAAACTCTTTCCTTGTGCTCTGGCAAACATTTAACATAACAAACCTTGATTGATCCCCATATACGCATGGAAGTGTGATGCCCTTGATAAAGATGGCCTAATTTGATACAGATAACGAGAACATGTTCAGTATTAAAAGTGACTGCATCTGCGGCAATAACTATACATGACGACTTATATGTTTGTCCAGTGTAGTACAGGCAATATTTCAAGCCAAAACGCAAGGTAAATTAGTGTGGTCTAATACATTAGTAAACATTTTGACCGGTTCAGTTTGCATTGATTATACATCTGCTACATACGTTTTAGTTAGTTGTTACTGTTCTTAATTAATTTACGCATATTACTCATGTCGGAGTCTAGACTCACAAAGAAATTTATTGCGATTTCACTTCTAATTACACTCTGTGTTCCATACTTTAAACCTATAATTCTAAAGGTTGAGGCTGGATTCACAAAGGAGTCTGTTGTTTACTTATTCGTAAGTAGTAAGGGGGGATACCCTAGCCTTAATGGGAATTATCATTACAGGACCCCCTGGGACACTCTAGCCTCAATGGAAATTTAACATGGAGAAAAATCGTGGGACAATCTAGCCTCAAGGGGAATTTAACATGGGAAAAGTCTTGGGACACTCTAGCCTCAAGGGAAATTGAACATGGGAAAAAGTTTTGGGTCACTCTAACCTCAAGGGGAATTGAACATGGGATTTTTTTTTTTAAATTTTTTTTTACATTTAAATTTAAATTTAAATTTAAAAAAGGGGTAGGCAATTGAAAGGCTATCTCTTTTCGAGAAATATGGCTGGCCCTGAAAAGGGCCTTTGGGTTTATGTTAATGTATCTATTAACATAAAGGGCACCGCATTGGTCTTCTTCTTGTCCTTAGGCTGCGTCTCACTGTTGGCCCGTAAATCAGCACTCTTTTGAGGCATCCTTGTCTTTCGACGTAGATCCTACGTATCCACAGACTGGTGTTTGTCCTGTGGACAACGGTCCACTTGGATCGGACATACATGGATATGTCCGTCCTGAACATCATGGAAGACACAAGCGTAGAATATTGCACATCGGTCCACATCTTGAAGCGACGAGAAAAGGTGAATCAATGCAGTGAACTGCGCTTATTTATAGGTAGAGGTAGGATAGAAACGGATTGAGTTCATTCACCAATCCGAACACGCGTTACAAAATTCAGTCAGCCCGCATCCAATTCGAAGAGAGCAGTCTGTGACGTCACGTAGTCTATATAGATTCGCTAGCGCTTGTGTGCAGTCAATCTATGCGACAGTGATTCAACATGACGGAAACTCAGAAACCGATCCATTGGGGTGCACCAACAGGGGAGACTGCCCCAGGGAACCCGGACTTACTTTCAGAAGAGGTGAATTGGGATTTTGTGGATTTTCTCTCCTCGCAAGAATTTGTTCCGGAACCTTCGTTACCTTCTTCATTACCGCAAGTGGAGAATTTTAGACAGAGACAGAAAGAAGAATTGGAGAAATTTATACAACGACAAAAGGAAGCGGAACAGGCTTTTCTCCTACAGCAACAGCAGCAAGAAGAAGAGGTAAGAAAAAAACAACAGCAAGAAGAAGTAGCAGCAAAGAAACAGGAGGGTGAAAATCAAACGGTCACGGTACTGTTGGACATTTTAGCGGAGTTACGAAGTCTGAAACAAATGTATCAGACTTCTTTATTACGACCGAAGAGAATACGACCTTCCCGAGCTAAACACGTCAACCCTGTGACTAAGCCTACCGTACCACCCTTAGTGATTTCAACCCAATCATCATCATCAACATTACGCAGTCCAGAAGTAGGCCTTGGCCGTGGCAAAGGCATAAGGCAGTTAAAGTTGATTGCTTAAACTCACCCCTACACCGAAATAAAAAGGCCCTTTTCAGGGCCACCCACATTTCTCGAAAAGAGATAGCCCTTCAATTTTGCCAATAACTCAAAAAAAAATAACTCACCCATTTTACCCTAATAGTACGTGTCTTTTTGTATGAGTGCGTGAGTGTAGCTTCTTATTTTAAAATCAAAACTCAAAGACACTTACCTTATATCATTAATTTATTCTTTTATCCATTTTTACAATCCAATTCACAATTCACAACAGAACACTTTAATTAAAAGTTCATTGACTTCTTCTTTCTCCTTATTTAGTCTCTCTGTTTTTTGAATTTCTTCACAGTTTTTTCCTCATTTTCTTCCCTTCTTCTTTTCTTCTCCTGTTTCTTTGCCTCTTTTAAATAGAATTGTCTTCTTTCTTCCTCTTCTTCCTCTGAAGAATCCCTCTCTTCTTCCGAAGAATCCCTCTCTTCTTCTGAAGAATTCCTCTTTTTTCCGACTCCTCTTGTTTCTTTTTTGGGCAATCTGGAGACCAATGTCCTTTTTCTTTACAATAATAACAGGTATCTTGACTTTTGTCTTTTTTAGCCCCTGTTTTTTTTTCTTTTTTGACGATCTGGACACTCTGAAGACCAATGCCTTTTGTTCTGACAGATATAGCAAGTATCTTGACTTTTATCTCGAAAGGAAGGAGAGTAGTCCGTGGGCTGGTCTGAAGAGAATTTTCTAATGACCCCTCGCAAAGCTCTGACGAAACGTTCGATTTGGTTAGTCTCTTCCATTGTTGTGCTCGGCTTGAGAGTGAAATGAATAGTGAAAGGACAAGACACACACCCTTTTTATATACGCTGGTCTGCCATGACTATAAATTAGTCTATGGTGTTTAAACTTGAGTCATTTGACGTTTTGCACTCAAGATGTAATGATCCTATTCATTCGAGAAGAAAGAAGAAGAAAGTAAGAGGCAGAAACGTGATCTATCGCCTCGTACCAGGGCTGAAATCTTGGCACAAATTCATGCCAGTGATTTTGAAGAGGACATGAGTGAACCAGAATTTGAAACCTCTAAACCAAGTTCACCACCCTTAGTCAACCCTGAAGAATACTATTCCATTCGAAAGACGGAAAAGCGCTCCTCTAGAAAATTTAGAACCACGGCTTACACCAACACGGTGAAGTTTAAAGATTTCAAGGCCGACGTACCCTTGGAGAAAGCAGAAGGGTTTATCACCGAGATGTGGGATTCTTTGCTCACCGCACTCAAGCGACAATGTCAAGCCAAAGAAGACGATCGCTTGACACTATCCATAGATCACGACGGTTTGAAATCATCTGTTTGGATCGAGTTTAGCAGACCCGCAGAACTAACCCCTTCCAAAGTCATGGACGAGATTCAACACGTACAACAATCTAATGACCAGTTTGACATCACCGATGGTAAAGCCACACTGAAAATGGCCCACGTCTCTCCTCCTCAAGGGACTGGACGCAAAAAGATGTCATTGGTGGACGACCTTCGCAACACCAAAACAAGTCTCGTCCGAATTAAAAACCCTCAAGACCAGATGTGTTTAGCTCGAGCCATCGTGGTGGGACGAACCTATGCCAACAAGAACGACACGACAGAATGGAAAAGAGCCTGGAGAACTATTCGACAATCGGACCGAGCCAAACAACAAAACGAAGCAGAACTCCTGTTGCAACAAGCTGGCCTGTCCAAAGACACACCCTGTGGCATTCCTGAGATGCAGAAATTGCAAGATGCCCTAGCTCCACGCTAAACCTTGAAAGTTCACCCTCAAGAAATGCGTGGGTCTCTGTTGTTTCGAGGCCAATATTTTAAGGATGGAAAATACATTCATGTTTATCATCACGATGAACATTTCGATACCATTACCAGTATGACTGCATTCCTGGGATACGGTTATTATTGTGAGAAATGTGATTATGGTTATAATAATCGAGGGCAACACAAGCATTGTGGATGCAAATGCCCAGGATGTTTGGCCTCTCCACCCTGTCTGAGCGAAGAACCAGTGCCTTGTTCAACTTGTCAGCGCACGTTTGTCAGCCCTACCTGTTACCAACAACATCTGAAAACACAAGGTTCACAGAAGAAACGTGCTTGCCAACTGCTGAGATTGTGCCCTACGTGTGGACAAGGCATACTTACCAATAAGGCCAAGGCACACGTATGTCGAGGAAAGAAAAAATGTCACATTTATCACCACATCGTGGACTTGGAACACCAATGTTACGTGCAACAATACCAACCCCCACCAGAGAAAGAGGACGGTCACAAGAAGAAAGGCAATTTCATCTTTTTCGATTTCAAATGCACGCAAGAGACCGGCATTCACATTCCTAATTTCTGCGTGGCTCATCGAGCGTGCGAGAAGTGCATTCAAGAACCTATCTTCAGTCATTGCCCTCACTGCAGCAAGATTCCTGGAGGGCGTGAAAAAATCTTTCGGGGACCGAACACCTTAGCCGATTTTGCCCAATGGGTCTTAGACCCCATCGACAAGACGTGGAGTCAAGAGGACATCGAACGTTACGGAGATTGTCATCGTCATGCCACGGTGATGGTTCACAATTTTTCCGGATACGATGGACAGTTTCTTCTCAGATACTATACGGAACAAGGCACCGAACGTCCTAAAGTCACTTTGAACGGAGCCAAAATCATTTTCATGCAAGTGGCACAAGTGCAGTTTAAAGGTTCGATGAGTTACTTGGCCATGCCTTTGAGTCGAATGCCTAAAACGTTTGGAATGACAGAAATGGCTAAAGGGTACTTTCCACACTTTTTCAATACGGAAGCCAATCAACATGCCGTTCTACCCCATTTGCCTGAGGCTCACTATTACGACCCCGACGACATGCGTACCGAACAACGAGAAGATTTCTACGCTTGGTACCAGGCTCATGCCTCTGACCCCTTTGACTTTCAGGAAGAAATGTTAAAGTATTGTCGTTCCGACGTGGACATTTTACGGAGTTGCTGTGGAAAATTTCGAGAACTGTTCATGGAACACGGAGGGGTCGATTCTTTGAAAGAAGCTTGCACCATTGCGAAAGCGTGTTCCTTAGTGTACCGCCAACGATTCATGCCTGAAAACACCGTGGCTGTCATCAGTCCTCAAACGACCAACTATGTCAAGCGTCAATACTCGGTCAAAGCCCTACGTTGGTTACATTACTTGTGCGACAAGGAAGACAAGTGGATTCAGCATGCCCGCAACGGAGGAGGCGAAAAGACCATTGGAACGTATTCGGTCGATGGCTGGGACTTAGAAAACCCTAAGATCGTGTACGAGTTTAACGGTTGCTTATTTCACGGATGTCCCGTCTGCTACCCTGACAGTGACATTAAAAATCAGTTTTTACAACGGACCATGGAAGACCTGTACCAGGACACTTGTCAGCGAAGCCTAAAGTTGGAACAGGAAGGATACCAAGTGGTGGAAATGTGGGAACACGAGTACGATCACCGTATGAAAACCGATTCCGAGTTTAAACGCCTCGTGGAAAGTTACCAGTTCATGGACCCGCTGAACCCGAGGGATAGTTTGTACGAAGGAAGGACCAATGCCACCTGTTTGCTGTACCAAGCCGACGAAGAGAAAGGAGAAGAAATCAAATACTTGGACGTGTGTTCGCTGTATCCCTACGTGTGCAAATATTGTCGCTTTCCGGTGGGGCACCCGCAATTACTGACGGAACACATCGACCTGAAAAACATTCGACAATACGAAGGCTTGATCAAGTGTAAAGTTTTGCCTCCCACGAACCTATACCATCCCGTCTTACCTCACCATTGTCAAGGAAAACTGATGTTTCCCTTGTGCCGTACTTGTGCCGAAACGTGCAACCAAGACCAACCTTGTCAGCACAGCCAGGAAGAACGGGCCTTGACGGGAACCAGGGTCAGCGTAGAATTGTTCAAAGCTCTGGACATGGGATACCAACTGTTAGAAGTGTACGAAATTTGCCACTTTTCCAAGACACAACAATACCAAAAGGGTGATCCCAGTCAGAAAGGCATTTTCGCCGACTACGTGGATGCCTTTTTTGAAACTGAAACAAGAAGCCAGCGGCTATCCTTCCTGGTGTCACACTCCCGAAGACCAAATACAATTCAAAGAGAAATACTACGAACAAGAAGGCATCTCGTTAGACCACATCGAAAAAAACGAAGGCAGGCGATCGTTTGCCAAAGTGATGTTAAATTGCTTGTGCGGTAAAATGGCTCAACGACCGTGTTTACCCAAGACGGAATATTTGACAGAACCTTTCCGCTACTTTCAGATGATTCACGACAAAACCAAATACATGAAACACGTGGACGTCTTTCGCGAGGATTTGATCTTGGTCAATTACGAAGAAGATCTGGACTTTGTACAAGACGACCCTTTTGGAAATGTCATCATTGCGGCTTACGTGACAGCCCATGCTCGCTTAAAATTGTACGAAGCTTTAGAACTGTTAAGGGAACGCGTCCTGTACTTTGACACGGACAGTTGCATTTACATCCATCACCCGATTCAACATCACCCTGACATCGAAGGAGACCGTTTAGTAGCCTGGACAGACGAGCATCCCGACGACAAGATTCTAAGTTTTGTCAATGGCGGTCCCAAAAATTACGGCTACGAATACCGGGACAAACAAGGAGAAGTGCACACGACGTGCAAAGTGAAAGGACTGACTCTGAATCATCGTACCAGTCGAGTGGTCAACTTTGGGGTATTGAAAGAAGCTTTGCAATCGGGAGAGGATGGAAACTTTAAAGTGACCACCTATCAACCGAACAAGATTGTACGTTTACCCACTCACCACATCGTCTCGACCCTTGGAAAAAAAGTCTATCAAATCGTGTACCAGAAGCGAGTGCGACTTCCCAATCACTTTACGTTGCCGTACGGTCACGTCGGTATTGGTCTGTATATAAAAAGGAACCCTAGGCAAGATCGATAGTTAATTGTGACTACCAAGACCGAGCGAACAAGATGAATACTTTCAGAGAAACACAGAACAAGTTGTTTAGAAAGGCACAATTCAAGTGTGAGACTTCGGAAGTGGAATGCGATTGTGAGCCTTGCGATGGATACGATGCTGTACCTTGTGACCTGAGCGATGGCGTAAAGCATCATGGGAACTTTAGTGTCCCTACCCCTTTCATGGAAAGTGATGCTGTGCGTGTCAAACCTGTGGGATGCGAAAGTGATGCCGCTCGTCCTCTTGGACATTTTACTGAGTTTCGTTTTAAAGGGGAATGTCGACCTTCACGTTTACCTCCCTACGGATGTCATCCAGCCCTGAGCAAACTCCTGTTCATGTCACCCAACCCTCATCGAAACGAACCTGTGAAAGAGGAATATTCTTTTCCTGTTCATTTGTCGGAATACTGCGACTTTGAAAATCGTCTTCAATCGTTCAAAGAAAAATGGCCTAAGTATCTGGGAGGACCGGCCCCCGAAGAATTAGCCAGAGCCGGATTTTTCTACTTGGGCGAAGGAGATAAAGTCAAGTGCTTCAGTTGCGGTGTGTCACTTCACCACTGGGAACCGCAAAATTCGGCCTACCTAGAACATGCTCGATGGTCACCGAATTGTCATTACTTACCCTTAATGGGACCGAGACATTGAAGTAACTTACCATGTCGTTGACGAAGAAGAAACCAGATTGGCTAGGAGTCAAATGTTGGACATCACCGAGACCAGTATTTAAACTTCATTTCAAAAACGATGTTGAATCATTACCTAAAGAACTGCAAGAGAAGATTTACAAGGAAATTTGGCAGGGGTTTGCCAGAGTGAAATCTCAATGGGTCACTGTAGAACTTTTGTGTCGAGAAATTCATAAGAGGAAAGTGAAAAACGTCAACCAGTGTGTTAGATTTCTTTGGGTCAAGGCTGCATTCATCCTATTATATCGCTTTAGACCGTTTATATCAAAAGAGTTCAGTGACATTCTTGGACGTTACCCTGAATGGCAGTGGTCAGAAATTACTCACTATGTGGATTACTTTTGTGAATTGTACGGACTGACCTATTCATGAATACTTTACAAGAGAACATTCGTGCTTTGCCTGTGGAATTGAGATAAAGGATTTACCGAGAACTGGTCAAAATACAAGTGGAACGCAAACTCGAAGTTATTGAACCGTTTTTAAATTATGCTCTGTTTCAAAGTACAAGAAGACTGATTATGAGTTAATATTACATTAGGAACAAAGTTAAACGAGGCTATTGGCCACCACCCAACGATTCCAAAAACAGTGTATATACTTATGGATACTTTACAAGAGAACATTTTGGGCTTGCCTGAGGAGTTGAGAGAAAGGATTTACCGAGAGCTGTTGAAAATACAAGTGAAACGTAAAGAACAATTGCATCCGTTACGTCACCAGATCTTTAACCACTGGTACCTGAATGGTATAAGAGAACTGATTCGTCAGAAATTGTTTCAATGGTCAGACATTGTTCAAAACTTTGAGGTCGCTAATGATCGACATGTTCATAATTATGGTTACTTCGAGATTCACCTAGTACAACGCATTGAGGAAGACAAGTTAAAGGATTACCAACATTTGTTACGTGGAATCTACTTAGCGGAAGAGGAAACTTCTAAACGAACTCTGACGTTTCGGTTACAGTATGCAAGATTTAGATTCCCTACTGGAGAACGAAGATCTCTGGCTAGAAAGTACGTGTATTCCATCCGAAAAAAAGAGAATATAAAAACAGGCTGCCATGCCACGGCTTATGTCAAATGTCATTGAACAGATTCCGTGGAAGGAACTGAAAGACCATATTCAAACCGTGGATCATTACCATCGATTATTACAAGAACTGTATCCATTCAATTTGGGACGACAAGTGGTGTGTGTCTTAGTGACTTGTTTTCAGGGATTTCGTTTACCAGCCGATTCTTTGTGGACTCTTTACGATCAGTACTTACCACCTCAATGGCCTTAAATGGTCACGAAAAACTCCTTTTGCTCAAAGCCTTGCGTTTTCATCTGGATACTTCTCGACCTCAACAGGAAAAAAAGATTCGTCAACTTTTACCTACCCAAGACGTGTATGACGATGTGTGTGTAGCTTGTGACTTACATCCGCATTGGACAGATGTCCGTGCCTGGAAAGAATGGGGTTTTGAGGCTTGGACCCAAGAAGTGGCCCAGTATGCACGAGAGTTGTTCAAGGAAAAAAGTTACTTTTCAACCCGTGTTAGTGATGGTGCCAGAAGAACCCGTCACCCAGGACAGGACTGTCGTGGACAGGCCTGAAAGACCCTTTCGGGAGGACACTTGTGTGACCTTACCCCCTACTATAGAACTGGTTAGAACATTACCGAAAACATGTTGTTGTTGTACAGACACTTGTTTTTATTCCACGTTAATGGTTATCATGTGCCTTTTATCGTTGTACTTAAGCCTTTGGCTTTGATGTATTTATGTCTTTCGTATTCATGTTTGAAAAAAAACATTCAATAAACGTGTTCTGAAAAAGTATATAAACTCTTGTCTTGTTTGTTTTTCGTGTCACAAGTGACATTTCTCACACAATGGCTACCCCGGCTGTCTCTGCTCCCTCTTCCTCTACTGTCAAAGTCATCGACGAACACTTAGATCGTGCCAGTTGGGAGGCTTTGTATCTTCGCCATCCCTTTAACATGCTCATTGCTGGACCTAGCGGTTCAGGCAAAACCGAATTCGTCCAACGTTTGATCGAACATAAACATCATTTGATCGATCGGCCACCTCAACGGATCGTGTGGTGTTACAAAGAGTGGCAATCGGCGTACAACCTCTTGCGAGAAAGTCAAGGCGATTCCATCGTGTTTGTGGAAGGCATTCCTAAAGAAGACGACGGTATCGTCTCTGAGTCCCGTCAAACCCATTTGGTCATTTTCGACGACATGTTAGGAGAAGACGAAGAAGAAATTAAACTGTGGTTCACGCGCAAACGGCATCACCGTAATGCCAGTGTCCTTTACATCACCCAAAATTTGTTTCAACAAAGTAAAGCCCATCGCACCATCAGTCTCAATGCGCATTACGTGGTCTTGTTTAGAAGCCCTCGAGATAAATCGCAAGTGCAAGTCTTAGCCAAACAGTTAGGAACGCCTTGGCTGACTCAGGCGTACGACGATGCCACTCAAACGTCACACGCCTATTTACTCGTCGAATTGAAACCTACGACTCCCGAGGATTTGCGATTTCGTACCCACTTGTTTCACCACTGGTGCCAAGACGGAGGGCCTGTCCTGTACACGTCTCCGTCCTCGACTTCATTTCACTCCACATAAAAAAATCTATAAAAACCTCAGACCCTTTTTTGTCTGTCTCACTCACAGTGCGAACATGACGTCCCTTCAGTCGCATCTTCCCGTCAAATTGATTCGTGCCTTGTATGGCATCAGTCGAGAAAAAATCCACAAACACGAGCCCGTGTCTTAGAAGCTAGTCTCAAAGAAGTCTTACTATGGTTCACGGTGACGGCACGTCAATTACTCCAAGGAATCATTCAGATTCCTCATCAAACCAAACGCTTTTTCGATCGAAACAAAGTCTCTTTGGTCCAACTGGCCGATCCTCGCATCGACACTCAAACCAAAAAACAAATCATTTTGAAACCTGGAGGGAGCGGTACTCTAGGAGGGGTCATCATTCGCTCACTCTTAAGATGGGATCCTAATGCCCCCAAAGTTATCCCCAAGACAAAAGTCCAACGAAGCCCCAAGAAGAAAAAGAAAAAGACCAGGTCCCCACGAAGAACGTCTCCAGTGGCGGGACCCTCCTCTGACCAGACACCACCCCGGAAAAAGAAAAGGAGCCCCCAGAAAAAGAAACAGAAAAAAAGTCCCCAGAAAAAGAAAAGTCCACAGAAGAAAACTAGTCGCAAGAGAGGTACTTCGGCCAGGACGCAACCTTACACTCGCAAACCACGACCTGCCACAGCGGTGACTGCGTCTCCGGCATCCTCACGTTTGTCCACTTCTCCGTTGATGACACCAGGAACTGAAGAGTACTTGGAGACGTTGATCACACCAACAACGTCTCCGTTGATGACCCCCAAAAGAACTTCCCCAGTGGCAGGACCATCCAATTTAGTGGCAGTGGCTGATGCTCACAAAGTACCTTCTCCCAAAATCAAAGTCCATGAAAGATCGGGCATGTTACAAAGTTTACTGGATTTGTCCAAGCAAGAACTGGCTCGATTTAGTCCGTTACGTACCCCTGCACGACGTGTCATTGCTGTCCTCAAACTAATACGACGTAAAGACAATCAGTGGCGACGCGTTCCAGTATAAAAAAGACCTGTGACCAAGTCGGGTATCAGTGTTTTTTTTTGGTGCTCCTGAAGACTCAAAGATGTCACCCTCCAGAAAACCCCAAGGAAAGAAAAGGAAAGGACTACCACCACGTTTAGCTAAACATGGGGACATGTTATCTGTCCTGTCCAATGCTTCTCCACCCCTACGAAAAAAACTCATTCAAACGGCCTCCAAAGAGGTCATCGATACCGTGTGCGAATGTTGTTTGAACGTTTTGAAAGGCACGATCCCTTTGTCCAAACACCAGAAACAATGCTTAGGCAAACATCGTCACGTTCTTCGCCAAATGGTTCAAAAGAAAATTCCCATTCGTCAAAAAAAGAAGATGTTGGTCCAACGTGGAGGCATTTTGCCTCTCTTGTTAGGCCCCATACTGAAAGGAGTCTTGGGAACCATGTTGGGAGGACTGGTGGGAGCAAGATAAAAAGACCCTCGGAAGTCCCAAGATCTCAGAATCGACCCCTGACAACCCCATGGAAGGACAAAAACTAGCTTTAGTGCCTTACAAACGATGGATGGAATACCATCGGTGGCAAGAACAACGCACCCCGCATTTACCTCCCAATCCCAATTTGAGCGAGATGTCCCAGTTACAACACGAATTGCAGTCCTTGATGGATCGCCAAGATTTGTCCGAAACAGAAAAATCGCAAAAGTACGGTCAACTCTTGCAACGACTACAACTCTTTCACCAGAAAGCTTTAGACGAAACAGCTCTACCCACTCTGAAAGATTTTAAGACCTTGATGAAAAGTCCAGCACCATCACCAGTACCAGTACCAGTACCACCAGTACCAGTGACCAAGACAGAAAAAGGAGAAGAAGAAGAAGGGTTTCAAACTCCACCAGAAAAAGTACGCAAGTTAACAACACCACCTACCTCCAGAATTGGATGGATTAAAAAGATGATGGCCACCCCTTCTTCATCACAAGAGAAAAAGAAAGTGAAGACAGAAGTGAAACAAGAACCCATATCCCCCGCTCAGACATCCTCCTCCTTTTCAACACCTATTGCCGGTCGCACACGCAAAGCATTGCAATCCAAGAAAATACCCCAAGAGAAAAAGAGTAGCATCCTCTAAGAGTGGGTGCCTTATTAACACACAAACAGAAAAAAAATGGAAAAAGTCTTAGCCAGCATTTACTACGATCCCTCTCATCCTGCAGGTTACGCAGGAGTTCAAAAATTGTATCGTGCTGCCAAAACGCGACTGAAATGTCTCCGTTTACCTCAAGTGCAACGATGGTTACAAGAACAAGCTACCTACACTTTACACAAACACATTCGACGCAAGTTTGCCAGAAGTCGCACCCGAGTGGAAGGCATCGATCATCAATGGCAAGCCGATTTAGCCGATGTCTCTCATTTGACCAGCTATAATCGTGGCTACAAATATTTGTTTTGTGTCATCGACGTCTTTTCCAAATTTGCCTGGGTCGTGCCCTTGACTTCCAAATCGAGCAGCGAGTTAGTGCGAGCCCTGCAACGGGTGTTGAAACAAAGCGGTCGTCACCCTCTTCGATGGCAAACGGACAAAGGCACCGAATTTCTGAATCAAGCTTTTCAAAAAGAATTAAAGAAACGTGACATTCATTTTTTTACCACCGAGAATCCCGAAACCAAAGCCAGCATCGTGGAACGTTTTCAACGCACTTTGAAAGAACGCATGTGGAAATATTTTACGCATCACCACACTCTGCAGTACATCGACATCTTACCGCACCTGGTGCAAGCGTGCAACCAATCTTACCATCGAAGCATTGGACGTGCCCCGCAAGACGTGACTCCCGAGAACGAAGTGTTGGTGTTTGAGCGCCTGTTCGGTACGTCCCCGACGAGGGCTGTCCCCAAGAAAAGTGGAGAGTTGACCGTAGGAGATTGGGTGCGCATTGGCAAAACCAAACGCACTTTCGACAAAGGTTACTTACCTAACTGGACGACCGAATTGTTTCGCGTCACTGGACGAGTGCATGGCCGTCATCCTGCCGTCTATAAATTGGAAGACATGAACGGAGAAGAACTCAAAGGAACGTTTTATTTGCCCGAGTTACAACGTGTCACCAAAAAAGAAGACGACGTGTACGACATCGAAAGCATTCTCGAACGCAGAACCAGTAAAGTGGGCAAACGACGTGTCAAAGAAGTCAAAATACGTTGGAAAGGATATCCGCCCAGTTTTGATTCTTGGATCGACGCTTCGCAAGTCATCGACTATGAAAAGAAGTGACCATCATGCCCTTTCACACATCAGACGCAGCTCCACTCCTCCTTCACCTAGTTCTTCTGTGCAAGATTTACAAAAACAACCCTTGTGGGTGTGGTGTGGAGAACGTGTGCCTAAAACGCAAATCGTCTTTTTCTGCCAAATCTTCGTGGTGTATTGTGTCATCGGGGCAGCCATTGCCAATTTGAGTTTGCAACAAGGAGACAAACAATTGTGGACCATTTTATTGAGCAGTTGCATCGGTTACCTGCTTCCCAATCCCTCCCTGAAATTCTCCTCGAACGGGAACCACGGGAACCTTGTGTCCAGTGCCAGTGTCAGTCACCACTCCAACAACAATCACAGCCAGAACCCCATTTTGGGCGGAGACACGCCTCTGACGTCCACTAACCCCTCGGACAGCCACAGAACTCTGGAATTATAACTCACGAAAACGAATTTTACTTAACCTTACCCAGTGACAGTTCCATGGAGGTGTTTCCCAACAACACGTTGTGCTGTTACACGGCCAAATTACCTCAAGCCATCCCCTTAGATCACGAAGCCCATTGGGAAGTCGCTTTAGTAGAAATAATTTACCCTACACAAATCAAAAACATCACTGAAAAGCAAAACTTTTTTGAGGTGGAAATCCTGAATGCCCAATTGGAGGAAGAAATCAACAAAATCGGGTTTTCAGGGGACACAAGACCAGCCAGCAAGTCAGCCTTCAGTATCCACACCTTGAAAATTCCGGCAGGGTTTTATTTTAGTGGCCAACATTTGGTGGACACTATTGCGGACAGGTTTGAGTTAGCCTTTGGCAAAGCCCTGAACAAACAAAGTAAACGTGTCACCCTGGACTACCATAAAGTGGCTCGTCGCTTACTGATGAAATTTCCGGATATCCAAACGTTGTCCTTCAGGTTCAATGGTAGTTTGTTTGAAATTTTGGGTGGACATCCAACAATGGTCACAAACAATTGGAGCCCCAAGATCAACAGTAATATGGATTTTTACAGAGCTTTTGGAAAACCGGTAGAACTGAACCAAGGACTGAATTTGATGTTTGTGTACTCCGATGTGGTGGAGTACAACGTGGTGGGACACACCTCCGTACCGTTACTGCGTGTCATTCCTTTCAAAGTGGATAGTACCACAACCAGTGACCAGGAAGGTGGAAACACTTACCACGTCCACCGCGAATTTGTACATCCTCATTATTTGCCCGTCAGCAAGTCGTATTTGGACACGGTCAACGTTGCTATAAAAGGAGATCTGGGACAAAATATTCCATTCACCAAAGGAAAAGTCACGGTGAAACTCCATTTTCGAAAACGGTTCTCTCACGACTCGTAAGTAAGTCATATATCCAGTGTACCGAGGGGTTGCTCGACAGCGAGGACACGGTTTAGGAGATATGCTGAAATCGGCCTTTCGTTCGGTGGCCCCGGTATTGAAACCGATGGTGACACGCGGATTGCACGCCTTGAAAGATGCGGCACTGACGCAAGGCAAAGAATTTCTCCAAAATGTCATCATCGACAAACAAAACCCTAAAGAAGCCTTCATGAGGGCAGGCAAAAATGTCTTGCTACAAACGGGCAAAGACATTTTAGACCGACGAGACACACCTATAAATGCCCTGCACGCTACCGAGTCAGGCATTCAGCAAGGACAAGGCAGAAAGAGACGACGAAGAAAACACCCTTTCACCAGACTTCAAGCTAGAAAGGCCAAGAAAAGAAGAACCGTTCGAGACTTAGACGTTTTCGATTATTGAAACACAGAAAAAAATGATGCACCGAGAGTCTTGCGCTTGTTCCAAGACGGAACTGGATATGTTTGCCATGCCCCCCACCATGATGACGATGCAAGAATCCCAGTGGGTGGAATTTCACCCGGTCTCCTCATTGACCGATTCCGCTCCCATCGAGTTTGAAATCAAAGGACAGCCCGAAGATTACATCGATCTGAATAGCAGTTACCTGTACTTGAAAGTGAAAGTGATCGAGCCACCCAACACTATCCTAGACGCTGATGAAGCAGTAGCTCCCGTCAATAATTTCATGCATTCCTTGTTTAGCGAAGTGGACTTGTACTTGAATAACAAACTGGTCAGCAGCAGCATGGATACTTACCCTTATCGAGCCTACCTGGAAAATCTCTTGACGTACGGAAAAGAAGCCAAGAACACTCATCTGGATGCTTGCGTGGTATGGAAACCTGACCAAGCGACTAGGTTCAACAGCATTACAGTTGCTGGGGATGCTCAAAATTTATCGGGATTTGCAGAACGACGAACGAAAATTGCTAGAAGTCGTGTTTTAGAACTAACGGATCGCTTGCATCTAGACATGTGGTTGCAAGAAAAGTATTTGCTGAACGGGGTGGATATCCGCTTGAGACTGAATCGCAGCAGTGCCGCTTTCCATTTGATGGCTGCTCATGATGCCACTTACAAAACCATCATCCAAGAAGCCAGGCTCTACGTGCGTCGTGTGGAAGTGTTGCCTAAAGTAGGTAACGACATCAGTCAGACGTTGAGCAGAACGAACGCCAAGTATCCGATACGAAGAGTGGAAGTGAAAACCTTCACCATTCCTGCTGGACAGCTATCCATGATCGAAGATCATCTGTTCCAAGGACAGTTCCCCAAGCGTTTGATTGTTGGTATCGTCAAGAATTCAGCCTTCAACGGAGCCTACAACGAAAATCCTTTCAACTTTCATCATTACAATGTGTCCAAAATCGAAGTCAGTCGTGATGGCAAGACCTTGTGTACCCGACCTTTCGAGCCTAACTTTGCCCAGAACAATTACTTGAGATCGTACTTGTCCCTGTACGAAGCTACCGGACAGTTAGGAACCAACACCAGTCACGGCATTACGTACGACGATTATGTAGGAGGCTATGCTTTGTGAGCTTTCGATTTCACTCCAGACCAAGGCAGCGACGAGGGACATTTCCACCCTATAAAATCAGGCCAAATTCGTGTGGAACTTCAGTTTACTAATGCTCTACCAGACACGGTGAACGTCCTCCTGTATGCAGAATTCGATAATACCATAGAAATCAACAGTTTGAGAGAAGTCATTCTAGATTACTAGAAGCTATGGAAGACTGTTATCCCTCTTTACCTAGTGGAGAAACTTTAGACATGAAATGTGAGGAGACCGTGAAAAAAAAAGAAGTGATCATGATGAAATCGAGATGGCCAGAACAAGAAGCCCATTTAGTCTCCTGTTTTGCCAAACACTTGGTGGAAAAAATGACGGAATTGATCAAGAAAAATTGTTATGGATGTCAAAACGATCATCCCAGTCAAATTCAACACGATAAATGCCTAATGTTTAGTCAAGAAGAAAAAATGGACGAGTATCTGGACGAAGCTTGGAGTCTCATCTCGAACGAAGACGTGTTGCACCAGTGGTATAAAGACTTGCGTGAACATTCTTGTCCACCATTAACCACTCAAGAGATCCATCGTATCGAAGCTCTCCTGAATCAGAGTGAGGAGACGAAACGAAGAAACGGTTATTTGTCAGACATTTTCAAGCAAAAAGTCAGGATCGAATTGACGACTTATTATTACCTGTGAAGAAGATGAAAAAAACAACACAAAACATGGATACCTGGGAACTTTATTACCTTTTGAACCACAGTTCGTATACGGCTTCTTGGAATCCTGTCGTCTGTGCTAAAGATGAACTCCCTCATCGCAAACCTAAAGACCATCAAGCTTACGTGATCAACACGGACGACAGTCATCTCCCAGGAACCCACTGGGTAGCCGTCTACTTTCCTCAAGAAGGATGTGTGGAATATTTCGATTCGTACGGATTGCCCCCTTTGGAAGACGATATCATCGACTTTATGAGAAGAAATGCTCAAACCACCCGATTCAATAATGTGAAATTACAAGGCACAGATTCCTTGGTGTGTGGACAGTACTGTGTGTATTTTCTGCATCATCGCAGCCTGGGCTATTCCTTAGAACATTTAGTGACTCATTTTGATCCTCGTTCTTCTTCTATAAATGATGTGAAAGTAGATCGATGGTTTTGTGACCATTATGCTTATCTTTTGTCTCAAGCTAGGAAACGTAGTGTCCATCAATGGCCTAATGATTTCCAACAGTGGAAATCACAATTTCATTCACAACGTTGTCAGCCCTGTTTAAAGTAGATTGTCAATTGAGGAAAAAATGTTTGTGATTTGAAACAATTGTTCGATGTTATATTGTTGGATTATTGTTAAAAATGTTAGAGTTGTTGTTTAGTGTTAAGTGATTTTTGAATAAAAAATGTTGTGTTTTGAAAAAAAAATGCCTTTGTCTTTTTTGTTTAGCTATAAGAATGTTGGATTGATGCTCTTTGATTTCTTACTATCCCTCTCATGACACTCATTGAACGTTGCGGCTCGAAAACCGTGTGGGGGATGTTTTCCTTCACGTCCGCGCTTTGACTTTAAGAAAAGGGGGTTGTTTCCAGTCTAACCATCCATTGTCGACTCATCCTCCTACGAAGATGTGCTCCAAACTAGCTAAGCTCAACGAAGCCTACGTGAATTTGCATAGGGTCAGACACAGTCTGATACCGAAGTCAGAAGAAATAGAGAATGTGAGAATGTTAAAAGTCACTGAAGACCTGATAGAAGAGCTCTTCAGAGAAGAAATGAACAGGGAGAAAGAAGAATGGACAGAGAAGTACAGACTTCAGAGACAGCAGCAACAGCAGCAGCAACAACAACAGCAACAGCAGAAGCAACCTGAAGCTGACAGAGGCTTTGTCGATTGTCGTATCGACACCAAAGAGTTCTTCTTCTCTTTCCGAAGAAGCAGACCTATCGCCAGAAAGTATATCCTCAGAGGACATCGCATTCTTAGAAACTAAAAATGATTGCCATAGCAAACAAAAAAACAGCCCTTTTCAGGGCTACCCCAATACTCTAGAAAAGAAATAACTATCCATTTGCCAATGTGTGTAGGTAGAGTAGTGTGAAAATAAACACTAACTCTTTCTTAAAAAATGTAAGGGTATGTGTTTGCGAGTTTGTGTGTTTGTGTTTGTAAGCGCTCACGTAAGTTGGTGTGGATAGTAGATTAAAATGATGTCTTTTTTTGGTGTTTGAGGTGTACATTTGGAGTTAGATTGCTTTGCGTATGTAAATAGTCTATTGAAGTGATTTATAAAAAAATTTAAAATAGTGATGGGTAGCATTAAAAAAGTGAGTGAGTGTTTCTTTTAGGTCCGCGCATTGTTTTTTGGTCATGATCTAGGTAAGATTAATTTTATGTTTTTAGTGAGATGTTTTCCATCACGTCCGCGCTTTCAGTATAAACTGAAACTCGCTCGGCAGTCCAGCTACCCTTGTTGATTGATCAACACCGCCAGAAGAATGAACACCAGAATTGTGAAACTGTTAGAACTCCAGATGTACCTGGAATATGCCATGCGCATACTAAATGAACTGGCCGCGGAGGCCATTGTCGAAGAAGCAAGCATGAAAGAGGAGGAAGAGGAAAGAAGAAGAAGAAAAGAAGAGGAGGAGAGAAGAAACAAAGAAGAGGAGGAGGAGGAAAAGGAGAGAAGAAGAAATTTCAGAATCCCAAAAACCGAAAATTGGGATTCTGAAGCCACATATCCTGCCTCTGCACTCCCAAGAAGAAAGGTGAAAGAAGACTGGGGAAGAAGATGCGTGTGTGGCGCCAGGCCAGGAAGGTGCAACCATTAGATAGGTGCATCTGGAGTTAAAAAAACAGCCCTTTTCAGGGCTACCCAATACTCTAGAAAAGAAATAACGATCAATTTGCCAATGTGTGTAGGTAGAGTAGTGTGAATATAAGCACTAACTCTTTTTTCATTGTGTGAGGGTATGTGTTTGTGTTTGTAACCGTTCACGTAAGTTAGTGTGAATAGTAGATTATGGGTTTCTTAGCGTAGGTGGAGAGTATAGTTTGGGTTTTATTATATGAAATGAGAAAAGTAGGGGATGTTTTCCTTCACGTCCGCGCGTTGTTGTTTCTTTGGTTATGATCTAGGTAAGATCAATTTTATGTTTTTAGTGGATGTTTTCCTTCACGTCCGCGCTTTCACTATAAGAACCCACAGTATTCGTCGTTCAAACCATTCTACAAAGAAGATGGCTTCTAACCAAATGGACAAAATACAAACATTGCAAGACGTTTTAGACAACTTAGGAATGATGGAGCAGATGTTAATAAGACTCGTTGAAGACCATTATTCCTATAGTCCCCATCGTGTAAAGATGGAAATTAATAACTTAAAAAAGGTAAAGGACAAGATTAGTGGTGTCATGAAAGAGATAAAGGAGGAGAAGGAGGATGAAGAGGAAAGAATAAGAATAAGCAAATGGAATGAAACAATTGAAAAAGAAGAAGAAAATGAGAAGAGGAAGAAAGAAGAGGAGGAAGAGAAGAAGAAAGAAGAGCAGGAGAAAAAAAAGAAAGAAAAGAAGAGAAAGAGTGTAGGAGATAAGATAAGAACTTGGTGGAGAAAAAGAAGAAATTAGAAGCAGAAGAAGAAGAAGAAAACCCAAAGGCCCTTTTCAGGGCCAGCCATATTTCTCGAAAAGAGATAGCCTTTCAATTGCCTACCCCTTTTTTAAATTTAAATTTAAATTTAAATTTAAAAAAAAAAATTAAATAAACAAAAAATCTCATGTTCAATTCCCCTTGAGGTTAGAGTGACCCAAAACTTTTTCCCATGTTCAATTTCCCTTGAGGCTAGAGTGTCCCAAGACTTTTCCCATGTTAAATTCCCCTTGAGGCTAGATTGTCCCACGATTTTTCTCCATGTTAAATTTCCATTGAGGCTAGAGTGTCCCAGGGGTCCTGTAATGATAATTCCCATTGAGGCTAGGGTATCCCCCCTTACTACTTTCGTACTTAAACACCGTCGTCCATAGCTATTGTCTGAAATAGGTCCAGTAAAGACATTAGTACAAGATATTGCCACCATGGTCAGAATTTATTTGTCTTGATGACCAGTTTACTGCTTCAAGAAAATATGAGAGAGTTTTAGCCTTGCAACACCTCCACCTTTAATAATATTAGCTTTTTGCAAACTTATAAATATACACAACTGGTAAATACCAAAGCGAAGTAATAGCATACATTTATTGAACAACATGCACTATACGACAGCGTCTACAAATCTCACAATGTAACAGAGAAGATATAATACGAATCATAATTTGAACATAGACGTATGTTTCCAAATGTAAATCTGTATGAATCTTCAATGTGTTAAATACTACAAATGAACAATGAATAAACAAACAATCAAAATGACACTGTTCACGAAAGAACAGACAAATGTTAACATGCGAAATCAATAGAAAGAGTAAGTACAATATGTCCAACTGAAGCAGTGTACGAAATACATAGCAACATATTCCTCTCATCTTTAATATTGGAGTACTGAGGCTGGTGCAGAAAGTGTAATTTTCGTTCAAATATATAATTAATTCATTGAAAGATTATCTTACAGACTTTAATGATCTACTTAAATCTTGTCCAATCAAAACATTTAACTTGAAAGTTGATTAATATATTTGGTCATACGTGGACTCCACCAATACAGTTTAGGTGTATACTTGCATTGGTGTTCCATTTAATACACATTGTAATGCAAAAATAGAAATTCGTCCTTTGTGGGCTTACAGCTGCCTAATACAATATATTCAATATCTATCATTGTTCTAATAGGAGATATAAGCCATGAATTAATGCTTCAATCAAAGTATATTTAAAGCGTTGTTTTAATCCCTGTAGGAACACATGAGCATTGTGTAAATCTTGAGGAAAGAATACATATCGAACACATAGCGTTTTTTAAAAATCTTTAATTCATACTACTCATGAAATTCTGTATGTAAAATATCATACAAAATTGTTTTGTATTTCCTGCTCGTAGAATTTACGATATTTAACCAATACTAAATAAGCATGGGTATTCCAAGAACAACTCGTGCCAATTTATCGTATACATCTCGATTATGTGCTAACTATTTAATAACAACCATACTGTATAGCAAAAAGGCAGACTTACTCTTTCACAATAACACTTTGTAAAAATGTTTTCGCTTCTGTACCATATAATATAATTGGAGCAATAAATTGTATTAAGTGTTTGATGCTTTATCCAAAAATTTATACAAATATTTATTCAGAGTAAACAAAGATTTCAATGGCTGTCTCGTAAAATTGTCTTCACATTTTGCCACTGAAGTTAAAGTCATAAAAACAATTCCTAAATATTCTCACCAATTCACTGTAAGTTCTACCACAATACACTATTTTGCCATTTGTGACTGTTCGAAACAAACATAACATTGGTCTTCAATGTAGTTATTATTGAGTCTCTCATTGCATATTTACTAAGCCATCATGAATTGTTCAGAGATTAAAGCAATGTAAGAAAACGATATTAAGCAGCTGCTTTATCATGCCATATTCTACACTAACAATATTTTTTGAAATACTGTTATCCCCCATATCTTTAATAAACGTGGCAAATATAAATAATGGTTAAGTTTCCCCATGACGTACATTAAGGTTTCATATAAAAGATCATTATTGTATTAATCTTTACTATCCACTGCGTCGTACAAGGATTGCATTATATTGACTATTATGCCTATTATACAAATGTTAAGAAATAAAAAAATGTAAGAAATAAGTGTTCTAAATTATGTTTTACCTGAATTAATTAAATTTGTAATTATACTGCGAACTGCAATATTTTATCAATAGCAGGCATATATGAGCTCAGCCTAATGTCAGACTCTCTCTATGTCTCTTCCTCGACCGCCGCGTCTTTGTTTATATTTTAGATCTGTTATATAAGCCCATATTGTCCCCGCTGTGGCCTCGCCTGCCCCGCCCATTTTTATTTTTGTGAATCCGCGATTTAGGCCATGATTTTCACTTTCGCATGATCCATCTAGGTATATCAAGCACACAGTGCAGGCCTCGGTGAGTCATTTTACGACTAACGTACCACACGTGTGGAACTGTCTTAAGATAGGCAAATGTCACACTTCAACACGTCATGATATCTGGTCCCTTTGAGGTAAACATTGACTTACATCGATGGACGAAAACAGTTCCACACTGGTGACATTGATTTTTTTTTTATATTCATCTACGTGTCAGCAAGCCGTGCTGAGGCTTGTATCTCATGCACATGTGCGGCGACGAAGAGCCCATGTGTATAATTGTCACTGCGTGTGGATTATACCGTTGTCTCATTCCACCACTGGATCAACGTGCTTGATTTTTGCGGAGAAACATCACATATTTTTCAAGTTGATTTGCACCTAGCATTACTCGCACACAGGTTAGTGTCTGCCGCGTCAGCTTTATCACGTTGTAATAGCCCCTTGACGGATTGAGAGTATTGGTCTAAAAAACCTCGATGCCGTGACTTCTGTACAGTGATTTTGTTCTATAGATTATTTTGATACGTTTTGTAAATTAGTTATCGCGCACACTGTTAATCGCAAATAGTTTATTCCCATCTGACATGAATCCTATCATTTCAGCGATCGCTGGTACTGATTTTGGTGTCCACCTTAGTGTTTTCCCGTCAACGTCTACTCACGTGCCTAACAGATTTTGTTGCTGGATCACATCTGGTAGTCCCTACGAGGCTAACCAAATTTTCGTCGCAGCCAGTTTGTTCGTTTTCAGATGATTAATTGTTTTGGTGCCTCTGGGCTATCACAGGTCTCTCGCCAAGTAAGCACCTATTCAATCAGTGGCACAACTATTGTATGTACACTGGATCTTCCTCAGAGATATACGATTAATACACCTATTGAGTGTAAGATATCTTTTTCACATCCTGTAATATTTGATTCTAGGCATGCACAGAATATTTCGGAATCTCATCAATGCTGAAATCGATGTTGAACTGTCTGACAATGTGTTTACTTCATCAACATCATCATCATCATCATCATCATCCACAAAGTATGGAAGACCGTTGGGGCACCGCAAAAGACCTAACAACCAGCTTCGTCCATTCCTCTCGATTTTCCATCTTTCTCAGTGAGACGCTCCGTGTCAAGCCTGTCCACTATCGAATGTTATTCCAACCTCTTTCTTTGCCTGCCTCTCTTTCTTCTTCCTTGGACATTGCCTTGAAGGATTGTCTTTGCAAGTTCTGATGATCGTGAGTCATGCCCATACCACTGCATTTTCCGTTTTTTCACCATGATCAGGAGGTCATCGTGAGGCCCAATGGCAGTGGTGCTACTTTAAAACAACCTACTGGAGTTACGGTTCAACCAGATAATCCCTTATGCACTAATATTGTAATATCAGAAGAGTTCAATTACACGAGTCATTTAATATACTTGTTAGCATTTGTTTAAAATTAAATTTGTAAAGATATTTCTACCATTTGATTAACAACAATTTAGTTGATAGTGTTAATGGAAGGAATACAATACATAAAATTGTATGATCTTAACAAAACTTTATTCGTTATATGATATAAAGCGGCAAATATCCAGGTTATATCCATCCTTGAACCATGCGGAATGTATTAAGATTATCTCTCACGTTGTCATTATCCAGTGGTTCATTCAAAGTCTCCGATGCTCTTAATCAACGAGCCATTGGAAGTTTCACTAAACAAAACTTACTGATACTTAGTGCTACATAGACACATTAAGGATATTACATACCTACTGATACAAGTAGAGTGTGCTGACTCAGTGCGTTGGGTGAAATTAATGCAGTATTTGTTCGAATGGTTAAACTAAGAATCCTGACTTTAGGATGGTCAGTTTCAGGTATGTCTTTGACTATATTATGTAGCACAGATGCTGAACATTATGCTGAGTACATACGCATAAAAGGATTTAACATTTTGTGATACATCATAAATATTACCACGACGTTACGTTGGATTGAGTTAACATATTTTAGAGAAGTGATGGAGCTCTTTCATAAGTTGAACAAGCAAACAGCAAAAAGAATATCAAAGTGTAAAACATATTCAGATATATTGATGGAACGAAGTTCTTAATAAAGCTTGGTGTGTTACAAAAATAACATAAGAGAGACGAAAATGTTAATTTTAAACCACATTCCTTCAAAAGAGACATTTCGCACTTGTTTCTGAAATGATAATAGCACTGCAAAGGAAGATAACCAAAAGTATAATTGTACTAAGAACAAACTGCGTATTTGACATAGATGAATAAAAAGATACAAGTAAATGTATGATGAGGAATGTCACTTTACAAAAAATTCAAACTATATCATCTAAAGCTCCATTTAAAACAGTTAATGTCTAATGAATGTATGCCATAGCTTTTTTTCCATTGAACCAAATGATGATAAAATGATATGATGATAAAACTCGACATAGATCTAAAATCCGTTATTGCGCTTGAGAAAAATAAATAAACATTGCAAATTCTAGAATATTATATTAACTGTTTTAGATAGTTATGATTAAGCTAATGTATTTATATCTCAAAAAACTGTATCTAGTGTGAGGCATTCTCTGGTTGTTTTTGTACCATTGCTGACTCTGGGCTGGTGAATAATTTGAAATTTAAATGTCCACCTTTCTGCCGTATTAGTACTAATAATATTAAAAATTATGCGTGAAGCTATAAAATGGACAATAAGAATGCCTCTGGGCAAATGTTAGATAGCCATAATCCAAAAAAAAATAGTCTGATGAAGGAAGTATTTCTACAACAAATATGTAAAGTATTTGCTGGATAAGAAAACTATCAAATCTTCTTCTACTTGTTAGAAAGAAATATTTAGTGCAAGATTTTATAGATCACTAAAGACTAGTAGGTGGAAAGCTTTTTCTCAAAAGTGGTAACATGAAATGAGTTCGTGTTTTACCAGAGCCGTGCGAAGGACACAATAACACTCAACACAACTTGCTAAAAATGACATGTACTGAAGCAAGCACAGAAGAAAACCAAACACAAGTATGGGTAAAATGTTTTATGTTATATGACAACTGATAAATTTGGATCATCTACATTTAAAATGAGTAAAACCTTTAGAATTTCGAAATGTATAAAATATATGCAAAGGATATTTCCCAAAGTTTACCGAGATAATATTTAAAATCAGGCGAGTGATATTAGGCTATCGGATAGTTCACAGAAAAAACAAACATAATGATCTGAACTGAAAGGATCGAGTGAGTGCGATTTATGAACAAGAGTTATTTCAATATGAGATGACACGCATACAGCTGTAACAAGCTAGCATAATATGGATGTTGTGAACAAAATATGTACTTGTAAAATAAAAAGGACATGGTCGATGATTTACATCCTGGAACAAACTGTACACAGTGTGTCGTGAAACAATTATGGAGCAGGCACGATGCATACATACAGTAATTAGAGAGCATGAATAATTGGAGTGTGTCAGATTTTACACTAAACACGACCCTAGACATTGAAGAGTTCAACTATTCATGCCACGTGGACGGATATTCATTAAAACACTAGATGGAAAATATACAATATAATACACCCCAAAACATCAGGGATGTCCATCACACTGACACACACGATACAAGTGACAAGGCATCTGCCTTGTTATGTCCGGGTCACGCACGATGTCTTATAACTATTTCATCTGCATTGCTTATTAGTTATTTTTATCGTTTCTTGTCATTATATGCTATGGGTAACTGTACAAAAATCAAGCTCATTTTCTACCAGACACAAGTCATTGAGTTTTATATTTTGCAAGCAATTTATACGTAACAAACTGTTTCCTAAGAGTATGTGTTAGCTACTAGGATTTTTGTCCTGGTCTGAATAAAGAAAATTGTTTTATAAACGTTTTATAATATAATTATAACTAAGATTTTATTTCGTAAACATTAGGAACACTTTAGAATCTTATTTTACATTAGATAATAGTTTATTTTAGAAAACGTCAATTTTGACCAAGGCAAAGTAGAGGACCATGCAATGTAGTGTTTCCAGAAGAAATTAATTCTTGCTTTAAGATATTTGAGCAGAATGAATTGTATTATTGTTTGTGGCCATGTATTGATTTGGGGTGGAATTTTGGTTTTCGCAAATGATTTAATTCAAGTAATTCTTCTCTTGAACTACAAAGTGCTCAAACATAACATTCTTGGAGAAATAGAGTTGAATTTGATTGTATTATTGTGACCCAACAAAAGGCTGTTGGATAATCAACACTGCACCGTCTGCCACATTACACATCAGCAGTTCCAGCGTTGGATTTAATTTGGATTACCCTGAAGTTAGTTCATAATTTTAATTATTAGGGCTTGTGTCAGTAATTCTAAAATTATTGTATGGACTTAGTTCTCAATGCCATAAGATTTTTTCACATTTATTCTTTCTATTCATAACGAACAAATTGTTTGTTGAATTTTACATGACCTGTTGGTTCTTACTTATTCCTATTACTGCTATTAGGACCACATAGCCGCAATAGATTTTACGGTTTAATTAATATTAAAATCGAGTAATCAGGTATAAGTCGCTGGAAAACAATTCAGATTACCTTGTCAACACCGCCATTGGTCCTGGTCTGGTAACGTTATAAGCGACCAGTGCCTTATTTGATCGATTTAATTAACTAATGTCTTAACCCGCGCGCGATTACTTGTCAGCTTCTATCATGTCTTGTCATGAGTGGAAGACATTACAAACACGATTCAAGGATAAGACGACCCAACAAGACTGTTGACAATAAGACAGTGGATGCCCGAGTGTCCCAAGTATAACAAAATTGTCGACAAATAATTCGTCCGCAGTTGGATTTGTCGAATCAAGGAAACAGTCACTGCATATATTACATGATCCATATTTCGACATTTCAGTTTCTGTAGTGATAAGGACCTATGGCAATACCTGATACAAGATAGTGTGCACATCAGAGGTAAATATACAACACAAATAGTGACATTAACCGAGTACAGATGGACAACATTGTGTGCGCCTCATTCTCCATACGCGCATACTTTTGCAATGCGCTGTTGAAGAAAGTAACTCCAATAGGTAATTCACTAATCGACTGTTTAATTCACTGGCACCCGTTGAGTATTATATAAACTATCGGCCTGGTATGACAGAAAAAGAAACAAACGCGGTCATGATTGACACGGAATTAACACTGCACTGCAATATGAATAATAGCAACCGATGTAATAAGAGTATCCTTCGTATACTTACAAACAACTGTTTCTGAAACCGTATGCAAAATTAGATCTTATTTCAGCTGATTCTATTAAGCAGATGTATACGGGACAGACCCAGTTCGCGTAGAATATGTGTACGCTGCCACAGATGTGTATGACAGATTCATCAGGTGTTTACTTTGCAAGCTGTATGTGAAACCCCAAATGTGACATGGCGATAAACCAGATGCGATACGATAATAAGGTAATTCAGGCGACCTCGCAACCTTCAACGATATAACACCTAAAGTCAGCTCTATCAGAACTCAGTTAATATCAAATTGGAATTTTTTTCCCTGATCACCGTGATCTCAACAGCGTGTGTATAAAACCAATGACGATGATGTATATAACTAAAACAATTTATTCTAGATATTGCACTGAGTTGGTTGTGACGAGCACGTGCAATCAGTCCAGGGGCGATAACAATGCGATAACCTAGCTGACACACAGACTGCGTGAGAGGAATCCCAAGTGCGAATGAACTTGGAAAGGAGGTGTGGTTTCTTCACGAAGTCAATCACGTTGAACCAACGGTGGACTCCATAATGCGCTCCATACGCGCATACACTTCCATAACCCCGCGCGACGACGTGAGTACAATACAATTCTAGGCACGGATCAGGGATAGGTAGTCGAATAAGACAAGGTACCATGTGCAAAATGGTTTTGGTCATCAATGCACTAGACTTACAATATGGCACGAGTGATATATTTCCCAATATAGAGAAACATCATGTTGCGGTTCCACACGTGTGGTAAGTGTATCGTACAAATACTCACATATTGTGGGTTTGATATATCTAGATGAACCATGTGGTAGTGATGAACCCGGGCTGGATCACAGATCCACAAAAATGAAACACATAACACACACGCATATACCATCTACTAATGAGAAGAGATTTTCGACACATCGACAAGCATATCAGGAGGAAAATCAAAATTAAATGTTAGCGGACTAAAATTGATTAAAACCCAACTAATTTTAAAAGGACTGCAACGAAGACTACGCCTAAAACGATAATAGTAAGTCCTTTTGTGAATTGAAATGGATAAATGCTAAACAAATACTGGAAGTTTATAAAGAATGCATTCTGTACACAAAACCTGCGAATGTTTTTTTTTTTTTTTTTTTTTTTTTAACATTTCTTCTTTCGTTTAATACTTCATCAAATCCTTTCCATACGTTTGATGATGGTGATACTAATGATTTTAAAGAATGATATGTGAAGGGCCATTTCCAAAGAGTATTTCAGGCATTAAATGGTTCCATTTGTCATGATGAAGTTATTCATGGAGTAGAAAATTGAACGAATCAAATGTAATGACGTAGCTATGGTTTTAAACGAATATTTCTCAGTCGTAGTGCCGATACATTAATCTTCGTTTCCAAAAGCTTGTTATTGCTTGCTTTAAATAGCATTTATTTCCAAAACCAAATACGGATGGACATATTATTCCCACAGGCAATACACGACCTATAAGTCAGCAAAGAAATTAAAGGGGGTGTATCACTATTGTTTTCTCTTGGGAAATGTTCACAAGTATTTTGAATGTTAGACTGATGAATTATGCGGAAAACGTGTTATATAATTACAGAGACCAGGTAATGTTTAAGAGTGAAAAATGTGGACAAGATATAGTATATTCATTATGAATGATTCAATTTTTCATACCAAATATAGTGCATGACATTTAACTGTGAATTAATTGACGATAAATGATCTTTTTATGCTGTTGGATAAAATATATGGTGTAAATTAACTAGACAAAATACTAGAGAAAAATGTAACTGTTTTTCAAGAGAAGCATACAAAAATAAAGACAAACCGCAAAACTAGTGTTATTATTTTACTTCAGTTCTGGAAAGACTAGATTTGAGTAGGAGTAGAAAAATATTGAAAGGAACACTAAAGACAAAGCATATTGCATACTTGTTTGCTAAAGATTTATCTTGTTCCTGACGCATCATTTTAGTTGCAGAACTGTGCTAGAGAAAGGCCATCAGAATATTCATATCTACTATTTAACAAAACATATATTTTAAGACAGTGGTACAGGTCCATTGGATCTGTAAAGGAGGGAATAAGACGCTCCTGCCCCCACGAGTCTCCAAACTATGCGAAAATAGTGTGATGATAGCGCAGCATCACTGGGAGAACATCTTCCTCCATCAAGTCAATGGCCAGGGCGGAAGGGCTCAAAGACGAGCTCAACGACCATGTGCTCAGGACCAATGCTTGCCACATCATATCGGTACACTTCGGCAATGGTCTTCCAGTCTGGAGAGGGATGGGCTCCGCCACGCTGCAACATCACCCTTGATTCGCCACTTCAAGACATCCAGCACTTCACCCATACCGGATCGTTTGCACTTCAGCAATGACCGCGCCTTCCACTGCATACTAGGACGCAGGTGACACGTATGCTACTGGTACCTCTACTCTGAAGATCCATGGGAGAGACAACATCGTCATCGGTACATAGAACGTCAGAACACTGAGGGTTTCGGGCATGTTAAAAGAACTTACACATAAGTTGGAGAGATACGACTGGAACATTATAGCTCTCTGCGAAGTGCGCAGGAAAACCTTTGTTGAAATAATAACAGATGAGAGACACAGCCCCTAATCAGCGGAAGAGGGGACAAAAACTATCATAGCGTCGGATTTCTTCTCCACAAGGACACTGTTAACAGCATTATGGGTTGCTGCAAAATGTTAAGCATGCTTATTACCATCCGCCTGAGGGCTACTTCCTTCAACATTATAATCATATAGGCATACACAGCCACATCTAACTATTATGACAACTAACTAAAGAATTTGTACAATCAACCACAATATCTCATTGACAACTCACCCAAGAAGGACATTATATTTGTACAAGGAGACTGGAATGCAATGGTGGGTTATGATTCACAGACAAACTTTCAAAACAATTGTGGACTCTTCTTCAATGCAGAAACAAATGAAAGAGGACTCAGTTTCTGTGATTTTGACTCTACAACAATATTTTAGCACGATTGGCTCGTACAAGGCCACTAGAAGATGGACATAGCACAGTCCAGATGGACAATCAGACTGACTACCCATTAGTGAAAGAATTATTCAACACAGGACTGAATATTGCCATAACACGAATTTCCCAGGGGCTGATATTAGAAGCGATCATGCTGTATTAATGACAACGTTTCGCCTTCACCTGAAAATGATCAAAAAGCCTAAGCAACCAAGAATGATATTTGTCACTTGAAAGATCCAAAAGTCGCAGAAGCCTTTCAAGCAATGACAGGCGGTAAATGTGCACCTCTGATTATCCTGGGCAACCAAGACACCAACCTAAAGTCCTTTACAACCACATTCAGCATAGTTGTAACTAGCAGCGAGATTATTGGCAAATATTGTCGAACAAAGAAACATTGGGTCACAACAGCTGTCCTTGAATTATGTAACTAAAAAAGAGAACTAAAAAAGGGAAAAATAGATCATGCACGAGCAAGAAAATACAGAGAGATAAACAACATGATCAGGAAAAACATGAACAAGACAAAAGAGAATGCTGTGAAAGTCTGAGCAGAAACGACAGCAAAATGGCATAACAACTGGTAAAAGGTAACACAAGCAATAAACAAGGGAAAACAACCACCATCCAACACAAACCAAAACAATTTCTCACAGAATATCAAGATGTCCTCAAGCGATGGACAGATTACTGCTGAGAAGTGTACAATCATAAGACACAAGGAGACTCAGCAGTACTAACTTGCCCCAAGCAGAAGAAATTGATGACAATCCGATTCCTCGTGAGGAAGTATAAATTGCAGTTAGGTCATTAAAGCAAGGAAAGTCGGCTGGCGTTGAATAAGTACCAGAAGAGAACATTCAAGCATAACGAGAAAAGAAAGTCACAGTCCTAAAAACAATCTGCAACAAGATATGCCAAACAGTAGAATAGCCCACCACAATACTAAATCTTTTGATTATCGAACTCCCCAAGAAAGGAAATATACAGCTATGCCAAAACTACAGAACCATCGGTTTCACCAAAGTCATGCTGAAAATAATTCTCAACAGACTAAAGCCTCAAACAGACAAAATTATTACAGAGGAACAGGCAGACCTCCGAGCAGGAAGGAGCACCACATAACAAATCTTCAATATTAGACTTCTTTGCGAGAAATAGCTTCACCATCAGTAAAATATATACCATGTCTTTATAGATTTCAAGAAGGCTATTGATAGGGTATGGCATGCGACCTTAAGGGCAAATATAAGGAAGTACAGCATCAACTCAAACATGGTGCGGGTTGCTAAGCACCTCTATGAAAAAGCCACCAGTGGTGTCCTCATCAATGGCAACATTGGAGATTTGGTTCCGAACAACAGGTGGTGTAAGACAGGTATGTATACTGTCACTTACACTCTTCAATATTTTCCTGGAGGACATTTTGGAAGACCACAAGGGCACTGTCAACATCAGAGGAAGAATAATCACTAACCTTCGTTCTGCAGATGATATTGATGGCTTAGCAGGAGATAAAAAGGAATTGGCTGACTTGGTTGAGCCCCTCGATAGAACCACCATAGCATAAGGTATGGAGATCGCCGAAAGGAAAACAAAATTATGAACAACAACACCAACGGCATCCATGCAGAAATAAAGGTCAGTTGACAGAGGCTGGAAACAATCTGAGGCTTCGAGTACTTCGGACCACTTATCACAGATGAGGGCTCCAAACCAGAAATAATTTGCAGGATTGCCCAGATAACAGCGGCAATGACCAGGTTGAGACCAATATGAGAATACACCAACATTGCTCAACAACGTGCTCGACTGTCAAATCCATTGTTCTGTATGCTTGTGAAACATCGACCATGACCATGTAGCCAACAAAGAGGTCCACAGCATAATCCAAACAACCGTCGGTTAACACGAAGACCTCTTGACCACTGTGAAAAACGCAAACTGAAGTGGTATGGTCATGTCTCAAGATGATCTGGACTGGCAATAGCAATCTTGCAAGGCACAGTGCGGTGGTGCAGAAGAAGAGGAGGACAAAAAGAGGTGGGAAGATAACATTAAAGAGTGGACAAGCATAGGGTTTGGAGACTCCCAAATGTCGGCAGATAACAGGGAAAGATGGAGAGGATGGGTTGTAAAGTCAATTATGACGCACCAACGAATTCTTGGGTTATGGCATTGATGATGATGATGATGAATGTAATGATGATGATGATGATGATGATGATTTTTTGAGATAACTGCTAGCGAAATGCCATCAGAGTATTTATGTTTCATAATCAGCTGTGCATAGCTTGTCCCAACTGGGATCATAGTAAGTCAAAGTCCACAGTTCTACTATTGATTCATTGGAACAACAATCACAAATTTCGCTCTGTGTTGTAGGCAGTTTGGGGCGCGCTACACAATAGGAGTTGTCGGTTAATATAAATTGAAATTGTAAAACGCATTTAAGATTCATTGTAAAATCTATATTATATATGTGATTTACCGATAGGCTTAGGCCTGTCTTGACTGGTTAGTAACCTAAATATTGCTGACATGAAAATAAAAAGAATATTTCACCTATTTCCAGTTAATTGATACTGACGTATGATCAAAATGAATGCCCAAGTGAGTCTTGTCCGATGAATTGTACATAAAAAAACATCAGTGCTATTGGTTTACAACAGTAATGCCAGATACAATTCAAGAGGCTTCTGATGATCTAAATCACTTAAGGTATTAAAAACAAAGTCTAAAAACAGAATTACGCTAACTCTTTATAGCTGAATAACGAGTGATTTATATGTTTAACTCTGTTTCAATTCAAACTTGTTTCCCGTGTTTCCAGCTCGAACTACCTGAAAACAGACAACAAGATTATATATATATATATATATATATATATATATATATATATATATATATATATATATATATATATATATATATATATCATTAGCTAAAACCGTTACCGCTTATATATATTGGTGTTTATAATAGACCGTTATGTTTTCCTAATTCCATGGGTTCCCACTACTAAATAATCAGTATTTCTCTCTACGCAGCGGTGATTCTCATAAGAGTTAGAAACTGGGCACTGCAAGAAGAACTTTGCTGTATCCACGTGCACTCCTATTAATTGGCGCGGAGGACAACCCATCTGCATTTACCAGTACGTATTGCCCTTCATCTAACTATTTGATGAACCAGCGGACAGCGCTCATTAATGAATTTCCTTACGTACATTCCTAATAAGATAGGGCATGGCTTTAATGGTATTGTTTCAGTCTGTTCATACTGTCAATGAACAAGAGTTTTTCTTTACGAAAATAAAACTATATCTGATTGGACACAAACATAGTTATATTTGGCATTGGCTTTTCGGTTACCTTGACTAGCAAATAGTCAGCACTCATAATAAAAGGTTATCGAAGGTATTGAAATGATTGGCCACGTCTTCCTAATAGTCTACGACCTTAGTAAACTTGACACAATATAATGTGTCCATGCACAGCAGGAAACTGTATCCATAAAAGATTCTCAAAACATAAAATGTGCCGATTTTCATGTTTCCAATATTGAGCTACTGACACACAACAATTCGTATTCACAAAAAGTGATTAACTATCATGTGCATTTTAATTAATGGATGGACAGAGTTCAATGCACTTATAGACATATATTCATTTAGACTAAAGTTGACATCTCTATGATCACATTTGTTTCAAAGAGAAGTTATCATTTACGAATTTATATCATTATATTCCTTTTTGTCTTCAGCATACTGAAATGTTTTCTAATAATATATACTCAGTTATACAACAGTTTCTTCAGCAGCAGGCAATTAGATTTGGGACATAACCTCATGTCATCATGTCATGTGTTGTCATATGATGTGGGTGAGCATCAATAGTACCCGAGTATTTCACCTTTCTAGGTATCGTGTTCCTAAGTCAAGGAGGATGGAGATTCCGCTAAAAAGAAAACCCTTTATTTAGTAATGGGAACTCGAGGACGTACCATGTGATGCACTAAAGATTTGTATTGTTAGCCATGCTGACAGTTTACTTTACCCATATCCGTTTCTTGTCATTTGAACTAGTAATGTCCCCTACAACGTAATGTGTTCCCCCCTCCTCAACCGAAAAAGAAAAACAAGAAAAAAAAGATGAATAAAGAAACAAAAACCTCAGCCGAAAAATAAATTAAAAGGTTAGTAATGACTCGCTGGGCTTGGGCACTTAATGAGGATACTCAATGTAGCTCTCAATGGACACTAGCTGGCAAGCGTAAATATGAACGGCCAAAGATACCATGACAGAGGACAGTGAGATGGAAGAGATGGAACTTTCCTCGGGCGCGACACAAGCTATTGCTCAAGATCAACTTGATGGTGGAAGATAGTAGAAACTCTATGTCCCGGACTTGATGAAGAGGATCAACTAATTAACTAAAGATTCGATGGAAAAAACTCGTGCGAATCAAAAGCAAATCAATTATTTTAACTCTTAGTAACATAACTATTCGTAACGATCTTGCCAAAACATTTCTTTACTGAAAATGCCGATTATCATCCCATGTTTAGAGAAAAGGATGCTGTACAAAATGTGTATGTCACGGGCCAGTGTAACAGATTTGTTCTTTGGAAGACCCCGCCACCATCATGCAAATTGCATGTTATAAATGTACGTAAATTCGACCGATGGGATACCTTTAATGCCTTAATTAGCATTTGCACAGCGGCAAGTGCCCTGGAGACAACGCCAGTGCTGGCCATTTCCGCAGTTGTGTCCATGTCCACAGTCACCATTGTTGGTGCAAGCTATTTAAATAAATAAATAAATAAATTGTACAAACGACAACTCAAGCAAACGATCTAATCCTGACGAGTACATTTTTTCTAAGCTCATCTCCTAACTAAATTGTTTGAAAGATTGTACTAATAATCAGAACTCGTATCCTTTCTCGTAAATTATTACAAGATTATTTTGTTTGCACTACCTTATCTATTATACACAGACTAGTCTTTAATTCACTTTTGCTCAGAATCCGACTAAGCTTCAACTCTTTCAATGACCAGTGGTCAAAGAACAACCAGATGTCAAACAGCGCCATGTGATTTTAACCACAGAACCAATCAATTATTTTTGGACTAGGTATATGACGATTTACACTGCATGGAATTCACAAGCGCTAAAATCAATCCAAGCCATTAGCGATATAAAAAACCTTTTGTTCAACACTAAATCTAAATGGTTCATACCCTCTCAATGCATTTATGCCTACATACATACATACAACTACATTTGCTAATTGTACTCACCATTTATAAATTAAAGTTATTACGTTCATTTTCCTAAAACTCCATGTATGTATCCTAGCAGAGCTGATAAACATGCTACTTGGCGACCGTCTACGAAAATCTCTATATATGCGATCAATATTGTATGTGATTTTTGAGGGTCTCAACGCATCTAGCAAACCAAACGAGTTGTATCTAGAAATACATCTTACTGTGCGATCCGCCTCCAGTATGTGAACACGAGCAGACGCTGTCCACACAACCAAGCACCCACTCACTGCCCGTGCATGCTGTCAGTCTGCAGTCAGAACTGGAGGTACACGCTTCTCCCTTTACGTAAACTGCAGTAGAATACATGCACATTTCAAGCTGTTCATTGTGTTCGCTGTCATTCCATATTTAGGTAAGATACCCAAAAAATATTTAATTACTGCTTTAAGTACAATGTTCATATGGTTGGAAACTAACTCTTTAGAACTTGCACCAAAACCGCCTAAAGGATAAACCAAATTTTAAAAATACGGTGGAACCTCACCATAAGGCTGTTAGAAGTATCATGAATTCATACTGTCTAATAGTTAAGGTCAGCTTATTCTGAGGTAGTTTTGATATAAAAACTGCATTGATTGAAAAATATTTGAGCCCCACCATATCCGTATTATATGAAAATCTGCGCTAGAAGAATCGCATTATGGGGAACTACACTGCAATGGCTCTACTGTGAACTTCAGCCTGAGCTGTTTTGTTACAAAATATGATATATTCATCCCGATTGTAATATATAAGGTTTCAAATTTGATACCAAAATGGAAGGTATAAATACGATGCCGTGTATAATCAAATTTCAGCAAATATATAGTATAGAGAAAGTGTATGATGTACTATGCATTCTTAAATTTGACTTTATAATCTACTGTGAGGAATCTAAAATAAAAACCTGTGTAAAAATTTTGAACGGTTTTCTGAAATTAAATATAATTTGTAATAGTCAAAGAGAATTTGCATCTTTCTATGATGAAAGTATATAGCTCATCATGTGCAAATTACGGGTTGTAGAGAAATGTAGTACGTATATGTGTGTGAATAAGTTGATTGCAATTTATATCTCAAAACTTCCAAAATATCCTCTCCCCATCTCTCTTCTCTCAACGATATTTTTCCATACAAACAAGACAAACTATTTATTTTATACAATTTCAAATAAAATATTGCATCAATTTTCAGTTTATAATTTTTGGTAGCATACTGTTAGGAGTTGAAAAATTCGCTAGTACTTAAATGCATATTAATAATATCGTTTATAATACGATGTATTATCTGCATCTTCGGTCTTGAAAACATGGCTTTCGTTTACGGCTAGAAGACTTATTACATTCATATATATTATCGTTTAGGAAAATTAATCATTGATATTATAAACTTTAAATCGTATTGTCGCTTTTAATGAACAACGAAATAAACCCTTATAGTTGTGTATTTTTAAGGCATGTTCTAGCTACAAAATAAAAGCAACTTCAAGAATAAAATATTTAAATTTCACTCTTAATTAATTAATTAATTAATTAATTAGATTTTCGGTTACGTATTTTCATAGATGCTGGTTCATAAGTTAGGCATCTACTTAAATTGTTAATTATTCAGATTAAATGCATAAAAATTATAAAGGTACACAGCTAACATATGTAGGAAGAGTATCCACATTATGTCCCGCTAAAGTCACTTGAAAGAGAAAAATTAGTTATGTCAAGAGTTAAACAAATACAGCACTAAGTTAAAAATACAAGTCATTTATATTTTGGAGAAATTTTTTTTAAGAACACTGCATCATTTCTTTCATTGCTGGTTTGAAAAAGCATGGTGGGGTTAGGTGTAACATTCAAATTATTAAAGATTGTTGCACATGTTTCTGCTCACCTCTCCATTATCTCTTCAATAACTGTTTAGAATTTGGTGTATTCACTGCGTTATTGGAACAAGCCATATTTATTATTTCCATTCGTAAAGTGGACAACAAAATAACTCATCAAATTAGGGACCTAATCTTATTACTTCCCCTCTTTAAGAAAAAATTTCATGGCTGAACTATTTCTTTTGACATTTGCAACTAATTTATTTATTCGGTTGTTATTTTGTTATTCAGTTGCAATTTTAGATCGATTATTAATTAAACTGCTAGTTAACTACTTTTCTATTTAGCGAATTATTTATATAAAGTTTAAAAGTTATCATGAAAGCAAACGTAATTAAATACCCTTTATTGCAGTTAGCTCCTCTTTAATGTTGGTAAACAAGTAATGTATTATAAGGTATCGAAAGTAGAAGTATACTCAAATATCCCGCTGAATTTAGTTTTAATGAAACGTGGTGTCTTATCAAGTGTTTAACCATTTATGTACTAATTAAAAATACTAGATCATTTCCTAAAAGAAATGCTTATTGAAAAAAAATTATCAAACGTTCGCTCTCTAGATTCATTAACTTATGGTCATGTGTCACCCTAACCCTGATAAGCAACAATTTGTGTGGACCACAGACCAATACTATCGACAGAAAATTACTGAGCATCACGTTGTTTGCATTTACATTGGTATCTTGGGGGTACTTTCAGGCCTGATGTCCGTAATATATTGACTGCCACTATATATCGCATATAAATTCAGATCATCATAATTTAAAAGTTGTCCAACCATCGTCCTTGACCTTTCCAGTAGGCAGTAAACAATTAACTCGAATTTATACTGGAAAGTGTCAATATAAAATACTCCATCTTCACGAATGTTCTATGCAAATGGGTAGGACGCAGTAGTTATGTCTGGTATGGAGATAGGTCAATTATAGTGATTAGCAATTTAATTTAAAAAATTAAATACGGCAATGATATAAGAGACAATAAACTTGATTCATGCTTGCATCTCTATATTCAATTATCTTTGTAAAGTAGGATCACGTATGATATACAAATCAGTAATATCATCATTTGTTATAACAAGCAATCATCAAATGACCTACTTTGCTGTGTGACAAGGTTAAGGGAGATATTTTAGCTCGGCTGTTTACGTTAGCTGCAACAAGCATTTTACCCATGCATACATCCGTCGTTGTGGCGACATATCCTGATTCCGAAAGTTATATGATGATCTTGACTAATAATTGTATAACTTGCAGTGTGAAATCGATGAAAACAAAATAAAATGCGCATGCTTGAAACAAAATATACCCATGCAACTGTCATACAACAAAATGAAAAACTTCCATTGATATGAGATTTTGTCAGGAATGGTGTATACCCTTGTATCGATATAAGCGCTCCTATTGCGTTTAGGAATTTTTGAGGCAATTCAGATTCCTTTCGAAGTGTCGATACTATGCGCCTAATTATATTTTCGGTTTTATTTTATTTTTACTTTATCAATTTATTCCGTTGCCGTATCTGCTACGCAGAATGATTTGTTATTATTTCTTTGTTCCTCTGAAAATATTGTACAAAGAATCGATTCACTGATACATGACTAAGATACATTTTAAACGCATTCAAATAATAGGGCTTTACATTTCAATCATGCTAAATATTTCCCAATAATTTACAACTATAATAATGTTTCAAAATCTGATGTATTCACATTAATCAAGTTACATTGATAAATACCTTTTAAACTGATCTCGTGATAAGATTAAAAGTGCAACTTACCAACTACAACAACCAGCGCGAGAAGGTACAGACAGGTCTTCATGGTGGTATCAAATGTGCACATTGCACGAGGCCAGAGATTTATAATTCTGTCCCCTGACCTGGTGAGCACGTTGAGGCAAAATCGTGAGAGCACCTGCCATAGATACGCTGTTATAAGTCATCTTCTACATGTAAAAACAAACCAGCAAGTAACATATCCAAATTACTGGTCCATTCGTTACATATTCCAATTGGAGTTTGTAAAGAAGAGGAAGAACAAGAAGAAGAGGAGGAGGAGAGAGAACTGCATATACACGTAATAAAAATCTGAAGGTGCTATCCCTGGTTAATACAGTTGAAGGTTTTATCGAATGATGAACAATTAAATATAACAAAACTAAAAAGTGTTCCCCTAAGATAACAAATTGCAATTTTAAGGGTTGCTTCACATGCTTTGATATATCAGGAGTCATTAGTTTTGAAAGCGAAACATATAGGTGGTCCCGCATGCAGGGCTGACTAAATAATATATGCTGTTTATTTTAAATTTTCACAGAAAATGACGTGTCATTGATGTGACGTGGATAACTTAAACATCGACACATTATATAACTGTTTTTTTTTTCTTCATATGGAGTGACAGGCAGTGAAACCACCAGCTTGTATTAAAGACCTCCCTGGATATTAATTAAACCCAGATCTAGAAAGAGTTATAATATAAACCAATACCGTTATACCTTCTGACTACAGTTCTACAGCCTAAAAGGAATGCTTCTGAATAGTGCACATTTAGTGAGTTCATTGTGCATGTTCTTTCTCAATCAATGCGGCACAAATTGCACATTTAGGATAGCGGACACGAAAGAATAATTTGAATTTCGTTCACAAAATCAAAGTAATGGTACAATAAATCACTGCATTAAAATCAAATCGTTCATATAAATATTTAAATATATAAACACAGTATTAATATTGTTGTCATAAAAAATAATGAAATATACGTTTTGAACACTTTTCCCAAGGACAATTGACCCAGTTTGAATTTAAAATTTTCAAACCGTTTAATATCTCCAAGACTGTATTAGAAATAATTGTGATATGATAGTGCCATGTGGCATCACTGGCTTAACGTATACACAAATGTTTTTTAAGCATTCCACTCTTAGCCAGCTTAGAACCATGACAATCTGCGTATTCGCTAAGAAATATTGACTTCTGCATATCAAGCCAAGTGTTTATCAGATAATAAAGCCATGAACTAGAATGAAGAACATTTTGAAACTTGATCTTAGATGTCCAAAATAATTGGTGTTTGCTGAAGATAAACTATACAGGTTGCACAATAATCCTTATTATTATTCTTCCTTCCAGACGATTAATTAGGATTAATGGTGGACTTATAATTGGTTGATCTTACATATTGCTGTATTCCCACTGATTGGCGACGAAAGATAACGGTGTATTTGTGGCAGAACTAGCCACGATTTGGCCTCATTGTGTTCCTAAAAGTCAAAGTTAGTCTTAGTAGACATGTACTCTGTGAAAAATCGTGCAGCAGATGCAAGCACGAAGACCGGCATTTTCCTTCCCTTTCTAGTTTTTGCATTGGTTAAGATGCATTTTGTAATCTTATGATATGCTCCTTTTAAAATGCATTGACATAACTAAATCAACCATTGTACGAAAAATATATTTTGGAAAACCTTACAGCCCCAAACGTTGGGGGAAGGTAATGGAATTTAATATTTTTTAAACACCCTATCATTCCAAGTTCAACGATCTTGTGCGCTATATCACATCTGCTATGTCAGTTCTTATTGGATATTTTTGATGGTAAAAACAATATATCCGCATTTATTGAGGAATTAGATAATCCGATTATAATTCCAAAAGCGTCAAAAATCATCAAATGGCAGACAAAATAAAGATATATTGTATACATTTAAAAATGTTTCAAGCAGATAGTTTATCATAATTACTACATTTCATACGTATCCTTTTAAGTGTTTGAATGTTTGATTTGGTTGCGATCGACTGTGGGAGCAGAAAGGGTGAACAGTCCACTTGCTGGAAGGTCCATGTTTGAAAAATAAAGCTTCTTACGAATGTGAACACTGTAATTGTAATAACGTCAAACCGAAGCCTCTAACCAAAACCGAGAGTTTCGCTAATTGGGTTAATTTATTTTGTTACTCTATATTTTTCGTTCGTGTTTTTCTGAGTTTTAATGCGTGTTTTTGTTTACCCACCATGACACTCACTTTTGGTCGCACACACTCTGCTGCTGTAATGTGGGAGCAATTAAATGATTGTTGTATCATTCTCTCAACCAGAGATTGTATCAAGACCTATACGATATCGTGATCGAGGATCATGTAAATGTATTGTGATAAATCCGTGTGTGGTAGATTGTGCTTTTGAAAAAAACAAAACGTTTGAACTTAATCATATCCATATTCCCTGAACACCACGCCTGATGAATATTTCGCACTTTTGTGTATCAAACTCCATTAAACACAACCAAAATATTACAGATATATCTGATCAATTTAGGTATTGGTGTATATCGCTGAGTAACATATATCAAATCGGTGTTTAGTGTCTTCTCGAGAAAATATCCGAGCTGGATTTTATTGTTTGCCAACATTACATCATCTTATACTACGAGATTATTAATAAATACATCGAGGTCATCCACAGATGGGGCTTCATCAGTATCGGTTATAAAATCAATAATATCATAACCATCCTTGTCCAACCCTTTTGCATTTTCATGAAAATCTTTAAGTACATCGTATCAAATATGATCGTCTACAGATGGAGCTTCTAAATATAAATTATCACGTTTGAGCCGTCTCATTATCAGATTAAGTAATAATTCTGTTTTATGAGACTCAGATTGGCCTATTATTATCATTCTGATGGAATTCGGTAATGCTGAAATATGTTTTACTGGTTCTTGCTTTCGTGTCGCTGAGAAATAAATGACATCCATATTATGCAATTATAATAAATAATAGGGATCTATACTGCATTCGATGTAGAGCATCCATTCCCACAAGTGGATTAACAATGATAATAATAGAAAAAGCGTGCACTTTAAATGTGTAAAATGTGGTTTGAAAAATTATTAATTTATTCCGTCTCGTATGAAAACGTACTGATATCGTTGCCTCATTAGGAAAATTACCAGGAGCTCCATGCGCTAAATATCCAGGAGAACAACATCTTCCCGGATATAACTATTGTGGTCCTGGAACTCGACTTATTATCAAATTTGTCGAGCGAGATCATCCAAGACCTGAAGAGTATCCAGTATATGCAATTGAACAAGCATGTTACGTTCATGGTGTAACGTATTAAAAAAAAAGGTTTACAACAACGACATATAGCAGATGTAAAGTTCATTCATTCGTTTAATTCAATAAAAAAAAAATCTTTCAGATAATCATTAGCTAGGTAGGTGATAAGGTCTGCGATGAAAGGTAAACTAGTATTATGGATCGGTAATTAATCATCCGTTTATTATCATTATGATAATGAAACCGATTTATTATAGCCCAAGAAAAAATTGAGCGCACCGGTGACCTAGTGGTTAGAGCGTCCGCCTCAGATGTGGGAGGTCGTGGGTTCGATTCTCGGCCGAGTCATACCAAAGACTTACAAAAATGGTACTAACAGTTGCCTTGCTTGTCACTCAGCATTAAGAGATTAGTGTTAGGACTGGTCAGCTGGTGTCAGAATAATGTGATTGGTTTGGACATCATGCTACTTGTCTGTGATATGATGCCCCAGTGCTAGGCATCACAACAAACTGCCACACTGCAGACATCGTAGCGATATGATTGAAAAATTGTTAAAGCTACGTTGAAAATCCAAATCACACACGCACACACAAACAGTGAAGAGGATATTGGAAGGGTAGGGCAGCGATTAGTAAACTCGCTGATGCAGCAAATGTTACACATTATGTTGCTGCAAATTGGTTGGTACGACAGGCCATATGGCAAATGTCACTATCACCACCTAAAATAATTCAGCATGCACATCTTGATGTCAGCACTTCTAATGCAGTTCATCAGGCAGATATTCTGTTTTTATCATACGATACCATAAAAATTGGTAGATGTCAATCACGTATATACAAATACGCGTTAACCGTCGTTGACGTTGCAAGTACCTATACAGATGCAGAACAACTATCAACTAAAACAGCAGCTGAATTTTGAAGGAATTTATCAACGATGACCCTTGCGATGACCAATGTTACTACAGGTTGATCGCGGCAAGGAATTTCTTGGTGCATTATCATCTCTGATGAAAAAACATAACGTTAAAATTAGAGAGGACATACCGCAATTCATCGCGATCAAGCAATTGTTGTTCGATTAATTGAAACACTTGCTGAGCAGTTATTTGGATATCAGTAAGCGAAGGAAATAATTCAGAAAGATATGAGATATCGCGAATGCGTCGCCAGATTGACAAGTGTGATAGCTGCGTTAGAAAATGAAATTCTACGTGCGATTTCTATGCAGCTCATTATTGCAATTATAAAAACCATATACCAATAGAACGACATAACTTCTGTTCAATACAACCAGTACTAAGTAATGTGACTGTCAGATATTTATATGAACCTGGTCAACTTAAAAAATGAGCGACTGATCCTGTTTGGAGCATTACAACATATACAATTTCTAGCGTGGTTAGATCCACGGGTAGACCTGCAATCTACATACTAGATTGATCTGCTCCTCAATGTGGATTTCAACGCGAACAATTACAAGTAATTCATGAAGACACATAATTACCACCGCATCCACTTGTGTGAACTAGCACCTCGACGTCTAGTACACTCAACACAGGTCAGCATCACATTTTCGCGTGTATGACCACAATTATTATTAATTCTGTCTGCGGTAATCTGTCTTGGGTTATTATCTGAATATTGCCACAACATTACTGTATTACAGATATCAATAATTTTTCTGTTGTTTTTTCAGCGTCATGATAAATTCAGCGTCGAGATAAAGTCGAGCTTATTTATTTTTTTGTCACATTGTTTGTAACCAACTACTTTTTTCCTACTACATCATTATCAATAACATTATCGCCAACAACTTCGGTGTTGCCAGCAGTTTCTGTTAAGTCTATAATAATCCGTCTATAATAATCCTTCGCAGTTGAGGTATTCTTCTGACTCGAAACACTGCTAGAAAAACTAAATTTGACCATTCGATACGATCATCAACAATCCAAATATTAATATCATAAATAGTTAATCATTGAGATGAATGAATCGTTATAACATATCATACAGTCCACGGAAGTTTGTCGTTAACACACTCTCAAGAACACAGACATGAACTAAAACAATATCATTTAAAACAAGGTGTTGTTTCTCTGATGATCCTGGTATATCATTTTCAATATTTTGTCTTCGAGCATCTGCTGGTCGATAACATAATGGTTCAGATGATTTGAAAATGTTTCTTTATGCAACTGAAATAATTGTCGATGAAGTTTATCACGAACTATTTTTCTACTTGCAACTATCAAATCATCTGGTCCTCATAATTTCCAAATATTCCTAATAGGATTTTCTGAAATTATTTCGCGCATTATTTCACACTGAATTTTATTTGGATGTAGTCTCATCCATTTCTTAACCTCTCTTAATTCTTGATCAAGTGCTGTATGATGATAATTTATTTCCTCATAATAATCAACAAACTTATTTTCCCATTCGTGCGGAGACAATTCAACAACACGTGGAGGTTGACCATGATCGTCGCACTTTATTACAGCAGTATTTTTTGTCAGCAACCAATCAAGACATATTTTTAGTGTCTCTAGCGGCACTGTACATATTTCATCCCAGATAAAATTCTTTGGAATATTGTTTTCACCCATTCGTTCAGGAGTTCATGTATCACCTTTCCACTGAAAAAGTTATGATGAGTATGAGATGTAAATCATCGTTCGTTCATTTCTCTGGCGAGTATATTTGTAGGTGTGAAAACAACCATATCAAATAAGATTGAAGAACTCTGACGAAATAATTCGATCACACGTGTTGTTTTACCAGAACCACCCAGACCATTAACATAAACAGTCTTATGTCTGGCGGCAGGATCATATACCAATGGTGGTAATGATAATTTTTATGATTTATTAATTTTGGAATAAATATTTTTGATTTTTGAATAACTAAGTATCTTTTCTTGTTTTATGCTCCCTTCACCCCATGATGCATAAGCGCCTATATGTAATTGTTCTAACAACCCAGCATGTTTTTATTGACATAAAGACTCTAACGGAAAATCTGTTAATCATCGATAATAAATTTATACGCAAGCATTGAAGATCTTAAATGGGTGCTCACCATCAATATAATTAATAAATGTACCTAATTTAGTTCCATATGGCAAAACAAATGTTTCTCGACTTATAAATATGTTTCTCTTTGTTGTATCAATAATTAAAAAATCGAGTTCAGCATCATCTATAATCAATCTTGTACAAGGTCGTTGATGATCATATGTTCCTCCTTTGGTAAATTTACCAATTATTTTTCTGCCAAGATCTTTTGCGACTTTATTCTCAAAACCGGTTATTTCAGGATTTTCATCATCAGAATATGTCTTTTGCTGTGCTAACCAAACATGTTTCTGCGGACAGTATGATATAATTACAATTAAGAATGATAGTATTTTTACATCAAGCATATACCGTAATAATACTGTTGGTGAGCATATACCGTAATAATACTGTTGGTGAGCATATACCGTAATAATACTGTTGGCGTCTACATTTTTCTGAAAAGTGTTTGCCAACCCAGACATAATGAACCGGATGAAGATTTTCGGCAAATTTAAATGACTCGATAGAAGCTAATCCAGTCAGGTCAAAATCTGGTTAAGGTACATTTATCGATAATCTGGTCATCTCGTGTTTTGAATGTCCAAATAGCCCGAAATACTTAAAACTCTCCCATTCCAAGACAATTTCCGGGATAACATGCAACAATATCAACCGAGGTAGCATCGTTATAATTGTATTTGGTATTCCATAATCCACTGTGTCCATATTCGACACAATTCGATGTTATATCATCGAGACAATCAAACATCGTAGGCTTCCACGAATGTTTCTCTATAGCAAAATGAGCCTCTATTTTCATGCATGCCATCTTCATGGGTATATTCAAGCGCAAGATTTTTCATTTCGTTGTGCATAGATTATGTTTGATAAATCTCACCATTACGTCTTACGAACTGATCAAACTTATTTTTTTCGATGCAGATACTTCTAAAAGGTTTTCTTAATTCGTTATCAAACATGGCCACGTTTGTCACTAATAACCCAAGTATCGTCTACTTCTTTAATAAATTTTACTCCAACAAATATCTTTGTCGAAATAATTAATACACGTCGCCGCTCGTTGGTCATTCATTGTAGCATCAATAACATTTTTATCGTTAATAATTCGAAATTTTGGCCTCACATGAGATGTGCCATCTATGAGAAATTCTTCCTTGGATCACAAATATTTTTAATTGAATTATTTTTTGCTGGACTAGCTAAAGCTCCGTCTTTGTGGGTCAGGTTTTTTTCCATCAAGATCAAATCCAGATTTACAAGGTTCAATTAAGACAAATCTATATATAATCATTCAAGCAATGATTAACTGTAAATGGTTTATGATAGGTTCCACAACTCCTTGTAATAAAGCTTGCGAAAACGAATTCCGTGGACTTCACTTACAACGTGTACGAAGAGAGAGTCTAGGACAAAAACCGAGTTTGAAGTGTTGTGTTCGGGTTAGAGGAGCAACGCAGTTGTGTGTGATGTGGTGTTAAAAATTTCAGAAAGTTTAAACGATATTATGATAAAAAAATAACACCGACAATAAGGACAAGGTCATAAGAAACTCATAAGATTATCTCGCCAGATTTTCAAAACAATTATTTAGACAAATAATATTATTATATAAATGGAACAAAATGAATTTGTAAAACATACTATCATCAAGCATTACGAGGCGTCTCGTGATGCTGAAATCAAGCACTGTCGATTGAAATAACATTCGGTAATGTCATTATTACTGGTTATCTCAGATTCAGTGCATGGGTAAGTACAATGTATCTCTTTCATACATTTGTATAATAGTATCATAATTGATTAATCGAAAATGGACTTGTGTTTGATAATATCAACTGCAGGAAACTCGATAATTCCTTGGGTAATTTAAGAGCTGTTATACAAAGTCAGAAGAGCAAATTTGGATATATTGAGAGATGTACAAAATTTGCAAGGAGGTTTATTAAGTCAATGAATACCGGGACTGGTGAAGAAATAATATTTCAATCAACGAGTTCAGCTGACAAATATTTTGATATTTACTTAAATTCAGTACAAAACATCGTAACTACTATTATTAAATCAGCAATTTCGAGCAATATAAGCAAAAATATTTCAGTATTTCCCATTGTATTAGATACATGCAAATGAAGGGAGATAACTTTGTCAAGCTAAGCTCTCTCCGGTAGATTAATTCATACTTTCATACATTTCAGTATCTCCCATTATGTCAGGTACAAAGTATGCAGATAGATAACTCTGTCAAGCTAAACCCTCTCCGGTAGAGTAATTATTTAGTTACCTCAATTGTTACTGCCTAATATTTATAGGACTAATTCAGATTTTTTTTGTGTCATCGTAACTAATTATATTCAATAATTTAAATGTCTGCCTGTTAATTAACACAACATAGTTCAAAAAATATTTCACTTACCTCTGTTCACTCCCGAATACACGTCCATAGTGACTCGGAGAAAGAAATTCTGGCCGTTTGTTGTAGTCATTAATACGCCCACGCAAAATATTCCAGAAATGACGGGATTTCCAGAATAACTCAATCACGTTATTTTCTGGAACATTATGAAATAGTCGCCCAATCAAAATGAGGGGATTTCCAGACGGAATTTCCAAACTTACTCAATCACGTTGTTTTCTGGAACGTTCCGAAACAGTCGCCCACGCAAAATGACGGGGATTTCCAGACTGGATTTCCAGAATAACTCAATCACACCATTTCTAAAATATGTTGCGTGGGTGTAATCATGATATAAAAGGCACATAATTTCCCTCTCCCAGTCGATCTGGAAGGGCATTCCGGAGTGAACAGAGTTAAGTGAAATATTGATTTAGTGATCTAAATGTTGTGTTTGCACAATAATACACAATTGTATTGTATCATCTTGGTTGAGGAATATAATTTGAATATATATTTATAATATAATAAACTACGAAAATACTAATGTTACTATATCTGCAATTAAAAATTTAAAACATGAATATATAAAAATATCTGATGAACTAAATCATGAAAAAATAATTTGCGATTTTGAATCATTACAACAAGGAAAATTTGAAAATGGATATACTCTACCAGCAGAATATAAGTTCATTATACTCATTCAACAAACTATGTTCCAATCCTTGACTACGGTTGAGAAATTCGTATCTCTCTCACGTGCAATTTAGAAAAATGTAGATTAGAATAAGCTAACGATTACGAAACAAAAAATATTATTAACACACGTGCGAGGCAATTAAGATCGATTATGTCTGTTCGTGAAAATGAATGCAGTGTCAGTAACCGTAGTGAAAGTAAAAGTTATGACAGCGAGCATTTCAATTTTGTCTAGTGCAATGGATTGTTAAATGATTTATTTCTCATAATATATATTCTCATTCAGATTTATTTCTGATCCTATTTTTTTATTTCTGAAAAAAGTTTATTTATTTTTTTTATTTCTGATAACATTTATGCTGATTCAGATTTATTTCGGACAATATTTATTCTCAGTCAGATTTATTCTGATAAAATTTATTTCTTTTTCTTTCTGACAATAACTTTTTATTTTTGATAATATTTACCTTGTTTCAGATTTAATTTTGACAATATTTACTCTGATTCTGAAATAATATTTTTGTTAATCCGATAATAGTATTTATTCAAATTATAATATTTATTATGATATAAATTTACCTGATAATAATAATATATTTATCAATGATGCTGATTTTCTGTTAAAAATCTATAGATTGTGATTTTATATTATTTTAGTCACTCTGTTAGTAGAACATTCGTTAAATTACGGATTTTTGAAGAGTCAATGCCCATGCAGTTCTCTAAGTACTTTTAAGACTAATTGCTAATTTTGTTAATTTTGTTCATTTTTTTAGTAGAAATTCAATCAGAATCAGTAAAAGGAAAACATTGCTTCTGACGGTGTTTCATGCGAATTCATCAATAAATCCTAAAATGAATTAGAAGACATCTTTCTGGTTGAGATTGTGCATTTAGGCCATTTAAGTAGTATAGTGGGACGATATAGCCTCTATAGGAATTAACATTACGGACCCCCCTCCCCCGAACAATATAGCCTCAAGATTTATAGCCTCAATGAGAATTAGCATTACAGACTCCCCTTGGGACTGTTTAGCCTCAAACTTTTTCAGTACACCCTGGGACTGTATAGCCTCAAGGGAAATGGAACATGGGGAATAGTGGATATGTATAGCGACAAAGGGAAAGAGAGCGTCTGACGTCACGGTATGGGAGATTGGTAACACTAGCAACTAGGCGAAGGTGACGTCACAGTACTGAACAAAGGTAGAGATGGATATAACAAATAGACAACAGATATTTTTTTAAAAAAATTTAGGCAAGAAAGTCAATTTTTTTCCTCAGATAAATGAGGGGCCCTGAAAAGGGCCTGTGGCTTCTTCTGCTTCTTCTATATTTTCTCCACTTCTTCAGCCATCTTCTAACTTTTTGTAATATTCCTTTCTTCTTCTTTATTTCTGACTCAGGCATCCAGTCAGAATGACGTATGGCTCTAAACTTTTCATGTATCCTTATCCAGTTATTGTTGAGTTTCTCAAAGCTTTATTTTGTCTTTCTATTTTCTTATTCTTTCCTTTTCTTTGACCACTTTTCTTTTATGTTCTTTACCTCTCGGGTTAGCACTCTTCTCATCCGTTCCTCAGCTTTTATGAGATGGTCTAATCCCCACTTCACAGATGACCACTCAGTCCGTAGCAAGATATCTTCTAGGAAACATCTGACACTCGTGACATTGTCCAGGGCTTCCTTCAAGATACCTACTCTCACATAAGGAGGGTCAATGAATCTTCTTAAGTTTTTGACTTCTTCTTCTAACATACCCTGAAAAAGATCCATGGCTAATTTCACATTGGTCACTTGTCTGGTCACAAAATCCTTTGTAACTGGATATCTCCATTCCTTCTCTAGCCTTTCTACCACATATGTCCCATCCACTGTCCAGTACCAACAGTCCTTTAGTTCATTGAACAGTTTTATGCTCATCTTCTTTTCGCTTATTCTGTAGATTGGCGCTAATGACGAACGCCATTAGTTTTACTTCTAAAGCACGGACATGAAAGAAAACATCCCCTACTTTTATCTTTACATATTATCTACTATCCACACAGTGATGAGAAGACAAAAAACTAACCAAATTATATACTATCCACACACGGAAAGGAGTAAAACAAACCCTTTCTTTACTATCCACACACGCGAAGCAACACAAAAAAAATCAAAAAAAACCCAACCAAAATATACTATCCACACATGGGAAGCAGGAAAAAGATAACCATAATATACTATCCACATTTGCGAAGAAGCCAAATCGAACCCTAACTATACTATCCACACACGCGAAGCAGGTAAAACAAAATTATATTCTACTATCCACACACGGGAAGGAGCAATAACATAACCAAAATATACTGCACACACACGCGAAACAGCAAAAGCATAACAATATTTCACTCTCCACACACGGGAAGCAGCAAAAAACATTACCACAATCTACTATCCACACACGGGAAGCAGCAAAAACATAATCATAATATACTATCCACACACGCGAAGAAGCCAAATTAAACCCAAAATATACCATCCACACAGAAGGGAAGGGTAAATAACCACACACTCTACTATCCACACAAACGTACGCGAGCGCTTACAAAACCCAATAATCTACTATCCACACAAGCGTACGTGAGCGATTGCAAACCCAATAATCTACTATCCACACATGCGGAGAAGCAAAAACTAACCCTTATTATACTATCCACGCACGCGGAGAAGCAAAAACTAACCCTTATTAAACTAACCACACACGCGGGAAGCCAAATCATAACCATAATATATCCACACGCGTGAAGAAGCCAAATCAAACCCAATAATCTACTATCCACACACGCGAAGAAGCAAAATTATAACCATAATCTGCTATCCACACACATGAAGAAGCCAAATTAAACCCATATTCTACTATCCACCCTAAACACACATTTACTATCCGTTGTATATTTGATGTGGCAAGAAATAAATGGTACAATACGCAACAAAGGGATTGTAAGTTTACACTCGAATCTGTCTGCACTGCAATGGTAACAACGCTCTTGCGTTGGAATTATTGTGCCACACTAACTTAGAAAAATACAATGCATCACTCATCATAGACGATTTCATTGGCTATACTTATTTTCTGACCGTGTTCGCTTCGAATTGACTTCAGTACCTTTTCGCACAATGACAAGATCGGACGTGGTTTTTTTTTTATTCTGCGGCTGGCCGCTGCACTACTTGCCCTGAATTTACAACCAAACAATATGTTACACATTGTAAGTGACTTCATTGGCTAACCGATATTTTACACTTCTGTCTATAGTGATGTGAGTGTGCTTGTCAAAATGTTTGAGAAAGATTAAAAATGTTTGTCAGTTTCAAAACGCGAACCAGTACTGTGGCCGTTTAATATTTGATGTGTCAAGAAGAAATGGTACAATACGCAACAAAGGGATTGTAAGTTTACACTCCAATCTGTCTGCGCTGCAATGGTAACAAAGCTCTTGCGTTGGCATTATTTTGCCACACTACCTTAGAAAAAAAAAAAAACAACGCATCACTCAATGAGATCGAGAGATTGAGAGAACAACGGCGTTAAATCCAGATGGATTACAGAACCAACAAAACCAGTGAAGAAATAATTTGTTTTTGATACCTCATGAAGATTATCTTTCACAATCTAGTAGACCCAAAAGTTAAAATTTAGAACGATGACATACACCTACACGGTTTCATTAAATGGTTTACATCAATGGTTGCTATTTCTTTATTATTAAATATTCGTACAAACGATTTGTGTGTAAGCGAAAGCTAACACACAGGCACTCGCACACATACAAGTGTTACTGTATTGGGTGACAGTAGAACGGGCAGTACTTTAGTATGGAGTGTTTTGAGAGATGGAGAGATAGACTTATCTTTACAGTAGAGAGAGAAAGAAAGAATGGTAAAGCAAAAAAGGAAACGTAGGACACCATTTTTGGTTCCGTTATTATTGCAGTATTACAGGACAAAGATTATTGAGACAACCATACATTCTATATGAAATATGTTCCTTGTTTTCAATCATTCACCAGTTTCATAAAAAGGTAATGTGATAGTTATTATCGAATGGCTGCTAAACATTTGCTAAACATATTTCAGATTTAAGATATGTCCTGTGTTGCGCAGCACACGCTACAAACAATGTTGCAAAGTTTTCACAAATCTAAGGGCAGAGGAAAAAGACATCACCATAACGCTCCTTGTTCTATACACAGTGTAAACTGGGTGAAAATAGGTCGAATATTGTTACATATTTTCTGGACGTGTGTTTTGGTTTTAAAATTCAGAGTTAACCATGGGCAGGGTTATGCAGTGCAATGCCACTCGCGTCATTCTTGAACATTGTTACATTTTTTTCCGAACATGTGTTTTGGTTTTAGAATTCAGAGTTAACCATAGGCAGAGTTATACAGTGCAATGTCACTCGCGTCATTCTTGAAAAAGCCTTCTGTTTGTTTCCTTTCTTGAAAAAAGTAGATCTAATGTTATATTTTTTTCCGTGACACATTGCAGTGACAAAATACAGAGTAAGCTACGATACCTGAATTGTACAAGCTCGTCAACTCAATATTTTATTTCATCCAACGATTTACTGATTTATGATTTGTAGGGATGTAAGTGCTTGAAAAAAAAATTACAGGAGAAACGGAACAGTTCACAGAAATATGGTGATTACTGATCACAATTTTAGAGAGGTATCTTCAAACAGCCACAGATACCATTAGGATTTCAATAAAAACTACTATGAAGCAGAGAGAGTGTTATTCCTACTGTAGAACATATCACGACACTTACGTTTGTTTTCACAGTATATTTTCCTTAAGAAAGATTCAAAGAAACACATATTCCACTTAGATAATCACAGCCATATGAAAACATACACCATTATTAAATATCACCAGAGTGAACTGAAGATTATGGAAACTAAAAATTCCTCCTTGTTTGATAACGTGGATGTAATGTTTTCACAGAATAGTTCATCCAAATATGCTGTGATGTATTTGACTATAAAACTGACACAATTTTTTGTGGGATCGCCCAGGGTATGATTGTTCTTGCGTTAGTTTTACTTTTTTTAAATTATTTTATAATTCGCCTAACAGTGAGACACGACCTATGTCTACACTGTGTGAGGAGCTACTGAAGTCAGTTCGAAGTGAACGCGGTAAGAAAATAAGTCTAGCCAATGAAATCGTTTATGATGAGTGTTGCATTGTTTTGTTCGAAGTTAGTGTCGTTAAATAATGCCTACGCTCTTGCGTTGTTACCATTGCAGTGCAGACTGACTGGAGTGTGAACTTGCAAGCCTGTGTTGTGTATTGTACCATTTTTTCTTACTACATCAACCACTGAAAGGTCACAGTACTGGTTCACGTTCTGAAACTGTCAATTTGTTTTTACCTCACTTAAACATTTTGACATACACACATCGGTAGAGTCAGAAATGTTACAGTATTGAGTGGCATGGTTTTTTGTTTGTTTTTGTTTTTAAAAATTGTGAGTCTGGGAATTTTATGAAGTAAAGAAACTAAAGTACAGTGAACCTCAAGGATGATGACCCAAGCTGACTATCTATTTGATGCGTGTATTTACTTAAGAAGAAATATGACCTCTGAAATAAAAAGATATACGGCAAGCATGATTAGAATGAATACAACGACAGCTAACTGTAGTAACAAACGGGGTGTTTTCTTTCACGTTCGTGTAACTTCGAGTTTCAGCCCTCTTTCCAAAAAAGCTTGTATCCTTTTGTAGGGTTTGAATAAAAAACTGAACAAACTTAAGCACTTTACTGTAGATATTTCCTTTTGCAGCAACAGACTATGCAGCATAAATACTGTTACAACATTAGAAAGTTTTAAACATTCTAGCAAAAAGAAATAAATCAAAAAAATAGAATTAAAGATTAACGATGACTAACCAACAAAACTGAATTTAACAAAGGCAATGACATGTGAAGAAATGCCTCTCACTTTGGAAAGGTAGGCGACTGTAATCTGCCATGCACCATCAACTTGAAAAAAAAAAATTATTAACAGAGAGAAACCTGAATTCAAAATTCAATGTTTTTCAAAATTGTTTCTGTTTCTTTTTTCTTTTTTGAACAGATCTAAGCACTAATATAGAGTGGAAAAGGGAAAATACACATAAAAGCTTTGATTTTTCTGAAAAAATAAGGGGATATTCCTAACGTTCTTAAAAACCTATATATGCTTGGACTTGTCTGTGGGATATCCACAAAACAAGAAGTACAGTTTTCTGGTCACGCTGCAAGTGTGTGCGTGGTTTGCTAAATGGTAAAACATGGACATACAATTTTCTCGTGACACTTATAAAGTGAAGAGTCTGTGCAAGTTTCAAAAGCCAAAGTCATATAACTTTTGTATTTTGTACTGCTTGTAAAGATTTCCACTTTAGAAAATGTGAAGTATCACAAGTTATTATCACAAACAGAAGTGGAACATAGGAGCTTGCAAGAAAGAAAAAAAAACAGTTGGTGTCAACAAGAGTGCTAGAGACGGTACCCGAATTTACATTATCCATATTATCACAAAAAAAAGCGAAGAGGTACTGAAGTAAATTCGAAGGGATCGCGGTAAGAAAATATCCTTTCCAACATTGCTATTGGTCCATATCTGGAAATGTTTCAAAAGAACTGGACCGTATTCGATCAAATAAATAACAGATGTCTTACCCCTCGTGCGACTACGGATCTTCATGCCTTCTGACATTTTCATATTTGATTATAAATAATCGATTTTTAGACCATTATAATAGGTTTCAGAAACAACAACAACAACAATAATGCATTAAATACAAGAAGGTTACTGTATATTGTCGACAGCCTATTGTAGCCTTGTATCATTGATGATATTAACTCTGTAGATAAATCCCAGGGAAAGTGTACACATACCTTTACGACGAACCATATTCTTGAATTTTACTTGGTGCAATTCAGTTTCAAAGTTTTAATTCAGCCCAAATTCTTTTACTCTTACACTCCAGATTCCTGAGTATTTTGTCCCTTATGCATGATAGGGGAGGGGACAACGGAAAGCAGAAAGGATTGCGGTGAAATTTTGTACCATATTAAATTCATTTAGAAAAAGTGTATTATTGATACATTTTATCACTATCTTCATACGTTAATAAAGATTAATGATCGCAAATTCATCCATGATGTAGAAGTAACAGTACGCAGTTGCAATACTGTTTATATATGAGTATTATTGCGCAATGGGCGGGTCACAATTTGATATACCAATATCAATGGTACATCTAATTGCTTGATACCAACACTTTAAAAGCCACATATATCAGTCGCACAACAAAACGAAGTCCATAGATGGTATTAATCTGGCATTATATTCCTGTCTGTACCACGTCAGTAAGGTTTCTTTAAGTGCACTTTGGATAAAACTACCAAACTTTTATCCCTCTACGCAGTTGGGATTCTCAGGGACAAGGTTGTAATAGTACTATTTCAACGCGATGCGTACTGTCAACGAACATGGCTATTTTATTTAAAACAAACAAAAATATATCACGTGGGACACAAAAGTGTATATTTTGGCATTGGTGTTTGGATTACATTGGCGTGAAAATACTTTAGAACGAAAACGAAGGTCTGCCAGAAGTATCGATAAAATTAGCCAGGTCTTACCAAAAGTATAAAATCATAGGATGTAAGAAGTATCGATACAATTAGCCAGGTCTTACCAAAAGTATAAAATCATAGGATGTAAGAAGTATCGATAAAATTAGCCAGGTCTTACCAAAAGTATAAAATCATAGGATGTAAGATCTTACCAAAAGTATAAAATCATAGGATGTAAGAAGTATCGATAAAATTAGCCAGGTCTTACCAAAAATATAAAATCATAGGATGTAAGAAGTATCGATAAAATTAGCCAGGTCTTACCAAAAGTATAAAATCATAGGATGTAAGAAGTATCGATAAAATTAGCCAGGTCTTACCAAAGTATAAAATCATAGGATGTAAGAAGTATCGATACAATTAGCCAGGTCTTACCAAAAGTATAAAATCATAGGATGTAAGAAGTATCGATAAAATTAGCCAGGTCTTACCAAAAGTATAAAATCATAGGATGTAAGCGTTCATGAATTAGAAATTGTCGAGACGCAGCGGACATTTGTATCCATAAAATAATCCCAAGGCATAAATTAATATCTATATTAGCAGGTTTGACTCCAGGCACACTGTAATATGTATTTACAAAATAATTAACTACCATGTGTATTTTAAGTAATGAGTTGACATAGTTCAGTGAATTTGAAAACATATACCCGTTGAATCTAAAATTTACATATCTACAATAAAACAATTTATCTAAAGGGAATTTATCTTTTAGCGGATTCTTATCATCTTATTCTATTATTGTCTACAGCCTTAGGAAATGTAATGTCCTATTAAATTCTTGTCTACATCCTAAGGAATTATAGTATCTACCGATTTATAGAACAGTTTATTAATCAGAAGGCTAAGATAGATTTAGCGCATCGCTTGATGTCACGTGAAGTCATATTAATTCGGCGACCATCAATAGTACTCTCTGGACGCGGTGCAGTGGCCGTTGCAAGGAGTTATGTTCCGGAGTCAAGTGGAGTGGCATGCTGTCCTAAATGAACCCGCTTATTTTGCTAATTGGAACTTGCGTACTTGTTTTGTGATGTACTCAAATCTGTTTGTATTGCCCATGTTGATAGTTTACGTTGAAATCGCCTTTAGATTACTTCCTTAATAGGTCCCGTATCCGCTTTTTTTTTAAAACATTCCAAATGTAATTGCCCCTTAGAGCGCAAAAGAAAGAGCATCTGCCCCTTCCCCATCGAAAAAGAAACAAAACACAGAATGATACCTCCCAGCCTCAACCGAAAACAGATTAATAGGCTAGTGATGACTCGATGGGAAAACTGTGAGGCTCGAATGCTTATAAATTATTTTATATGTTAGTAACATTGTAACGCTAAAAACGATCTTTTGGAATTACTTTGATAGAAATGCATTTCGTCATCCACATGTGTGGACAAAATGAATCTTTGCAAAACTGGATGTATTTTTTATTCAAAAACAGCCACAGTTTTTCTACATCATGCCTGAAAATAAAGACGAACGATGGGATACGCACAGAATTTAATTTTGATTTGTGCAGTGGCAAGTGCCCTGGAGACAACGCCAATGCTGGCCATCTCTGCAGTTGTGTAAATGTCCGCAGCCACCATTGTCGGTGCAAGCTGTTTGAATAAATAAATAAATAAATAAATAAATAAATAAATACAATGGAAGAAGACAACCCAAGCAAACTGCGTAAAACCTGACCAATAATGTTTTTTCTTATCAATGATATAATTTTTAAACCCTTCTACTAACTAAACTGTTTGAAAGATTTTGCTGAACATCCGACATTATAGCCTTGTATGTAAAGTATTGCGTGCTTACTTTATTGCGCTTACTCTGTTTTCTCTCTTATACACAGAAAAGTAATGAATTTACTCATGATCAAACTCCGACTAAAATTCACATGTAACTTTGATTGATCACTGGTTAAAATGATCAGTCAGGCGTCCGACTGGAGAACTCCAAAATGATCTGAGCTATAAAACTAAAACATATGTGGGGCTATGTAATACACGAATTACATTGCTTGCAATGTCAGAGATTCTATAAGTATTCGACATCATCATCGATATTAGTAAACTTATTGTTCAGCAATGAATGTAAACGTTTCATTCTCTCTTTCATACATACATACATACATACGTGCATGCATGCATGAAATGTCAATACCTACCTACATATATACATAAATATATACACATACATACATGCATACACATACATACATACATACATACATACATACATAAATACATACATACATATATACATACGCGTACGTGCGTGCCTGGATGTAGGCATACATACATACATACATATATACATACATACATACATACATACATACACGTACGTGCGTGCCTGGATGTAGGCATACATACCTACCTACCTACCTGCATGCATGCATGCACGCACGTACGCACGCACGCACACACACACACACATATATACATACATACATACATGCACACACATACATGCATGCATACTTACTTGTATACATACATACATACATACATACATACATACATACATACATACATACATACATACATACAATCAAAACCTATCTGACAAAACTGTTACTTGTCGACCTATTACGACGATGTCTATGTATGAGATCAATGTTGCACTTGACTTTTGCGGGTCTGAACATTTTTTGCACACCAAAGTGTCGAAAATGGAATGAAGTCTTACTGTGCGATCCGCCTTCAGTATGAGTACACGTGCAGACGCTGTCCACACAACCAAGCACCCACTCATTGCCCGTGCATACTGTCAACCTACAGTCACTGGCGTGTCCAGAGGGACATGCTTCCCCCTGTACGTAAACTGCAATTGAATGTATACACATTTTAACTATGTATTATGTACGTTGTCATCTAATATACAAAGAGATGTAAGATATTAAAAAAGTAGTTATTTACTGAACTAAATAACTAAATAAAAGGTTCAGGTGGCCAAAATCTCACTCTTTAGAATTTGTAATAAAACTGCCGAATGGGTAAAGGAGATCCAAATAATGCGGTGGAATTTCACTATTAACTATTGACATCATACTATGATATAGGTGATATCGCCTTATACTGAGGTAGGCGCCATATAAAAGCTGAAGATACTGCAAAACATTGTAACCCACCATATAAAAGTCTGCGGTATAGAGAAACTCTGTGCAGTTAACTAACACTGTAATTGTGATTCTATAAACTTCGGCTGAACTCTGCATTGTTAACAAGAAGATATATTCATCCCTACTGTTATAAAGTAAATTTTAAATTAGATGCAAACATGGAAGGGATAATTATCATGCCGTGTAAAATATGGAGTAGAGACAGTATATGGTGTGCTAAACATGTCGTAAATTAACACAATTCAGAAATTATTAAATATTCTGTGTAGTAGATAACGTACAAATCTTTGTAAAGTTTATTGAATGGTTCGTTGTCTTAAAGTCTACACATATTTTCATCTTGCAATGATGTAAGTAAATTTCTTATCTTGTACAATTCCGGGTTGGAAAAATGTATTTATAAACTCACTAGTACGCAAGTTCCTACTATTAAATAGACCCTTCTCTGCAACAAATATGAATGTAGTCCTCTTAGCAAAGATTTTTTTTTTTGTGCGTATGTACATGGTTTTTCACTTCATCCTGTAGTCAGCTAGTTCAATATTTAGTTAATTATTTATTAAAATTCTATGCGCCCATGGAGTTATGCTTCATTAAAAATCATTGATTACAGGTAGCTGCTTTTTAATGTTGGAAAACAAGTACAGTATTAACAGGTGCAAGAGGTAGAAGTACACCCAACATACCGCTCTGAAATTACCTTTGATGAGTAAAGTAGTGTCTTATCAAGTGCTTAATAATTTATGTTTAAAATACGATATAATTTCTTGAAAGCAAAAAACACTGCTTACAAGGCTTTAATGTTAGTTGGGGTTTCTTTGTATACCAATGAACACATTGTATAGTAATTGATACCATATATTGGAATAAGATATATTTTGTACGAATTCGTTATAAAATATCTTTAAAATTGACGCCATTCTCCAAGTTTCACTAAAATCTCAAACTACAAAGATTTTCCAGACTATGATGTATTCACATTAAACGAGTCACATTAAGAAATAGGTTTTAAAATAATCTTGTTATACAATTTAAAGTGCAACTTACCAATTACAACAACGAGAGTAAGAAGGCACAGACAGGTCTTCATGGTAGTATCGAATGCATGCATTGCCCAGGAGCAGAGTCTTATAAGGCTTTTCCCTAACGTCAGGTAGGCGATAAGACCAAATCGTGAGAAGATCTGCCCCATACACCCTGTTATCAGTCATCAGCTATTGTGTGGACAAAAATTAAGAAAAGTTACCCAATGATTGCTCAGTTCCTGAATTTTATAATTTAAAAATTTGGTTTAGAGAAAGTAATTAATGAGGATTACTGTGTAATACACACGATATATATATATATATATATATATATATATATATATATATATATATATATATATATATATATATATATATAGATAGATACATAGATAGATAGATACATAGATAGATAGAGAGATAGATATTTTAAAACAAATAACTATCATACAGGTTAGAGAATATTTAAAACGTACTCTACGGAGATTCGAACCCAGGTCCGTTAACGACTCTCACCGCCTTGCCGGCAAGCACGAGCCCATATTCACTCACAACTAAGCACACACAATCAAAAAATGATGATACTCAGTCACTCACGTGTAAGAGACCCTCGCATGACGACCTAGTAATTAATTCTCACATATCTATACAGTCATTCCGGGAATCCCAATGATGAATTAAAATCTCCCATCAAAATTAAACAGTCAGTATTATTGGATTTGACCTTGCCTATATTTAATTCAAGACTCTCACAATAGACAGCATTGTTAGAAATATTTTGCCATGCTGCACACTCCCAAGCGTAACACAGTTCTTTTTTAATGATTTTAAGTCGTTGGAAATGGATATTTTTGTATCTATAATCTTTTGGTAAAGTCACGTCTCGATGAATATCTATTTTAGGTCTAAAACTTTGTACATTAAGATGCATAACACAATAAAACGATTTCCTCAGTAATCACGCTAAATTATTTACACTAACAAAGTATCCTACCTTTAGCCACCTTACCACGCGTGACAATCTGCATGTTTAGTATCGAGTACTGACCGTTGGCATATCATGATAAGTGCTAAAGAGCTCCTCAAATTACGAAACCAATTGTCTCCAAAGAAGAAGACTTTCCAACTTCATCTTATTAGATCATGCATCACAAACGATTTTATTCGTTGAAGATAAAATATGCAGTTCATTCAGTAATTCTCAAAAATATCATTTCGTCCAAAAAGGTAATTTTGGATAAATCGTGGATTAAAAATTGTTAATACTACGTGCCGCTTTGCTCACGTGTATTGACGATGGCTGATAACGGTGCATTTATAGCATATCACGATTCTGCCATATTGTGTGTCTCATAGGTCATAGTCAGGTCTTATCCGTTTTATATTTATGAAATGTGTATATTCAATAAAACCACGAAGACAAGTATTTGCATTCTCTCTCTCGTCTTGCATTTGGTAAGCTCCATTATTTGAACTTATAACCAGTCTGAATTAAAAGTTATTTCAAAAACTAAATATATCATTTTAGTAACATCAGCCGCAAACTTTATGGAATAGTATGACATTTCATATTTTTCAACACATTTTCCTTCTTTTTTCTTCATTAATACATATTTTATCTCTCCGACTTCGATTCTGCTGCGACGTTTTTGATAGTAGAACAATATGTCCACTACTGCTGAGGAATTTAGGTTTCAGCTTTAAATTTCCATCAAAGCAAAGAAATGCTTCCTCTGTCAAAATAAATGAGGAAATATTAAATACATTTAAAAATCCCATAAGGGGTCGTTCCTCATAATTTCTATATTTCGTACGCGTAGAATTGAGCCGCTCTAATGTTTGATTTGGTTGCGATCGACCCTCCACTCCTATCTTTGGATACCATCCGGATGTGTAAATACCATGATGGATGTATGGATGGGTAAAATGCTTCTTTTCAGGTACCTTTATCATACATCAAATTTTTTATCTTTTGGCATCGTCACGATTCAATGCGGCATGCTGACACCTCTTAACCTGGTCCCAACACATATCGCTGGTTAAGACTTAGAAGTGACAACCTTTGTTTTCAAAAGTGTTATGTGCTATGTCTTTCCTTGTCCACCCACTATTGTTTTATAAATGTTATGTGTCTCCAAGAATAAATGAAGATAAAGTTTAGTCAGGTTTGATCTGTGTTTTGTTCATCACATCACAGAGTTTTGATTATCCCATATAAGTGTGGATAAATATAGTCCCTTCCCTTGCCTGGGCTGGCAGTGGGCCTGGTTTCTATCCTTTCACACTAAGAAGCTAGGGTGTTGTTACCTTCCTTAGGGACTATTAAGGCTCAGGGTAGTGTTCCTTTCCTTTTCCCCTGTTGTTTAAGTGTTAGGGATTCTGCCGAAGTCAGCTTAGTCCATTGTGGTGTTTACTTATGCGTGTTCTGTTGTAGTTGTGACCTTTTGTTGTCTGGACAGTTCTATCTAAGTTAAATCGTATATAGTGTTTTCCTTATCTATACTTATATGTGTAGGAAAATTTTGAATGTTATCATTTAACCGAACGTATTTAGTGTTGAAAAAAATAACGTTGTTTACATGTTTTGTTTCATCACGATTCAATGCTTGCACAAAGTTGTACCACTGTTGGGATGACATATCGTTTCTTATTATAGTGTACGTTTGTACGAATGTGTATATATATTCATGAATAAAGTATAATTTTTATTCCATTATACGGTTGTACCAATGTGTAGATACATTCATGTCTACCTTTGTCGTATTGATTCTGCAAATATCTCTCACGGTCACTGCAATCGTTTGTATGACTAAAATTGGTTTTATGAAAATTCATTATCTAAGACTTTCTTTGAATAAATTGTATTTGCATACATAGTTTTATACATAGCTTCTAAATCGAGAACCTTTTCATAAAACAATTTTTTCTCATTAAAACTAAATTCAGAGATCTTATATGGGCATATCGGTATACTCATCTGGTACCTGATAATACTTTACTTATTTAACAACACTAAAGAGCAATTATCCATAACAAAATATATTCTCTCAAGTTCACTCTCATTATTATTATTACATTGAATAAAAGATTCACTATTTTTAAGTAGGTAACTGTAAACAAATCAGAAACTAAGAAATGAATAAATTTTATTATATCAGAATGCCTCATCTTCTTCAAACCGAAAGCGAAATTAATGTTTTTATGTTTGAACAGTGCAGTTAAAACCGCGTATGCTATTTTAAAAGGAAAACAAAATCTGTAAAATTATTTAATCTAAATCTGGAAAGTAAACGCGTTTTGATATATTTTGGGACTTTTATAGAGAGGGAGAGAGAACATGATAAATTTATTCACATAAGCAATTACTGCAATTTTTAATTTAAAAGTTTGTTTTTCTATAAGCACTAAAACAACAATCACAATTTTAGTAGCGAAGGATCCTAACCTCATCGGAGATTATAATATCTTTAAATGTCTCTAACCACTGCTTACATCGCAGCTTGAACATCTTCGACGTTCTATTTATGCATCAAGAGAGTTTTAACAATGTGAGTAAAACAACTGACTGCTTTACCCCTCAAAAACTTTGTCTCATTGTAACATGAACAGAGCAAAATAATGTCATACATTACATGTGCAAACACACACACACACAAACACACACACACACAAACACACACACACACACATATATATATACCCTCCACCCAACACTCAAGAAAACAACAACCAAACCAACCTCGGGTTTCGCATCCAGCCAGCAGAAGATCTAATTACACTTAACACCTGTGTGAAGGGTTTCTCTGCAATATAGCACGGACCATCATAAAACAAACTTATATGACTTCCAGCTTATTCAAAATAAAACAGTCCATGATTGTGACTCCTCCGAATAACATTATCAAGAGGTATCACTCATTTATTACCATTTGTTTCATGTTTACGGCAGAGCTTTTGTAAATATTAAAAAGATAATTTAGGGCTATATGAACAATGTCATCTCGCACAAAGTTTAATAATTGGTTCATTTAGTATCTTACATAAACATGATGTAACTTCGGACATAATAAAACAGCTGATATATGTACAGTTTTTAGTGCATTTTACCTCAGCGGCATGTGATATCACGGTACCATTTGTTTTTCCATATACCTCAATGATAATGTTTTGTGAAAAAAATAATCTTTGTATCCTACCTCAGCATGAATGTCACACACTGTCATAGAGAGTAATGCTAGATTGTCAATTTGACAAGGACAAAACCAGGTAATCCGTTTAAAAGAGATATATCTGCTGGAACTAGACAGGGGTAAGAGTTAACTAGTCACAACAGACAAAGTTTCAGCCATATCTACCACATTTAAAAAAAAAATCATTAAAAATACAAAATATGATCTAGATAGGAATTAACATAATCTAACATGTTGCGAAGGAGCTTAACGTTTTTTTAAGCCTGACAGAAAGTACAACTCTTATTATGCACCAATTACAGCTAATGTTGTTCTTTATTTCTGAATGCAATGTTCCCTACCTTAAGCTCCACCCACCTGGACTTACGCAGTTGGTACCGTTATACCATGTCGTATCAGTAGTAAATGGGGGCACCCTAGCGACAATGGGAATTAGCATTACAAGACCCCTTGGGCAACTCTACCGACAATGGAAAATTAACATGGAGAAAAATCGTGGGACAATCTGGCGACAAGGGAAATTAACATGGAGAAAAATCGTGGGTCACTCTAGCGACAAGGGGAATTTAACATGGAACTAAAGTGTGGGTCTGTCTAGCGACAAGGGGAAATTAACATGGGAATAGAGTTTGAGTCTGTCTAGGGACAAGGGGAATTGAACATATGGAAATTGAACATGGTGGGTCTGTATAGCGTCAAGGGGAATTGAACATGGTGGGATTGTCTAGGGACAATGATGGTAGAGGGTCAAACACAACAGAGACAGAAACATACATACACTAGTACAAGCGTGAGATTTATATACAAAGCATTACCAAGACCTGAAATATTGCTGGGGTGTTCAAAAATTTGCATAATTGTAATGATGCTATAAATAGCTATAATCAAGGAAATGCTCAACGACAAAATGGATGTGACTAAAAGTAACGCTAAAATGACGAAATTGTCCCAGAATTTAAAGGAAAATAAACATATCCCCGAAAATTAAGTTACAATGGTTTAGACTAAAATGGATAAAATTAGTAACTACTTACAATATCAACTTCTGTGACGATCGTGAATAAATACCTATGTATCTATAATCAGCTGAAATTCCTATGAAATCCCACTATCTATTTATAGCTCCAACTTGTGGGTTTTTCCTTTGGAAAATCCCACTATCTTTTTATAGCCTCAGCTTGAGTGACGTTCCTGTTTATGAATTCTAGTATATATGTATAGCTACAAAATGTGGAAATCCCCAAGTCGATAGTTATAGTCTCAAAATTTCCAGCGTCAGTGACGTCACTGTACTGAACACTAGGGGATAAATGTCAACAGTGTTGCAAGTGACTGACCTGAATACACGCTACTGCAGGTAGGTAGGTAGAGTGTATCTGATAGGGATAAAGTGAGTTTTTGTAGGGACAAACAGAGACCAATACACACACACACACACACACACACACACACAACGTACGCGCGCAGACATACACACACACACACACACACACACACACACACACACAGAGGGAAGAGGAAAAAACAAACCCCAAATATACTATCAAGACAGAAGGGAGATAATACAAACCCCCAAAAAACTATCCACACAAACGTACGCGAACGCATACAAACCCCAAATATACTATTCACACAACGTCGCTAACGCATACAAACCCCAAATATGCTATCCACACTCGGAAGGAAGAAGAAAAAACAACCAAATATACGATCTACACAACGTACGCGAACACACACACACACACACACACACACACACACACACACACACACACACACTCACACACACAGAGATGGAAGAGGAAAAAACAAACCCCAAATATACTATCAACACAGAAGGGAGATAATACAAACCCCAAATAAAATATCCACACAAACGTACGCGAACGCATACAAACCCCAAATATGCTATCAACACAGAAGGGAGATAATACAAACCCCAAATAAACTATCCACACAAACGTACGCGAACGCATACAAACCCCAAATATGCTATCCACACTCGGGAGGAAGAAGAAAAAAACAACCAAATATACGATCTACACAACGTACGCGAACAAACACACACACACATACACACACACAGAGGGAAGAGTCAAAAACAAACCCCAAATATACTATCAACACGGAAGGGAGATGATACAAACCCCAAATAAACTATCCACACAAACGTACGCGAACGCATACAAACCCCAAATATACTATTCACACAACGTCGCTAACGCATACAAACCCCAAATATGCTATCCACACTCGGGAGGAAGAAGAAAAAAAGCAACCAAATATACGATCTACACAACGTACGCGAACAAACACACACACACATACACACACACAGAGGGAAGAGGCAAAAACAAACCCCAAATATACTATCAACACAGAAGGGAGATAATACAAACCCCAAATAAACTGTCCACACAAACGTACGCGAACGCATACAAACCCCAAATATGCTATCAACACAGAAGGGAGATAATACAAACCCCAAATAAACTATCCACACAAACGTACGCGAACGCATACAAACCCCAAATATGCTATCCACACTCGGGAGGAAGAAGAAAAAAACAACCAAATATACGATCTACACAACGTACGCGAACAAACACACACACACATACACACACACAGAGGGAAGAGTCAAAAACAAACCCCAAATATACTATCAACACGGAAGGGAGATGATACAAACCCCAAATAAACTATCCACACAAACGTACGCGAACGCATACAAACCCCAAATATACTATTCACACAACGTCGCTAACGCATACAAACCCCAAATATGCTATCCACACTCGGGAGGAAGAAGAAAAAAAGCAACCAAATATACGATCTACACAACGTACGCGAACAAACACACACACACACATACACACACACAGAGGGAAGAGGCAAAAACAAACCCCAAATATACTATCAACACAGAAGGGAGATAATACAAACCCCAAATAAACTGTCCACACAAACGTACGCGAACGCATACAAACCCCAAATATACTATCAACACAGAGTGAAGAAGAAAAAGTTTTTTGAAAGCACCTAAGCCCTCACCTGCAATGACCAACTCTGCCAAACACCTACACCCCACCCCCACTCCCAACACTACAAAACCCATTTAACCCGTTATTTTATGGCATCAGTGTGTGATTTAGGAAACATCAAGACACCAAATGATGGATTAATAGACTGACTATTGTTTACCGACTTGCATGCCTAAAGAGCGTGCGTGAAGGAAAACATCCTTCCATTTCAATTCTAACTAAAACATGATCCAGAGGGATAGAGAGAGGTGAAAGAGCACAATTTCATAAAGTGTGAGTAAAAACAAAACACGCCATCCTTATTATACAATGTCAAGACCAAGAGACACTTACGTTTTCTTTCTGGTCTATTCTCTTTTAGAAGGTAGTATGAAATTTCACATCAGGGCCAACGCATCGGCTCACATTGTCAATTTTTCCATTTCCATGTCTTTACTGACACAAGTTCTTCATCATCTTCAATTTCTTCTTCTTCTGAATCTCTCTTCTCTGTTTCGTCTTGTTTTTGTTTCTTCTCTTTTCTCGTAGGGCACTCTGAATTCCAGTGTCCTTTCTCCTGACAACGATATTAGGTATCTTGACTTTTGTCTCTCTTTCTTAGACGAAACAGGTATTCTGGAGACAAATACCCATTTACCTTTGCAGATATAGCAAACTTCATTAGCACTTACACACTTTCGTATGACTCTCATCAAATCAACGATCAAAAGAGTAAGTTTTGTTGCCACTTTTGCATGTGAATTATGCTTTCGTATGACTTTTAGCAAATATTTGACCAGCAGGTCGATCTGTGCTGACTCTTCCATCTTCTTGATCGTTTGAGAGCGGAATGAATACTCTGACGCTAAGACACTCTCCTTATATACAGGGACCTGCTGCGTATGAAACCTAGTCAAATGTAATTTTGCAATAAGATGAAACGATTTCATTGAGGAAGTAAAAAGCAATGATGTACCGTATCGCCTCACACAAAACCTGAAGTGTTAGTTCAAATCCGTGTCAGCGATTTCGAAGACGACATAACTCAATGCTCTCCAATCATGTCACAAAACCACGAGTCCTGATTCACGCCAAAAGAAATTTCGTTCGGTCCATAAAAAATAGTATCATATCTGAGAAACGCAAAAAGGAACTTCCAGAAAACTGAGAAAGACGGCTTACACCTACAACGTAAATGTATGAGTTCAAGTAGTGCGTAAAACTTAGTCAAATTAAATTTTTATAGTCAAGACGAAACGATCTCTTTTCGAACAAGAAAGCAGACACCAAGCGACAATGGCGATCCGTGTCACACAACACTTTTCAAAATGTATATTATCAGAGGTTTGTTCTAGCGATCTGCACGGTTAAATTAAATGTTGATGTATTTTGCAATAAGACGGACACAATTTCCATGGGATTGCCCATGGTACGAATGTTCGTGCATTAGTTTAATTTTTAAAAATATTTTCTTTATATAAATCGTCTATAGAATAGACCCAGTAAAGCATGGCCATTCTCGTCACTGTCTGAATAGCTACTCAAGTCAATTCGAAGCGAACGCGGTAAGAAAATAAGTATAGCCAATGAAATGGCTTACAACGGGTGATGCATTGTTTTGTTCTAGGACTGTGTGGCATAATAATCCCTATGTTCTTGCGTTGTTACCATTACAGTGCAGACAGACTGAAATGTGAACTTACAAGCCCTCTTTGTGTGTGTTGTACCATTTCCTCTTACCACATCAAAATACTGAGCGTCACAGTATTGGTTCGCGTTTTCAAACTGACCATTTTTTTTATATCTCACTTAAACATTTCGACATAAACACTCACACTCACATCGGTAGAGTCAGAACAGACGTGTTACAGTATTGAGGGGCATGTTATCTTTTCGTTTTCAAACTAATAAATTTGGGGCTTGTATGAAGTAAAGAACCGAAAGTACAGTGAAACTCAAGGATGATGACCCAATCTGTCTGTCTATTGATGCGTGTATTTACTTAAGAAGAAATATGACCTCTAAAACACAAAGAGATACAGCAAGCATGATTAGATCAAACACAACGATGTTTTCCTTCACGCCCGTGTAATTTAGAGTTTCAATCGTCTTTGAAGACAAACTTGGTCTCCTTTTGTAGGGCTTGAAATAATAAAAGAAACTGAAAAATCTTAAGCACTTTGCTATAGATAATTTCATCAACAGACTAAACAACATAAATACCGTTACAACACCAAAAAAGACGACGAGTACGACATCAAAGGCATTGTCAAACGCAGAATGCCTCAGTGCTAACTGGCTAGGTCTGCATTTCTTGCTCCCGCTGCTGTTGCGTATAACGATCAAGAAGATGGAAGAGTCAGCACAGATCGACCTGCTGGTCAAATATTTGCTAAAAGTCATACGAAAGCATAATTCACATGCAAAAGTGGCAACAAAACTTACTCTTTTGATCGTTGATTTGATGAGAGTCATACGAAAGTGTGTAAGTGCTAATGAAGTTTGCTATATCTGCAAAGGTAAATGGGTATTTGTCTCCAGAATACCTGTTTCGTCTAAGAAAGAGAGACAAAAGTCAAGATACCTAATATCGTTGCCAGGAGAAAGGTCACTGGAATTCAGAGTGCCCTACGAGAAAAGAGAAGAAACAAAAACAAGACGAAACAGAGAAGAGGGATTCAGAAGAAGAAGAAATTGAAGATGATGAAGAACTTGTGCCAGTAAAGACATGGAAATGGAAAAATTGACAATGTGAGCCGATGCGTTGGCCCTGATGTGAAATTTCATACTACCTTCTAAAAGAGAATAGACCAGAAAGAAAACGTAAGTGTCTCTTGGTCTTGACATTGTATAATAAGGATGGCGTGTTTTGTTTTTACTCACACTTTATGAAATTGTGCTCTTTCACCTCTCTCTATCCCTCTGGATCATGTTTTAGTTAGAATTGAAATGGAAGGATGTTTTCCTTCACGCACGCTCTTTAGGCATGCAAGTCGGTAAACAATAGTCAGTCTATTCATCCATCATTTTGTGTCTTGAAGTTTCCTAAATCACACACTGATGCCATAAAATAACGGGTTAAATGGGTTTTGTAGTGTTGGGAGTGGGGGTGGGGTGTAGGTGTTTGGCAGAGTTGGTCATTGCAGGTGAGGGCTTAGGTGCTTTCAAAAAACTTTTTCTTCTTCACTCTGTGTTGATAGTATATTTGGGGTTTGTATGCGTTCGCGTACGTTTGTTTGGATAGTTTATTTGGGGTTTGTATTATCTCCCTTCTGTGTTGATAGTATATTTGGGGTTTGTTTTTGCCTCTTCCCTCTGTGTGTGTGTGTATGTGTGTGTGTGTGTGTTTGTTCGCGTACGTTGTGTAGATCGTATATTTGGTTGTTTTTTTCTTCTTCCTCCCGAGTGTGGATAGCATATTTGGGGTTTGTATGCGTTCGCGTACGTTTGTGTGGATAGTTTATTTGGGGTTTGTATTATCTCCCTTCTGTGTTGATAGCATATTTGGGGTTTGTATGCGTTCGCGTACGTTTGTGTGGATAGTTTATTTGGGGTTTGTATTATCTCCCTTCTGTGTTGATAGTATATTTGGGGTTTGTTTTTTCCTCTTCCCTCTGTGTGTGGGTGTGTGTGTGTGTGTGTGTGTGTTCGCGTACGTTGTGTAGATCGTATATTTGGTTGTTTTTTCTTCTTCCTCCCGAGTGTGGATAGCATATTTGGGGTTTGTATGCGTTAGCGACGTTGTGTGAATAGTATATTTGGGGTTTGTATGCGTTCGCGTACGTTTGTGTTGATAGTTTATTTAGGGTTTGTGTTATCTCCCTTCTGTATTGATAGTATATTTGGGGTTTGTTTTTTCCTCTTCCCTCTGTGTGTGTGTGTGTGTGCGCATGTCTGCGCGCGTACGTTGTGTGTGTGTGTGTGTGTGTATTGGTCTCTGTTTGTCCCTATAAAAACTCAGTTTATTCCTATCAGATACACTCTACCTACCTACCTGCAGTAGCGTGTATTCAGGTCAGCCACTTGGAACACTGTTGACATTTATCCCCTTGTGTTCAGTACAGTGACGTCACTGACGCTGGAAATTTTGAGACTATAACTATCGACTTGGGGATTTCCACATTTTGTAGCTATACATATATACTAGAATTCATAAACAGGAACGTCACTCAAGCTGAGGCTATAAAAAGATAGTGGGATTTTCCAAAGGAAAAACCCACAAGTTGGAGCTATAAATAGATAGTGGGATTTCATAGGAATTTCAGCTGATTATAGATACATAGGTATTTATTCACGATCGTCACAGAAGTTGATATTGTAAGTAGTTACTAATTTTATCCATTTTAGTCTAAACCATTGTAACTTAATTTTCGGGGATATGTTTATTTTCCTTTAAATTCTGGGACAATTTCGTCATTTTAGCGTTACCTTTAGTCACATCCATTTTGTCGTTGAGCATTTCCTTGATTATAGCTATTTATAGCATCATTACAATTATGCAAATTTTTGAACACCCCAGCAAGATTTCAGGTCTTGGTAATGCTTTATATATAAATCTCACGCTTGTACTAGTGTATGTATGTTTCTGTCTCTGTTGTGTTTGACCCTCTACCATCATTGTCCCTAGACAATCCCACCATGTTCAATTCCCCTTGACGCTATACAGACCCACCATGTTCAATTTCCATATGTTCAATTCCCCTTGTCCCTAGACAGACCCAAACTCTATTCCCATGTTAATTTCCCCTTGTCGCTAGACAGACCCACACTTTAGTTCCATGTTAAATTCCCCTTGTCGCTAGAGTGACCCACGATTTTTCTCCATGTTAATTTCCCTTGTCGCCAGATTGTCCCACGATTTTTCTCCATGTTAATTTTCCATTGTCGCTAGAGTTGCCCAAGGGGTCTTGTAATGCTAATTCCCATTGTCGCTAGGGTGCCCCCATTTACTACTCGTATCCTTCGTCACTGATTGGATGCTTTCTTGTGCGGACATCCTCTATTGCACTCGTAGCTGAACAGTCTCTCTCCGTAGTAATTATCGGCATATAGGTCATTTTATTTGCTGTTCATCCGTAAGCCAGTCGGTAAAGTATATTGTGAGTGTGCATTGTGTAAGGCAGAAATAACGTATCATATACACATCATTTTAGTGATAAGATATGCAAATAGTATTTTACCGTTATACTTTAAGCCTTGAGCTGTGCACACAATTTGCGAAATCCCCCAGTATAGTACAAACAATTTCGAAGAGAGATCACTTAATTTTCAGGACATTCCGATCAGCATTATTGTAATAAACGTAGAATTATGAAATTTTTAAAATCGCATAATACCACAATCAAATCTTGTGTGCAAAAAAGGAACAATACGTCAGCAAGTTTCGAAGAAAATATACGAGAGGTCGTGGCATAAACTAAATGAATTTAAGCTTGCATTGACAGAACAATACTGTTTTGGACTAAAGGAAATAAATGTCTGATCTAACACTTATCGTTTTCAAAGATTTTATGCAAAGGGCTCTTACAAGTGCAAATATGTCAAGGAAAATAATCACTCACACTAATTTGATCTGTATCATGTTACCGATTGGCGCTGAGTCATTCAGTAGGGCTTTGTGTGGAAAGAAAACTCTTAGTTTCTGTAAGGTACGATATATCGAGCAGTACGTATTAAGGTAACATCTAAAAATTAATTGTTTTTCTTTATCAAACCTAACATATGTTCCAAATGGATTTGAAAATAAATGGAAATCGTGGTATCGGAAACACATATCCAATGACCTATTGTTTAAAAGCGCTAGTCTTGACGAATCCTTTACCTATTACCTTGTTATGAGTGGAGCAGCAGGAGAGGGTGATCGGACCAAATGGCGGACAGAGAGCTTGAAACTAAACTGACGTAAACATACATGGAACCATTGGAATGACCAGCTAACAGCAACTTAAATTATATGTGACGCATCGTGATGATTTGTATGTGCATAAAATGTGATTATTTTTGTTACCAAAAAAGAAGCAACTAATCATTATTAACCAGGAGGGGGCGAGCAGAGAAAATGGCGGACAGAGGGTGGTGGTGGCGAAATAAATGACAAAAACAAAAATACATGGAACCGTTTGAATCGCCAACGAACAGCAACATAAACTAAATGTGACACATCGTAATGATTTTTATGTGAATATTTTTATTTATATGAACAACTTGGGGTCGGGGGAGAAATATGGTGGCCAGACAAAGTGAAAAAATGGCGCCATTTGTTACCATTTTTGCTTTAATGTTTCATGTTCTAATGCTTTTATTAGCATTTTCTTGATTTAGTGCTTTTTCTAGCATTTTTGCTTTAATGCATTAATGCTTTTGTTAGCATTAGTCCTTGAATGCTTTTATCAGAAATTTTGCTTCAGTGTTTTTATTTGAACTGTTCTGCTTTAATGCTTAAATGCTTTTATTGGCCTAATTTTTTAATACTTTACTGCTTTTATTAGCATCTTTGAAAAAAATCAAGTTTGTCAGCCACGCCCTCTACGATCAGGACATTCACTCATAGTTTATAGGGGCCCCGAGTGGCCGAGTGGTCTAAAGCGCTCTTCGTTACGGATCACTGCCATCTCACCTCTGTCTGCGGCGGTTCGAGTCTAAGATTCAGCCAATGTGGGCATGTGAGAAAGCTTGCCAGTAGCTTCTCGTGGGTCGGTGGTTCTTTCCGGGCTTTTCCGGGTTCTTCCTCCACCATTAATACTGGCCGCCATGTATAGCCCATCGTGCTGAAAAATGGCGTTAAACCCTACAACAACAACAACAACATAGTTTATAATTGTTTAACAACCACACCCTCCCGCTACTAAATCCCAAGGGTACAAAACACCAACCCCTTTTGGGGATTAAGGTGAAATATCAGTTATCAGTAAATCTTTGTCTAATTTTCGAGGCTTGGCTGGAGCCCCCATCTGTAGCAAATTGACAAAATGTCTATCTTGTTTTGTTGTCTTTTGACTCGAACTCATAAAGTAGTTTCCATTAGTCGATCGAAAATTTATGTGTACGCTTTACACTTCCAAATATACAGGTGTAATTAAATATGTAACTATACCAAACAGACTTTAAACATACACAAGTATTTAGATCGTATAAATATTCATCAAGTATTTTAGTATTGTAATTTTTATGTTTAATATAACAAATCGTGATCTCTTTAGAGCTTGTGTTGTGAAATATACAATTATCAATATTTTAACCTGAAAATCCCAGCGAGTTATAGATCATTCAGCCATGATCTAGTGTGTCATGACCTTATGCGTGTTCTTAAAAGCAGAAAGGTATTATTAGCTGCTTGACACGTGATAGCGGGTATGTCTGAACTGTTGAGTCAAATTGAGATCTCGGTAATTTATTGTATTTGGAAAAATTACGTTATGTTAATGGATATACAGTAAACCCTCGTGTATCTTCTGACATAGTGATCTGTAATTTAATTGTTGTTGTATAATACTAATGAGTGATTATGCGCTTACCATGGAATCTCATACAGCTAAATGAGCTGGACAGTGACTGGGTGCAATTAAGACGTATCTTCAGCTCCATGATTTTGTCAAGCACCAGTTGCAACAACACCATGATGCTCGTGTGGATAATACAGAGGGTACAGAGCAGTTGTTTTAAACCAGTCACAATGCCACTCAAACTCTTCTTCCGTCATTGGAACAAGCAGCTAAATCAACCGAACAAGCCGCTAAATTAAATCAATCGAAAAATAGCAAAAATAACTACAAAAACCAAAATGATTCTCAAAAGCTTTCAGCTGAAACAAATGCTATTCAACCACAATTACCGCCAAAAATACAGCAAGTAATAAATGGTATAGAACATGCGCATGCTTTGATTGGTGTTAAAAGGGATCTTGCTGAACGAGAACCAGAACCAGAACCTTCTTAAAAAAAAACAACCTGCTAATTATACAGAAAAAGGCTGTAAAATACTTCGATAAAACCATATAGCGGTTGATGCAGCAGGATATCAAGATGCAGAGACCACTGATATCACCCCCAAAACTGGACTCGTTTCGTGTTTCGAAAGCACAACGGAATAACTCAAATTAGTGGTGAATATAAGCTTTAATTTGAAACTTTTGAGAAACAGGTCAACGAAGCTAGAGAATCCACATGACGTGGATAAAAAATATAACTTTAAAGATTACTATTTGTACAACCTTGCGTAGAGGAAGAAGAACCAAAATGAAGGAGCGACCGGAAGTTGCCTTGCCACTTGCAATAAACGTGGTTGGAATAAACGTGGTAATATTATTGCTAAATCGCCGGCGATTTATGATAAACCTTGTCCCAATAATGTCCTTGCTGATGTTGATTGACTAGAAATTTTGATTATGGAAGACAACGCAGTAACACTTTCCTCAAAATCATCCATAAAGCAGCAACTATTTGTCAGCGTATGTTACCGGTGCAGTCATCGACAGCGACGTCAATCGGCGATGATATATGAAACTACTGACGATTATTACAGTGAGTGATCAATTAGATCTTAGATAACAAAATACAATAATTATACACAATGCCCAACGCAGACATGAAACCGTCAGGGTGATATATTCACGAATACCGGTTGATACAATGATCTACGGAGATGGAATCGGCGATTGTATTCAAGGTTTATTTGAAATGACAGCCCAAAAAGCTATTCGGATTGCAAAACAATTAGGTATGAAAGCCATCGAAGTGGTTCGTGATAAGGCTATTGACACGGTTTGTAATTTGCTGGTAAAGCATTTTCTGTGGTCAAAGACAGACTCATACGATTAGTACGACGAAAACCGCAGCATAATGTGAAGCATTCCAGTAAAACTGCCCAAAACCGATGTCATGCAAGCAAGTCTCAGTAAAATAAGTAATAAAGCAGCAAATGAGCGGCCGAAGGAATTAGCTAGAGCACCATCACCGACAAAACAAGCCACATCAGAGATAAAAAAAAAATAACATCAAACCTAGTGGTCAGGCCTGTCATCGTTGGCCATATTGATCTATTGATCGGTGTTAGAACATCGTTTTATACAACAAGGAATTATAATGAAATGTTCAACCGTGTATCTGGTACAGCTTTTGACAATGACAAACCAGTCCTAAATATGAATTAGTGCGTGATTATCAGTATTGTTCTTATGATGCATGTGTATCTGACGCACGTGGACAAATCGAGCTACAAGTGCAGGATACAAGCATATATTTTCTGCCTGCTGAGGCATTCACTGAGATTGATGAAAGACTTCTGAAAAACGATGATACAACATATAGGACTACAGCATTATTTAACAGCGCCACGTATAGCATCGACTAAAAAAACAAAACATTGAATCATGTCTCGAAAATGTTGATGTAGCCACGACAATATTAGGTCTGGCAAAATGTTCTGATGATTATACACGGTTTGCCGGTCCATCGATGATGTTCGCCAATAACATTGCTGACCACTCTGACGATAGACAGCAGCTAATGGTACAATTAACACGGGATAGTTCCGATTTTGCGACAGCTGGAACGATACCACGACCCGCCGTTACTTTTGCAACACTGCAAAGCGACAATCCAGAATTGAATCCGGGATTTTCAGCACGTATATCGATGTAAAAGGGTAATAGCAGACAATTTTCATGTGTAATTCCACTATGTCACATCGTTGGATTCTGTAGAAGTGTCTAAAAGTTATTTTCAGTGCTAAACACACAATTGTGCTTGTGAGAAAGCCTCCGACGACGTTGTCATCTGGTGCCCTTTTATTGAATATGGTAAAATAATACTAAATAAATTGTAGTTGTGGATGCCGAAAATGACACCATCTATCGTCGAAGAACAATGACTGCTTTCTTGCATGAAGAGTGGTTGTACGTCAACGTTGTCATGGTTGACGATAACCATAGAAAGTGTCCAGAGTAACGTTGCTGGGTTGTTTATGGCAGATAACATCACAGAAAGGGGTTTCGGCGCCACGACATATATTCATAACGTTTCTAGGTAAAAGAGTAAACAATCAGGTGCGATACCCATTGGTTTTTAACCCGCTTGGAGTTTATGAAGTCTCTCTGAGGATAAATGGTCATCAATAACTATCTGAAAAAGTGTATTTGAATTTCAAAAATAATCAAGTTGCACGTGTGTTTCATCGTTTGATGATGTTTGTGGGTCGTGATCTATTGCTGATTCTGGTTTGCAGATACCTCAGTGAGAGTTTACAAAGTTGGATCCGATCAATTACTTCTCCCTCGAACACCTATATATGCTTAGGCAATTAGTCGGTGATATACATTTTCGTGCTTGCGTATCATCAATTGATATTGCTAATTACAGAGCAATCGCTGTTACACTGTCAGACAAAGCAAACTTGTTTGAAATTGTCTGTAGACAAACGAGAGTCTTTTATGATCCCGTAGAAAATATGCAATGTGAAATAATTTATTAGCAGCAAAGAGGGCGAACAGACCATTTGATGGAATGTCCATTAACGAAAATAAAGCTTCTTAAGAAAATAAAAATAGAAGCGTAATAACGTCTAACCGAACCCTCTAACCGACCGAGATTTTCTCTAGTTGGGTTAATTCATTTTGTTACTTTATCTTTGTCGGTTGTTTTCAAATTTGTATGTGTAACTTGTTTACCCGCTGAACACTCATTTGTGGTAGCACCCTTTCTGCTGCTGTAGAGTGTGAGTAATTAAATCATTATTATATCAATAATAGAATCTCGCACAGCTAGATTAGTTCGACAGCGACTACAGGCAATTAAGAAATATACACCTGATCGTGATGCTGTCAAGCTGCTAGAACGTCAGGAGTCTCAGGTGTAATTTGCAGGAGGTGCATATCAGTTATTTAAACTGGTTACGAAGGCTACCTAAGGAGTTACAGAGATTACAAAAGGTCTTCTTCCTACGTTTGAACAAACCGCTAAAGCAACTGGAAAAGTAGCAGAAAGAACTAAACAACAATAAAGATTCTACAAGAACTTGCAGCTGAAATAGCTGGTGCTCAACCACAATTACAGGAAGAAATATAACACGTACTTGAGAGGTCGGTGATTTTAGTGATCTTGTTACACCAAAACCAAAATCTAAACCACCAACCCGATTTACCGAAGAAGGTAATAGAAAACTTAAGACGCTTTAAAGTTTGCACCAATAGGATATTCAGATCGTGATACATTAGATCCAAATATCATCAATGTCCCAGAAAAAAATAGATCCCTTTTTCATTTCGAAAGTACCATGGTACATCTAGAATCACTGGTGAATATAAGGATACATTCGCAGAATTGGAGATACAAGTTGAAGAAGCTAAAAGAGCGCCATTACTCGGAGATATATTATCCTCCAAAACAACGCCATTTAGACCACCTCGTATTGAGGAAGAGGAAGATTTGAAATTTGAAGAAATTAGACGAGAGAGGGAATTACGTTCAGCAAGTAAGAAAGAAGCAAAAGGAACAATTGGAAGTGGTATTGTTACTCGAGGAAGTGGTCATATTACTCCATGCCCCAGCAATGTCCTTGCTGATGTTGATCGACTAGAAATTCTGATTGACGGAAAACCAGCTGGTAATACTACCCCAGAAAGCATTAAAGAAGCAGCTGATATTTTTCAAAGATTATTCAATGTCAGTATCATGAATATTAATGTTTATCGGTCTGAACTCCTTGATGATTATCACATTGATTAAGTGTATGCAGTTAAATACAATGACTAAACTAAGACGATCATACATAATGCTCAACGTGTATCTCTAATGGTCAGGGTGATACATTTGTGATTACCAACATGCACAGCGACCTAAGGAGATGGACTCGGTTATGTTGTTCAAGGTGTATTTAGAAGAATAGCTCAAAAGAAATACCGATTGCAAAACAACTGGGAATGAAAGCTATTGACGTTGTTCGTGATAAAGGTGTTGGTACTGCTGATGATGTTACCAGCAGAACATTCCCTGCAATCAAGGATAGACTAGCACGGTTAATAAGACCAAAACCTCCGCCGGTAAAATTACCCAGTACCAAAGTTATGCCTACAAATGTTAGTAAAATAATAAATCAAGCTGTAAATTAAAAACTAGCAGCGTTGGCTGGTGTACCACTATCAGGAAAATAAAAAGCAACAATGCTAGTCTGATAGAAGAAATAAACTTTCACGAAGAGGTATTATTGTTAAACGATAATAATTATTATACAATGTTCAAACGTGTATCTGATCCTTTATTTGACATGGACGCACCAATTCTCAAAGACAAATATATGCGAGATTATTATTATTATTATTATTATTATTATTACGCACGTGTACCTAACGCACGTGAAAGAATCGAATTACAATTTGATGATATAAGTAGATATTTCTTACCTGCTGCGACAAATATTGAGATCAAAGTTAGACGTTTGAAAGAAGATGATACATTGTACGGACTTTTAGATCGACCTGGTTTTGTTAACAATGGTATTATGGTATTATTTAACAGCGCCATATACATGATTGATGAAAAGATATTGAACCACGCCTGAAAAACGTCGTCGTTACCACGACGATACTGAGTCTGGCAAGATACAGCGTGGATTCATGGAGGACAGGTGGTCCATGAATGATGTTTTCAAAGGATACCACTGTTCACCACGAGAGTAGCAGCGTTAGACTAAATGCAGCTGGGGACGCATTTGCATCGATTAATGACAATTTCAACTTCGGATTTGCACACTCAGATCAATGTTAAATGGAGAAGAAACTTTTTTATGTTGGATTCCACTATCCCATTTAATTGGATTTTGTAGATATGTTATATTTGGAGATAAACACATCGTGGTACTTGTTAGAAAAGTCACCGACAATGATGTAATCTGGCGACCCAACGCGGTTGATGTTGTTAAAGTAATGCTAAGAAAACTTTTGCTGTGGATGCCAGCAATGGCTACATCAACTGACGAATAACAACGGGTACTTTCTTTTATGAGTCATGGTGGTAAATCAACGTTATCATGGTTGACAATGACCACAGACAGTATTCAAAATAATGCTACTCGATTATTCACATGGCAAAAAGCATCACAGCAGGGCGTGTCAGCTACACGACATGTATTTATAGCATTTCAGGAAAATGCCACAGTAGATGCGCCTGATAGAAATCCAATGGTATTTGACACACTTGGAGTTTTTGAAGCTTCTTTTGAGGCTAAACGGACGTCAAGAACCTTCAGGATAACTTTGCTGAAGTTTGATCAAAATCATGATGCACGTGCTTACCATCGGTTGGTGACTTTCATGGGGCGTGATCAGAATGTTGATTCAAGTTTGTAGATATCTCAGCCGGATTTCACAACGATGTATCCAATCTATTACTTTTCGTTGGAACATTTAAATTTATTCAGGCAATCTGTCGTTGACATACACTTCCAAGCTCTTCTTGCTCGACTACCCGCTGGTGGTTACAGAGCAATTGCTGTTATACTCAGCGATTAAACAATAATCAAGTATGTGAGTGGCAAACCAAACTGAACAATAATGTTGACGAATATACAGTAAAAATAAAAAATTATATTGCATACGTGTAGTTGTTGTTGACATAATTGTGTATTCGGCGTCCGCTGTTATTGCTGGAACCTATGTATTACTATCGACAATAACAATGACATCGCCTGCAGTTATAACAATTTTTATTTCAGCTGAAACAGCAATTGCTGGTATTCATAATATCATAGCAAAAAATATGTACATGCAACAAAAAAATATCATGAGTATATAATAAAGATGCATACAACGACGCTAGCTCAAATTACCTTCATTGATATCTTAACGATGGAATAATATTAGAGACAGAGTTCACATACATGATTAAGATTTATGACGAAGCAATGATTATATCAAAATCTACGTCCGATTTAGAAAATTGGGATTTAAAATCCTGATTTAAAATCAGGGATTTAAAAATAATGTCGTTATAGCAAGAATTACGGCAACAGATCGTCGCTAATATAACTCAATCAAAACCACGATGGTATCAGCGAGCTCAACCAAGCCTGAGTTCAGCGGTAACTTTCCAACTGCAATTTTTGCGAAGGAAATAGCACTAACACAATTACGAATATGTCATAATTCGCCAAATATTAAATCAAAGTCATTCGGTGGATTGCCAGCAAATCATTCACTGGTATTTACAATTTAAAATAAACCAGATGGAACTCCCGATTAGTCAGTTGTTGCTATTCCCACAGGTAGCTATGAATTTGAACAAATCAATGATGAATTTCTGCGCAGAGTTAAATACATTATGTAAAAGGAATCTAAAATAGCTACCACTATTCACAAACCAACATTGCTATCGGCTATATAAATATATTCGCTAGATTATGCTGTATATATATATCACTTGTAAATCCGAAAATTATTAGGATGGCCAGAAATCTCGCCAAAATGTCAAGGACCACCGTAACCAAAAGCGATGATTTCTTTATGGAGAAGAAAATATTTATAACACTTCAAGTATATCGAAAAGAACAATGTTGGACTACGGACCATAATTTCATTGCGTCTGATGGTACAAGGCCATCTTGAAATTAGGCTTTGTTTTGTTTACTATGCGGATGAATTCGTCAAAGAAGAAACTGATGTATATTCCGGTGATATCAAGTTAGAATAAAAAATATGTTCGATGAATTGCAAAGTTTATTTTTACGCGTCACACAATATTGCTACGACGATATAAAACAGCAGATTATCGCAATAATACAACATGTAAATCAAATTATGTCCGACCTTGATCTTGCCAATAAAACTGTCATGGAGAATATAATGTACCGAAGTGATAGAGTATATCATGTGTCAACAATTAAGCAATTATTCCTGAAAGCGTACTCGATTACAGAAGAACAATTAACAATATTCACAGTACCATGATTTGCTACTGATGAGTGAATAAATCAGTCAACGATCTTATCTATAAATATTTTCTTATAATTTGAAGTGGGTAAATGTTACTTGAAATTATGAAAATCCAACTAAAAAACAGAAAATTGCATATTAAATCTTTATATCAGAGTAAATATTATTTTCAGAAAAAATATTATTATCAGAATAAATATTATTATCAGAAAAAATATCATTATCAGAATAAATATAATTATAAGAAAAATGTTATTTTTCAATCTTATACAGCTAGATTAGCTATAGGAAGATTAGATGCAATCAAAAAGATTATGCTTGTATGTGATTCTCTTAGACAAAAGGTTAAAGAACGTCAAGTATCTCAGGTAGAATTTTCCTAAGATTAAAAACAGGTGTTTAGACCTATTATAGAATCAAATGAAAAAGCTGCAGCAGTTACTGAAAGTCTTCGTCCAACATTAGAACAAATTGCTAGTATACTAAGAAAACGAAAAAGCTTTTAAAAAACTTCCAATTGAACTAGCTGCTACTCAAACTCTCCCCGTAGAGGAAGAAATATTTGAAGGTATCGGTGAAATAAAAAAATATATACACCAAAGCCAAACCTAAAAATAAAAGCGGAACCACAAGAACAACAGGTTAAAATGCTTGAAAAAATTAATGATATGGCTATTAAGGAAACAGAAAATAAAACGGATTTACCTAAACTTGCTGCGTTTGCGGCTTCAAGTTATACTTATATTCTTCCGAGCTCGCGCAAACGACGTACCCGCAGATGGTTACAGAGCAATTGTAATTATTCTTTCAGATAAAGCAATGTTACTTGAAGGTGCTGGTGGAAGCATGAGAGTTGTTGACGCACCAATAGAAAACATGTAATTAAATCGCTCATGATATTATAAAAATGTCGTTTAGTCAAGTTAATGTCACTCTGACTTCCGGTCAGGTGAACAAATTACAACGAAAACTTGCAAGTAAATGCGAAACAAAATTATCACTAAAAAGATTTCTAGTGGTGGTCCAAACAATTTATCATTAATTAGGACTCAACTTAAACATTTTAATAACGGTTTAGAATCCCAATCCTGTGTTCAACTTCATCTTTCTCCGAGCGCTATTGAATATATAGTTAAAGTTGGTTGAATATTTCCACTTTTTGCAGCTATACCACGTTTAATAGCCGCTGCAGCTCCAACTATTGCAAAACAGCTGTCCTTGGTGTTTAAACGGTACTGCCGGAATGGTTGGCAGTATGCTTGTTGATAAAATAACAGGAAAAAATATACAAAAAGGGAAGGGTTCTGTGATTATCCGGAACCCCTTATCGATACGGAAAAGGTCTGAGACTTCCAAGAACACTTCGTTAATCCGTCCAATGTAAAATTTTGATTTACTTGATGCTGCTTAAAAATTAAATATATAAAAATTCAGAGGTGTTTTTATGCGTGACCAATTACCAAAACAACCAAACCATTTTGAAACATGAATTATTAATCTTGATAACAGTTCTGGTCCAGGAACTTACTAGGCTGGATACGCAATTGACCCACGTAGAATTTTGTTTTCATTCGTATAGGTTGACACCACTAATTGAATTTTTAAAATATAGAAAACAAAACAAAAATTCCAGTCTGATATTCAACATTACCAAAACAAACAATGACGGATGCACCGATATGTGGTCGTGAAATAATTTATGTACTTGACGCTATATCAAAATCTTCCAATGCACCTCATAAAGTCGTTCAGGAGTATGAAAGTACCCGCGTCGTTTTAAAAAGAGCTTAATATATAATGGCTGATATTTACTGAAGATCTTCTCTTAGTGTTACCACTGAAGGCAAGAAAAAAAAGATGATATTGATTTATCAAATTACGCGACTAAAGATGAACTTGTCGATATTATGAACCTCTCTGAAGCTGACCGAGATTAAGTTGTTATTTTTGAGGACAAATACGGTGTTTTAAAAAACGAGTAACATCAAATGGAATGTTATAGTTCGTAGAGTTCTTGGTTCTAATACGGATAATATTCCAATATTTACTGACGGTGGTGGATTCAGAAAATCAAACATATCAATCGCAACTATTTGAAATGAAATTACAAGAAGCATTGCTAATTTTTTGCGGAACACCGGTCATACAATAACGGACAAACTAGGCATGAACGGAAATACAATAGTTGTTTTAAGAGATCCAACATCTGAGGAAGAGATCCAACATCTGATGAAGATGCCGCAACAAAAAATTTGTAGACATTTGACTATAATAAAGTAGATACTACATTATACAAGCTACGAGCTGCGAATGACCTTCAGATGAATATGTTTTTAAATACTCGTAGAAGTTTTCAAAGCGCAAAAAACTCGCAGATAATTTCTTTAGAAGTTCCCCGTCTACTGATGTAAAACTCTCTGATATTAAGACAGCTATATCAGATATTGAAATGATTAGAAACAAACTAGAATATGTTATAAGATGTTATAAGATGATATCGTTAATCTGACTAAAATCCTCCACGGGCAGATTAAAAACATAGTATACACGGTGTCATCAGGATTCTCAACAAGGTCACAGGAAAATAACACTATCAAACATGCCACGGAAGTCATTGGCGTGTACAGGCTGTCCGTGTTCAGCACTGCAAAATTTTAGATATTTACTACGTATGCATCGTGTCATTCAACCGATAATTTTACTGGAGTTGTGTCTATCATATTAAATAAGGGAGACCAATAAATATTTATTCTGAAAGCATACGATTAAACATTAACTGCAATGTCTTACTGGTGGTGTCTGGAATCTGTGGCTGAAACACCTAAATTGATTACTAAATAAAATATAACGAGCCTTCGGATCAACATTCAACGTTATGTTGCAGCGCAACATTATAGATATAATCAAGCACGTGAATGGCAAAACAATTTAAAAATATCGTTGACGAGAATATAGTAAAAATAAGTAATATCGCAGACGTGTAGTTATTGTTGATATAATTGTTAATTCAGAGCCTGCTGTTATTGCTGGAACCGGCGTGTTATTATCAACAATAGCAATGATGGCACCAGTAGTTAAAACAATTTGTGTTTCAAGTGCAACATTGATTGCCGGTATTCTCAATATCATTGCAAAAAAATTATGCACAGGCATAACTGAAAAATTACGTGATTATTAATTAAAATTACACACCTCGACGTTAGCATACTCCAAATTATCCTTGTTATTATCAACGAGCCTTAGTGATGGTAAAATATCAGATTGTGAATTCACTGATATGACCAAAATCTATAAGGGAGCAATAACTGTGATTGATTTAGAAAATCGGAATTTAAATAATAATGTCAACTTCATTGATATCGCCAAGCGAGCTACTACAACATATTGTAAATAATACAGCCCCGTCATAACAACAATGATATCGATAAGCTCAGCCAATCCAGAATTTAGTGTTAACGTTCCAACTGCAATTCCAGTGAAGGACATTGCACTAGCGCAATTACCAGTATATTACATCTGGCCAAATATAAGATAAAAATTATTTGGTGGATTACAGGCGAATAATCAATAAAGATGATTAAACATCCGACTGGTTATTTGTTTCCATTTTTACAGGCAGTTATCAAATTGAACAAATCAATGATAAATTTCAGCGCAGAATACAATCTATAAGCGGAAGAGTAGCAAACATAGATATAATAGTTCACGAACCAACATTATCGGCTGCAATTGAAATATATTCTCCAGATTACGTTGTAGATATTTATCAGTCATCAGATCGATCTGTTTTAGGTTGGCCTAAAATTGCACCAGAGTATCATGGACCACTAGAACCATAGTTAAATGAAATTTTAAGAAATTATAATTTTTTTTATAGCAACTCCAGAATAGCGAGATGGATATTCGTGGCGTCATTATACAGATCATCGTATCAAACTTTATGTAGGTACAATATTTCCTAAATCACCGTTTTTCAATAATATTGTTTATGAAATAGATGCCAGATCATTGGCGTATAAAAGTAAAACTTAACATATAACTACATTCACGACATTAGTACAATTATTTAAAAGTTATTTTCTGGAGTATCCCAACAATGATCTAAGAAAGAAAATTACTGAAATGATACAACATTTAAATCAAATTTTAATAGATCTTGAATTTGCTAATCGAGTTACTACTGAGACGATAAATGCTAGTATTTTTATAATAGGATGTAAAAAATAACAGATATCAGGCAGTTATATATTAACTACTATAAAATAGCTGAAGCGAATTTCTTAAAATTTGTACTACCAGTATTTGATCTAAAAGGAAGACTTAACGATATTATCCCAAAATACTCTAGTCATGGAGAAAAATAGCCCCACCAGCATTTCTTCTAAAACATAACAATAATCCGTATAGTGAAAGTCGTCATATTTCACCAGGAATCGTTAATATCACTTCAACCATTGCCGTCAGTCTTGTATGCGATATAATTAAAGGCAGCTATCAAATAGATCTTGAAAAATCAAATCACTCTCAGCAAGGATATATTCTTTATACGATTACTCCGTAAGTACCTCCTGGATATTTGATTGTACATGAACCTATTAATCCTGTTAATCTACGTTATCATCATAATTTATTATCAAGAATACATTTCAGATTTATTGACCAGTCCGGACACTTAATGGACCTGCGTACAGGATTTCTTAATATAAATTTATATATAAGATCTTAACTATTTTTTTCAACCTCAGGGTGAAATCAGATTTATTTTATCGTGATGACAAAATTATTTATTTTTTTAAATGTACAGGAAAATCTGTCAGATTTCCTAATTCTTGAGGGTGAAAACCTGAGCGGTTCTCTAATTGGTTTTGACCATTTTTCCATAAATTCTCTTTATCTACTCGGAAAAAAACTGACAAAAAACATTTTAAGAAAATAATTTGTAGGTGCGTTATACAATAATGTATGGAACAATTGTCGATTTATCGATAAATCAATTAGAAAATTCCAGGAGCTTTCACCCTCAAGAATTACGAAATTTGACAGATTTTCCTCGACAGAATGACTAAAATGGGTGAAAAAACGTAGGAATATTGATTATTTTTTTGACAAAAATAAGAAATTTTAATGTAATTCAGAAGAAGAAACAACATTTGAAAAGAAAATAATAAAAATATTGATCATAGATTTTTTGATCATGCAGATATTTTTGCAGTGTGTTTTACAAATAATTAAATCAAGAGGTATATTATATAATGTACAATTATGTGAGGGTTTTAATACACGACATGAAGGAGGTATTTGAAAACGCCATCAGAACAATAATGTCACAGTCTCCAGTCAACATAGATCAATTTAGTGTTGATATAATTATTCATCAATAAGGCAACGAAGACTTTTCTTGACCCAGGAACAATTAAATCAACTGCAGCGAGAACATATTTCAATGATCATGTGTGATAGAGATAAGATTTTGAATTATGCATATTCCTGCATTGAATTTGCTCAGCTTAAAAATATTGTCTAATTCTGAGAAGAAAACAAATCTGATTTTATTTATTCTAAAAAAAATTACAAAATAAATTATAACAATATTTTTTTTACTAATTCTCGCTAATCACTCTCACTCGAGTATATTTTATTTGCTACAGAATGCAAAGAACCCTTGTAAATATCAAAATATTTGCCAGCTGCATTCATTGATTGAAATATCATTTATCCGCCAGTCTCTAAATTTGTAGATACAACTTATATTGCACTCTTATAGTTACAGCCAGTATTACCGGATTTACGATTTCGGCTTTGTGCTACAGCTCGAAAATTAGATAAATTTGTATCGATTTTGGTACCGTTGATATGATTTATTACAAGACCGTCTTTGATTAATCCATTGAAACATTTTAGACAAACCTATGAGAGTAATCATTTTTCTTCCCATCACCAGCAAACATTAGATAACCGTGATTATTAAGAAAACGACTGTTTCAGTCGACAGCGCCTGATGACACCATCAAGAGATGCTTCGTAATTTTTAATGGTTGGATGTTTGGCAAATTGTTTTTGGTCCATTTATATATAATATCATTTGTTTAAATAATAATATGACTAAATCATTACTTTGAAATCTGGCCAAATAATCTTATACGTTTCTTATGACCTTGTCATTATTGTCGGTATTATTTTATTTTTTTTATCATAATATCTTTTGAGCTCTCTGTATTTTTTTATCAGCACATTGCAGACAAAACCGCGTTTCTCCTCTAACTCCAACACCGTATTTCCATCACGGCTTTGGTCGTAGGCTTCCATTACGCACTCTTTGTAAGTGATATGCGCATAATTCATTTACGCAGACTTCATTACAATGATTCGTAAAACACTATCATTAGTCACTTGCATTAGTATTTGTCCTTTGTTTGAATTATTATATATACAATATTTCAATATAAATATTTGTCTTAATTATAAATGGATGAGAGATTATCTAAAATTAAACTTCTAAAGATAAATTTATTCTTGACAGGATATCTCCTGACGTAAAAATAAAAACTCTGGTTGATCCGAAAACTAAAACCTTGATAAATAAAATTCACTACGCCAAGAAAGAATTTTGCAAAGATGGCGCATCTCTTGTGTTCTCAACATTCAAAATCATATGCAACACCAAAGGTGTCGATGCTACCATGAACGACAAATGAGAGGCAATAGTTATTAATTCTTTCGACGACGATACTTGGATTATCCGCGACAAAAATGATACTGTCCTTCATAATGAAAAAATCACCATATTAAGTAAGAATTCGAAACCAGGAATGCCGACTGGTATTGCAAACCGTATTATGAAAGAGGGTATCTTGTTACCACGGTTATCAACGCGCTATATCCGATAAATGATAAAACCCAGCGTTAGTAATTTAAAACCAATGAAATTTTCAAGGCTACTTTGTGTAGCCGAACGAGTAATGGAACATTTTACAGTTTCGACTCGTGGAAACGGTCTAACAGATAAAAGACGTAAAAGAAAAAACGAGTGGGGAGAAATAGTAAATGATACTGGAGCGTATGTCAAAGATGTCGCTGAGCTAGGAAAGAAAATAAATTGCCCAATAATAGTAAAAACGACCACCTAATATATTTAGTACGAATCAAAATATAGACCAAAATGACCTTCGACTGAAATTATTGATCATAATGTAAATGCGTCGACTAATACAGTAACACTTTTTCCACGAAATCGAACTGTTAAACTTTACCAAGGAGATATATTTGATGTTATTAAGGGAATAAGTAAAAACGGTCCTGTATCAGTATGGTCATTTCAAAGTTCTGATGATGAAAACTATGATCAGTTTGTACTACCTAATGAAAAATCTTGCGTAAAAAATTTAGATAAATGCTGAACAATTACTCAGTAATTGTTTTACGATTCCGTCAGTTGCGGCTCATTTTGGTAGAGAGAAAAATTCGTGTCAACCATCTCGGTTTAATTTTCTCAATGATATAATATCGAGTTGTGTCGAATACGGACACGGTGGATTGTGGAATAGTAAATACAATCATAAAAATGTTATCTCGGTTGATATGGTTCCATGTTATCACGGAAGTTTTCTTGGTATCCGAGAGTGTTCTACGTATCTTGAGCGATTTGGTCATCTCACACACGAGATGACCAGAGTATCGATAAATAGACCATTGCCAGATTTAACTTGATTGGATTCTGTTGTATTGAGTCTTTTAATGTTGCGGAAAATCTTCATCCAATTTGCTATGTCTGATTTGGCAAACATTTTTCAGAAAAACCTAGGTCACCTACAGTATTATTACATTAATTCGAATTAATGTTAACTTATCAGACGGAACTAATTTAGGTACAATTGTGGGTTATATTGATGGTGTGTCACCGCAGTTTACTCATTGAAGATGTTCAATGCTCGCGTACGTTTCGAAAAATATATTATCAGTGATAAATAGAGTTTCTAAGTTTGTCGTCAGAGTCGCTACGGATTCATTTTATATCAATAAAAAATATTCAGGATTGTTGGAAAATTTAAATATCCACACTTATGCATCATGGGGCGAATGGAGAATAAAACAAACAAAAAATATACTTGATTATTCTGAATCCGTCGACGTTGAAATCAAAGACATTTATTGCCCAAAAACTCAAATATCAAAATTAGCATCTGCACCGTCAGTGTATGTTCCCATAGCTAGATATAAAACAGTTTATCTTAATGGGCCCGATCGTTCCGGTAAAACAACACCTGTGATTGAGCTATTTCGGAATTTTCATATGGTCGTATTAACCCCTACATATAGACTCGAAAGAGAAATGAGAAAAAGAAATATTAAATCATGTACTTATCACAAATTATTTCGATAGAAGGGAGATAAAGGGACTCCTGATCTAATGGGAGAGGAATATATTCCAAATATTATCGTTTGGAATGAAATATGTACAGTGACGTTAGAAACATTTAAAACATTTCTTGATTGGTTATTGACAAAAAATGCTGCTGTGATAATGTGTGGCGATTATGGTCAACCATCGCTTTTGCTGGAGAGAGGGTGAACCCACCCTTTTGTAGGACGTATTATTTTGAAGACTTAGACTTCCCACAAAAATGAAAACATAAGGTTAATAACGTGAAACCAAAGCTTCTAACTTTCCAAGATTTTCTCCAAATTGTAGCACCGGTTGTTACTTTTTTACCTTGTTCTTTTCTAGTAAATATACGCGTGAGTTTTCTGCACTGACGCCTCATTGAGGTCGCACCTTCTCTGCTGTAATAATTAAATCATTGTTAGATTAATAATGGTACAGCGTTGGAGTCTCATACATCTAGATTAGCTCGAGAACGAATAGAAGCAATTAAAAAATATATTCCAGTCCATGACTCAGTTAAGTAAAAGCTACAAGCGCGACAAGAATCTCAAGTTGAATTTGCGGAAAGCGCAGAACAGTTATTAAACCCGTTCTTCCCCGTTAGAGCAACCGCTCAAGCAACTGGAAAAATAGCAAAAAGAACTAAAAAAACAGAAGAGATTCTACAACAACGTCAGCTGAAATATCTTCCGCGCAACCTCCACCCGTCGATGAAGAAACACATGAAGGTGTTGTCGGTGAGGAACCAAAAAAGGGAAGAAAGGAATTTGTTTTATGGAGAAATTCACTGAAGGCGGTATACAAGAAACAATAAATTTTTTACTAAAAAAACCCTGGTGATATAATCGAGTTTGGTGCGTTTGCTGCAGCAAGTTATCCTTCAAACAATGAATTTTTGAAACCTGAACATTCTAAAGGTTTTAGTCGTGACACATGGATCGATATGATGTTTAAAATAAATCAAATCTTTGATCAAATAAACAAACAAGACTTGTTTTTTAAAACGCATTTAAGCGGAGTAAGCCGTTATGATGAAATGCAACAAAAAGAACGAGAACAGAAAAAAAAGAAGAAGAACAGCAACAAAAACGTAAACAAAAAGAGCGTGAACAGATACAAAAAACCAAGAAATTCAACAAAAAAAAAATTGCAGCGACAACCTAATAAACCTCCTCCACCTCTGCAACACGAAAAAGAGTTTTACGATGTACCTGATACCGGTGCTACTGGAAGCGGTATTACTACACGAGGATGTGGTCTTGTTTCTTGTCCTATCAATATTCTCGATAACATATAATGACTAAAAGTTCTCATAGGAAGGAAAGGTGCTGGAAATAATTATCCGGAAATGATTAATGAAGCAGTGATTAGAAAAATGAATAATAAATAAGATGATCATACTCAGTTATTTCTATATATAAATACGTTAACGCAGTCACACTTGACTATTAAGCAACGGGTGATAAGTGGTCAAATATAAAGTAAAGATGGAAATGATAGGACAGTCAGAAGAGTAATGATTGGAAAGGCAGAAATAAATAAAGGAGTGTCAGTGTACGTTTTCGTCCCTTCGTACCCAGATCAATCCGGATACGCTAACGACAATGAAATATGGAATCTCAACTGGCATAGCCCTCATAATCACTAGGTCTTACTTGTAGCTGACTATTTCATTAGAATGTGATTTTGGAAATCTCCTGCTTTTCAGATACCAAGTAAGGAACTTCTGCAATTGTTGATGGTAATTTGTTCCAAGTCCCTAATGAACTTGAAACAATTTGTTGATGCTGACTTTAAATGGAATTTTTTCCTGTGGTTTGCCTTAGTTTGGCTATATGTCAGGGTCAGGTATTTGTCCGCTAGTATTTCCATTAGGTTCGCAATCTTGTACATCATGGTCATATGGGCCTTGATTCGCCTGGATTCGAGATATTCTCACTTGAGATCGTTCAACAATGCACTGACACTGCTAGCGTTACGATATTTATTTGTAACGAATACAGCAGCTCTCCTCTGAACCATCTCTATCTTATTTGTTAGATTTTTATTAGATGGGTTCCACACACTCGAACCAGAGTGAAATATGCTGCACATTTTACTTCTTCATTGTTGACTTGGAGGTTGAGGCGCAGGAAACCAAGGTTACTGTTCCCTTTTATCACTATCTTGTCTATGTGCCTTTTCAAAGAGAGGAATCTAGACAATTGAAGCCGGAGATATTTTGTTGCGTGATCACTGGCTACCTTGTACCTCTTAAAACGCAGTTCTCAGCGTAGAACCGTAAAGGTCAGATTAGTAAATTCACGATTACCCGTTTATAAAGCGATATATTGAGATGGACTAGGTAATGTTATTCGTGGTTTATTCAAAAGGATGGCCCCAAAAGCAGCACCAATCGAAAAACAACTATCAATGAAAGCTATTGACATTATTCGTGAAAAAGCTACTGGTGCAATCGGCAGCTTTGCTGGCAAAGCATTCTCGGCAATCAAAGAAAGACTATCGCGATTAATACACAGACATCTAGCTGTCCACCACAGCAACCGGTAAAATTACCAAGTTGCGAAGTTATGTTCTCGGATGTCAGTCAAATAATAAATCAAGACGCAAATCAAAAACTAGCAGCCTTGATAAATCAAGTAAAAATGTTACCTAAAGAGGAAAGCATGAACACAAGTTTTATTTCATGAAGTTGTCTTTGTGTCCTTGGTAGGTCAAGGCGATTTCCATTTTCAAAAATGGGCAATATTATAAGATGTTCAAACGTATATCCGACACAGCATTCGATATGGAATGACCCATTTCACAAAGGTGAATCCGTACGCGATTATCATTACCTTATGCACGGGGGAGAAATGAGTTGCAAGTCCTTGATACAGGTATACATTTTGTACCCGCCAAGGCATTTATTGAAGTAGAAGGTGAGCTTGTAAAAGATGTTCCTCTCAGTACAGTATACGGGGCTGGGGCTATAGTTGGTTTTGTTAATAATGGCATTATGGCGTTTTTTGACAGCGCCATACATACGATTGATGGAAAAAACATCGATACAATTCAAAAGGAAATCGACGTTGCCCCAACAATAGTAGGGTTAGCAAGATACTCCGACGATTATATTAGATCATTTGGCCCGTCGATGATGTTTACCAACGACAACACTAATCATCCTGATCACAGGCAATTTCTCCAAATACAAGTACCACGAAATATTGCAACTGACCTACAACCAGCTGGAGACTCGGCGCTCAATTTTTGATGTTACAGAGCACCAATAACAATTACAATTATGGATTTGCTGCACGTAAATTAATGTTGAAAGATGGCCGTATAAGATTTTGATGTGCGATTCTACTGTCACATACCTTTGGATTTTGCAGAAATGTCAGAAAAGTTATCTTTGGAGAGAAACACACAGATGTGTTTGTGAGAAAGAGTAGGCATAATGATGCTATTTGGCGATCATCCGCTGCTACTGCTTGTAAAGTATTACTGTTTAAACTCTCACAATGGATGCCAGTGATGACTCCATCGATTGCTGAAGAACAGCGATTACTCTCTTTTATGAACACAGGTGGTAAGTCGTTATTGTCATGGTTTACAGTGACCACATATAGCATACAGAGCAATGTTACCGGGCTATTTACATTGCAAATAGCGACTCAGCAAGGGGTTTCTGCACCGAGACAGATTTGTATTACGCTGAAAAATGTTAATCGGTTGGATAATGAAGAACAGAGTCACATGATGTTTGACAACCTTGGAGTTAGTGGGGTTTCTTTACGAATAAATGGACACCAAGAACCATCCGAAGATATAATCTTAAATTCGGAACACAATTGGGTTGCGCGTTCGTTTCATAGATTGTTGTATATCGGACGTGATCAAAATATAACAGTGGGTTGCAGATATCTCAGCTTGATTTTACAACACTGTATCCGATCTATTATTTTTCATTGGTACATTTAGATTTATTTAGGTAATCTGTCGTTGACATACACTTCAGAGCTAATGTGAATCCAGGTGGTGTTAATAACAGAGCAATTGCGGTTATACTCAGCGACAAAGCAATGATGCTTGAAGGTGTTAGTGACCGAATGAGTTACTTATGCACCAGTAAAAAATTTGTAATAATACTGTGATTTAAAAATACGAATATAATCATAAATGTCACCATATAATTATGTTAGCGTCATTCTGACTCCTGGTCAGATTATAAAAACACAATCAGCATCAGTAACACAATTCGGAACCACAAAAAAGCTAAAAAAACAGTCAGATTACAGGCGGTGAAAACAAGCTATCGTTGACAGAACGTCAGCTTAAATATCTTGATAAAGCTAGACAATCCAAAACTGGAATAAGACTTAAACTTTCCGCCGGAGCCATCATAGATATTGCTAAGACCTGCGGTATATTTCCACTTCTTGCAAGAGCTCCAGCCATTGCAAAAGCTTCCAGGTTAGGTACTGTTGGAACAGTTGCTGGAATGGCAATAAAAAAGCAACATGAAAAGGTCTGAGACTTCCAGAACTCCATATCGATACGGAAAGAGTCTGAAACTTCAAAGAACACTTCGTTAACACCTATGTCAAATTTTGATTTGCTTGATGCTGCTAAAAATTTTAATAAAATTTCTTTAGAGGTGTTTATATGAGCGATCAGTAACCGCATAAATCAAACAGCACCGAGACGGGTATTATTAATCTTGATAATAGTACCGGTGCAGGAACTCATTGGGTTGTATATAGAAATTGATCCACGTGGAATTGTTTATTTTAGTTCGTATGGGTTGGCTCCACCGTTGCAATTTATCAACTTCTGTCACACCACACAAACTCCCGGTTTGGTATTCAACATTACCAACACAAACACTATCCGATCCTCCGATATGTTGTCGTAAAGCAATTGCTGTACTCGAAGTTATTTCAAAATCAAAATTGCCACCTCAGAAAGTCGTACACAATTATAACGAATAATGGTAGATATTTACGGAAGATCCAGCGGCGATACTACTAAGAGCAAACCAAAATTCGACGAAATAGATTTGTCAAATTACTCGACAAAGGATGACGTTGTTGTTTTTACAGGAAAACTACTGTGTTTTAATGGAATGACATAGTTCGTAGAGTTCTTGGTGCTACTACGGATAATATTCCAGTATTTACCAATCACTGTAAAATCAGAGACTCAAGTGTATCGTTCGCAACTATTAGAGATGAAATCATAAAAAGCGTTGATAATCGTTTATGGTCTACAGGTGATACAATGATAGATGACCTCAGTATAAATGGAGAAAAAAATAGTTGTTTTAAGAGATTCAACATATGATGAAGATGAATCAACAAAAACATACGTGGACATCATAGACACTTAATTAACCTAAATACAAACTGAGTATGATGTTCACGTAAATATGTTTTCAAATCTGCGTAGAAATTTAAGAAAAAATAATGAAATCGCAGATGAATTCTTTGGAGATCCGTTGACTGTTGACGTAAAACTCGTTGATATTAACATAAAACTCGGCGATATTAAAATAGCTATGTCGGATATTGAAACGATTAGAAAAGGACTATAATATGTTACAAGTGGAATTCCTGATATCGTTAAACAGTTGAACTGAGTAAAATTCCCCACAAGCAAATTAACAACATGATATATATAGTAGCGCCTGATCAAGCATTATGGACACCGCTTAATAAAACTGTTAAACTTTGCGCTGATGTTACTGGTGTATACAGACTCTCAGTACTCAGTGTTATATCATTTCTAATGTCTACTACGATTTCACGGCGTTATCCGTAAGTGTATCTCCTGGATCTATGATAGTGATGTTAGATGAAAATGACGAGGCAACGTTTACTGTGGAACCCGAAGAGAAAATAAAACTCGGCTTGATTTATGAATGGTTTCTTGAACTAGTAGCTAAATTCTCACCTAATTAAAATGCATTGAGTATTCCGATCAACGTTCAACGTGATGTTGCAGTACAACAATAGAGATACAATCAAACTCGTGAATGGCAAAAAAAAAATAAGAATATCGTTGATGGGTATACGACAAAAGTAAAGAAATATCGCATAAGTGTAGTTCTCGTTGACATAATCGTTTATTCATAGTCTACTGATATTGCTGGAACTGGATTATTATTGTCAATAATACCAAGGATGGCACCAGTAATTGTAACAATTTGTGTTTTAGCTGCAACAACGATTGCCGGTATTCTTAATGTCAATACAAAGAAAAAATGCACTTGAACAAATACAAAATTACATGATTATATAACAACATTACAACAACGTTAGTATACTCCAAAATTAACCTCGTTATTATCAACAAGTCTTAGTGATGAAATAATATCAGATTCTGAGTTCACGGCGATGATTAAAATTTACAACGAAGCAATGACAATGATTAATTTAGAAAATCAGGATTTAAAAATAATGTCAACTACACTGACGTCATCAAAAGAGCTACTGCTACAGATTGTAAATAACACAGCTCCAACAAAAAACAAAAATGCTATCATTGAGCTCAAATAATCCTGAATTTAATGTTAACTTTCCAACTGCTATTAGCGCAACTTAAATCGCACTAGCACAATTACGATTATAACATAGTTGTCCAAATATCAAATCAAAATCGTTTGGTTGATTACAGGCAAATAATTCACTTGTATTTGCCCCCCAAAAATAATCAAGATTTGAATGTTGTCGGCATACCCACAGGCAGTTATCAGATTGAACAAATCAATGATAGATTTCAGAGCAGAATCAAATCTATAACGAGAACTGAAGCAAAAGTGGATATAACAGTGTATGAACCAAGCTTATTAGCTGCAATTTAAATATATTATCCAGATTACGTCGTAGATGTTTAGCAATCGTCGGTCAGAACCAAAACTTATTGATTTTCCCACAGTATAGAAAATATTCTTAAAGGATCCAGAGTATCGAAAAACTCATCAATGGAACATAATAAATATACACGATAATATCACTGTTTCTGAGGACACAACACGTCCTAGATTATTAAATATAAACGATTTACACAATATTGACGAGGAAAATAAATTTGTCATCGACGAAATAATATCTAATCATGTTCCGACGTCATTAAGTCTGAACATAAACAAGTGAATAATAGACTACAAAATTTATTTTGCAGTATCGCATAACATTAAAGCGATGATATAAAGCAACATATCATGGAGTCAATACAACGCCTAAACTAGGTTGCATCGAACCTCGAATTTAGCAATAAAAAGATCGTTGCAAATGTTTTTGAATGGGGTGACCATGTAGTATATCACATTCCTCCATACCCTGATGTACAATCATTTAAACAGTTATTTCTATAACACTACGCGATCACAGAAACACAATTAGCGATGTTTATAGTACCAGGATTTGCCACTGATGAGCTGAATAAATCACTTAACGATATTATCAATGAAAACTTTCCTGAAATCGTCGAAAAATAATAATCCCACCAGTAGGTATTTTCAGACATAGCATTGATCTATATGGTGGCGGGCATCATATTTCACCAGTAATCGTTAATATATCTTCGACAATAGCTGTCAATCTTGTTTGTGATGCAATTAATGGCATCTATCAAATATATCTTGAAAAATCAAATCAAGCTCAACAAGAATATATTTTATATACATTTACACCGCAAGTACCAACTGGATATTTGATTGTACAAAACGCGATCAATCCTGTTGATCTACCATGTCATAGTAATTTATTGCTATGAATACATCTTCAAAATAACTGACCAGAACGGACATTTAATTGACCTACGTGGAGAATTTTTACAGATTAATCTGTACGTAAAATCTTACTGATTTTCAACCTCAACGTTTTCTCCTGCAAAATCGACTAAAATAAGTATATAAAAAAACGATGAGTTTTGACTAAATTCATGAAAAAATAAAAAAAATCAGAAAAAAATTGAATATTTTCGGTAGATTATTTTATCATGCAGATTGTTTTACAATTAATTTTATCAGGAGGTATATTATATAATGTACCAACATGTGACAATTTTGATACACGACAACCGGGAAGTACTTGAAAATGCCGCAGAAAATTAATGACACAGTTTTCATTCAGCACAGAACAATTTATTATTAATGTGGTTATTGATGAATACGGCAACGAATACATTTTGTTGACGCTGGAACACTTAAATCAGCTACGGCGAGAACACATTACTATGATCTCGTGCGATAGAGATCAAATTTTGAATATCAACATTACTGTATTAAACTCGATTGTAGCATAATAGAAACCGAGTGGGTTTTGGAATAAATGAATAACGCAAACACAATGTGATGGACGACGGAAATTTAGAAAAAAAAAAGTAATAAAGAAAAAATATGGTGTATAAAAATAATGATTATTTCACGTTCTCAACATGCAATTGATCCAATCACTCTACACAAACATTCACAAATTGAAAAACGAAAATAAGATTGGAAAGTGAGATTCAAATAATCTCAAGGAATTCAAATATATTTAAAATAATATCATGCGCTGTAAGTGAGATTCACATAATCTCATAATATGCAATGTAAGTGAGATTCACATAATCTCTGGAATACAAATAAGATTCAAAATAATCTCATGTAATTGAAAATGTACTCAATTGAAACATCAATTGGAACAAACATATGCCTCTTGACACTTGTACAGTCGTATGATTCATAAACCGAGGAACTACACAGTTTCACTGAGTACTTGGGTTGGCCCACACTTTTTCCGGCAGCTCACACCCTTCACGGATCCACCACATGTATAGACATACGTATACACATACGCACAGACATCATACAGCACCATTGTATTGGCTATGTCTACATTCGTGGCACCACCACGTGTACAGACACAAGTATATACATACGTATAGACAGCACGCAGCTCTAAAGAGCTAAAATCAGCCCTAAACAGCCCTGAACATCTTCAGTCAGCTCTAAACAGCCCTGAAAGCTTCAGTCAGCTCTACAGACCCCTGAACAGCTACAATAATCCAAACTGGTCATTATAAAGGGTTCTGAAAAAATCTCTAGATATATGCTAATTAATTAAACACTAAAAGCAACTTGTAATTCAAAGTTAACAACGTTTCAATTCTGCGTATAGTAAATGCATCATTACACGATATGACATTGAAACCTAAGTAAGCTTCACATATCAAATAAACATGAATTTAACATTTAAACCTATGGCTGGAGAACACAATGGGGAACGTTCATTCCTTGACAAGATCCAAAACGACCAGTGTCGGTTAGAAATGGAATCTACCTTTAAATCCATAGGAGAGTGAATAATAGTTAGGGTCCAAAATTCATGCATACCATGCTATTAGTGTCTCTCGCAGTAAGTAATTTTCGACGAGATACATGCTAGTACAATCGCTTACCTGGAAAACAAGTATTCACCCTAGGTAACGTTGTGCGCACGTACAACGAGAAATGGTCAAATCATTCTAAGGCAAAACCAAGTTTTGTCTTGCCTTATTCTGTGACATCAATCAGCTTTAAAAAAATATTGTCTATTTCTGAGTCATTTGGTATATTAAAAAGAGAAATATATATTATAACAAAATAATTTTTTTACTGACTCTCGATAGGATTAACTTCCACTTTCATCAGTGACGTCATTTCACGTTCACTTTCCTTATGTTTTCGCTTTCACGATCTGTCATAATCTTTCTTATCTGTCTCACGCTGCGTGTCAATACTTTTTTCGTTTCGTATTCGTGAGCTAATTTTGATCTAATTTGTTTCTATCACGCTTGAGAGGAATAGAATTTGTTAACTTCCGTATCTTTTTCAGGAGCCAAAGATTTGAAAATGACCTGCTGTGTAATTTTCATGAACTTATATTCAGCTGGTAGTGAATATTTATTTTCAAATGTACTTGCAGTGATCCAAAATCAGAAATAATTTTCACCGGATCAAGCTGAATTTTTATGCCGTCTTTTTAATCTTTTATTGCAGAAATAATATCGTGAATATTTTCAAAATTAATTTTTATTATATATAATAATTATACAAACAAAAAATAAACAGTCTTTGCCGTTATATAAAGATCCCTTCAAACACAGCCTATCTTATGGCCTGAAATTATTTTAATGCTGTATAGGGTATTTTAGTCGACAGTGTCTGATTACATCACGAGATGCTTCATAATTCGTTATAATATGATGCTTAGGGGTTATCAAAGTTTTGGCTCGTTTATATATAACATCATTTGTTTAATTAATTATTTGTCTAAATAATTACTCTGAGAATCTTATCAGATAGTCTGCTACGCTTTTCATAACCCTGACACTGTCATTATATTTTTATCATAGCATCTTTACAGTTCTCTGTATTTTTTAACACCACATTGCACACACACATGCTTGTTTCCTCTCACTCAAACACCACATTGTAAACACGGTTTTGGTCCTAAACTTCTATTACGCACGCTTCGCCAATTATGTCATCAGAATTCGCTTACGCAGGTTTTGTTACATGGAGTCAAAGAACCTATCGTTATCCACTTGCATTTGTCCTTTGTTTTAGTCATTATATATATAACAATATTTCTATTTGAATATTTGTCTTAATTATAAATGGATGAATTCGAGAGATTATTTACGATTAAGCCTTTTGAAGATAAATTTAATCTTGACAGAATATCCTCTGACTTACCAGTGCGAGCTCTGGTTGATCCAAATAATAACGTGTCGATGCTACGATGAACGACAAACGAGCTGCAACGATCATCAATTATCTCGACAATCGAAAATATTTTTTTAAAGTAAAATTGGCTGTATTAACATAAACAGATAATTGGACTAACCATAACAAATATGACCCTGTAATTCATGATGAAAAAATTGCCATACTGAGCAAAAGGTCCAAACCAGGAATGTTGACTGGTATCGACAAACAATATTATGAAAAAGCGTATCCTGTAACAGCAGTTATTTATGGATTTTATCCGATAAATGATAACACAGCGTTAATAATCTGAAACCAATGAAATTTTCAAAAATAAATTGTGTAGTAATTGAAAAATTTTTCATCTCGACTCGTGGAAACGGTCTAACAGATAAGAGACGTAAACAAAATGAGTGGGGAGTAATTGTTAAAGATACCAGAGCATCTATTAAAACCCTAAAATTTCCAGTAAAAGTAAAAACAATAACAGGAGTAATTTTCCACGATTCGAAACATTATGTAAAAGGAAGAGCTCCGATTGAAATTATTGATCATAATGCAACTGTGTGTACTGCTGCGGTGACAATATTTCCACGGAATCGAACTGTTAAATTTTCCCACGATGATATGTTTGATTTTATTATCAAAATAAGTAAAAACGATCCTGTATTCGTGTGGTTATTTCAAAGTTCCGATGATGAAAATTATGATCAATTTGTAAGACCCAATGTCATTATTTATGGCACAGAATTTCTCCACGAAGAAATGAAAAATCTTGCGTTAAAATATACCGAAAATGCTAAACAATTACTCAGTAATTGTTTTACTGTTTCGTCAGTTGCGACTCATTTTGCTAGAGAGAAAAATTCGTGGAAACCAACTCGGTTTGATTTTGTTAAAGATAAAATATCGAGTTGTGTCGAATACTGACACGGTGGATTATGGAAAACTAAATACAGTCATAAATATGTTGTCTCGGTTGATATGATTGCATGTTATCCCGGAAGGTTTCATGGTTTTGGAGACTTTTCTGTATATTTTAAAAGATTCGGTCATCCGATGCATGAAATGACCAGAGTATCGATAAAAAGACCATTGCCAGATTTTTAATTGACAGGATTCGTTTGTGTCGAGTCATTCGAGTTTGCTGAAGATCTCCATCCAATTTGTTATATCTGGTTTGGCAAACATTTTTTCAACGAAGATGTGGGTACTAATAGAATTATTACGGTATGTGATCGTTGTAAAAATAGTGATATTTCTGACAATAAGTGAAGCAATTATATCATATCAAAAACAGTCCGAAGTTTGGTTACCACAACAAAAAAATGGTATGATGATGAAAATCCTGATTTACCCGATTACGGAAATACAATCAGAAAAGATCTTAGCAGAAAAAATAATCGCTAAATTCACCCAAGGAGGATCATATAATCATAAACGACATTGTACAAGATAAATTATAGGCGATGCTGAACTAGATTTTATAATTAATGATACAATGAATACAAATACGTTTATAAGTCGAGAAATAGCTTTTGTTCCAAATGGAACTAAATTAGGTACAATTGTGAGTGATGTTGATGGTGAATCACCACAATTTACTCACCTAGGATCTAAGGTGTTGGCTTATGCATCGATCAATTTTTACCGACGATAAACTGATTTTCTATGTCGTCAGTTCGAGTCACCACGGTGGCCTAGTGGTTAGAGCGTCCGCCTCCGATGCGGGAGGTCGTGGGTTCGATCCCCGGCCGAGTCATACCAAAGACTTACAAAAATGGAAATAACAGCTGCCTCGCTTGGCGCTCAGCATTAAGAGGTTAGTGTTAGGACTGGTCGGCCTGGTGTCAGGATAATGTGACTGGGTGGGGCATCATGCTACATGTCTGCGGCATGATGCCCCAGTGCTAGACATCACTATAAACTGCCACATTGCAGACATCGTAGCGATATGACTGAAAAATTGCTAAAGCTACGTTAAAAATCCAAATCACATCACAACACACACATCACGAGTCGTTTCGGATTCTTTTTATATTGATACAAATATTCAGGATTGTTGGAAAAATTAAATATCGGTAATTATGCGTCATGGGGTGAATGGAGAATGCAAAATAAAAGATACTCAATTATTCTGAATCTGCCGATGTTTCGATTATATATATTTATTACAAAAATAATCAAATATCAAAACTATCGTCTGCATATGTGTATGATCCTGTAGTTAGACATAAAACAGTTTATCTTAATGGACCAGGTGGTTCTGGTGAAACGACACGTGTAATCGAACTATTTCGGAGTTTTGATATTATTGTGTTAGCACCTACACACAGACTCGCTGGAGAAATGAGCGAGCGAGGAGTTAAATCTTGTACTTATTATAACTTGTTTAGGTGGAAAGGAGACACATGGACTTCTGGACGAATGGGTGAAAAATATTTTCCAATGATTATTATTTGGAATGAAATATGTACAGTGTCGTTGAAAACATTAAAAACCTTATTTGATTGGTTGTTATCGAAAAATACAGCTGTGATAATATGTGGAGGACATGGTAAGCCGCCGCCTTTTTTGGATTATCTCCGCCCGACTGGTTAAATAATTTTGTTGATTATTATGACGAAATAAATGTTTATCATAGAGCACTTGATCCAGAATTATTGTAATTTAAGAAATTTATCAGATTACAATCATATAAAATTCAGTGTGAAATAATGCGTAAAATAATTTCAGAAACTTTTATTAATGATTTGTGGAATTTGTGGAGACAAAATGATTTGATAGTTGCAAGTCGAAAGATAGTTCGTGATACATTTGAAAAACAATTATTTCAGTTGCACCAAGAGGAATTTCCAGAATTACCTGTACCATTGTGTTATACACCAGTTGATAAGTGACGGCAAAATATCGACGTTGATATACCAGGACGGACCGAGAAACAAAAAATCTTGTGTTAAATGATATTGTTTTAGTTGATGTCAATGTTGTTGATGATGCGTTAAAAATGAAAAAATCTCCATGTACGTTAGGATACGTGATGCCAATTCATTCTTCACAAGGATTGACTATTTCTGATACAGCTGTTTGGATTTTCGACGATGGTATCGAGTGATCAAACTTAGTTTATCTCGCTGTGTCTAGAGTTGGAAAATATCTCAGTCGCGTAGAGTTATCATAGACTTTACAGAAACAACTGTCGATGTTATTGACAATGATATAATAATAAGAAAAAAATAGCTGCCTATAAACAGTGTGACAAAAAATAAGCGCAACTTTGACATTGATGCTGAATTTATATTGAGACTGAAACAACAGCAAAATAATCATTGTACGAGCTGTAGCAGCAGAGGGGGCGAATCCGACATTTTGTCCAATCGTCATTTGGCTTAATTAATACTTTCTGCAACTCAACGATCTAGCGTCGTCAGCGCCCGGTAAAAAAAAAACGACGTCGTCGTTGGGGGATCGTCCAATCGTCATTTGGTTTAATTAATACCTTCTGCGCGCCGATCCCCAGCGTCGTCAGCGTCCGGTAAACACATCGACGACCGCGTCGATGTCATCGCCCCCTCTGCTGCTAAGTGGTTATTTACAACTAACCGAATATTTGGTCAAGTCCGATACGATATCGTGTCCGAGGATCATGTAAATGTATCGTTACAAATCCATGTGGGGTCGACTGAGCATGACTAAAAAAGTTTCGAAAAACATTAAAGTCCATGTCACCGCCGCACCATGTCTGCCAAATATTTCGTAGCGTGTGTGTATCAACGCCGTTGAATACAGCAAGAATATTACAGTTGTATCTGATTACTTTTGGAATCTGAGTGTATCGTTGAGTGACATATATCACGTCGGTGTTTTTATGCCTGCCTCTGGAAAATATCCTAGCTGGGTTTTTTTGATTGTCTAACATAACATCATCGTACACGACTAGATTGTTAACGTCGCCATCAATATCATCGATACCTGGTGCATCATTGATATCTGTAATAAACTCAATAACATTTTTTTTTAGCGATCGCTGATGCATTCTCGTTGAAATCTTTCAACACCTCGTAGCATCGTTGATCATCTACGCTAGGAGCAACCAAATGCAACTTGTCCCACTTCATCCATCTCATTATTAAATTGAGTAACAATTGCGTCTTGCCCGATCCAGATGGTCCGATGATAATCATCCGGATCGAGTTTGGTAACGCTGCAACATGCTTAACTGGTTCTCTTGTTTTAGTCGCCGAAAAATCAATTATATTCATATCTCTATACATAAATTATGGATCTATATTGTGTGAAGTGTAGAGTACGTACTGGCACAAATGATATGACAACCGCTACAACAAGAAATAACAGATCGGCCCTTACTGGTAAGTGTGCACAATGCGGTACAAAGAAATTTAGATTTATTTCTATTAAACCCGGGGGTGTTTTAAAAAAGCGAGGAGGTGACATCGCAGCCAGGTTATCAAAACTCCCCGGAACACCGTGGGCAAAGTATCCAGGAGAAAAGCACCTCCCAGGATATAGCTACTGTGGCCCCGGAACACGATTAGATATCAGACTCGATGATCAAAATCAGCCCAAATCCGGTGAGTATCCAATAAATGCTATCGATAAGGCGTGTCATGCTCATGATGTTGCTTACAAAAGTAGCGATCTGCAACAGCGCCATATCGCGGACGTAAAATTAATTCACGCGTTAAATGCTATTCCTGATAAATCCGTCAAAGAAAAATTGGCCTCATGGTTGGTAAAATCGGCTATGAAAGGTAAATTAATGATGGGCGCTGTTAATTAATAATAACATGGAATCCATCTATTATTCTCCGAGAGGATACTGGAAGGGGAAGGCCGCAATTGGTAAGCTTGCAAGCGCTGCAAAGGTAACAAAGGCCACTGCGGCTAATTGGTTATCCAAACAGGCTATATGGCAAATTTATCTACCACCACCTAAACAAATCAACTTCTCGCGCTTTGATGTCAGCGTACCTAATGAAGTTCATCAGGCTGATATACTATTTTTGCCGCATGACAACGGTTACAAATACGCGCTAACCGTAGTTGATGTTGCGAGTCGATACAAACAAGCGGAGCCGTTAAAAACAAAGTCGGCAACTGAAGTAGCCGCTGCGTTTGAAAGAATTTATCGAAGAGGTCCTCTGCGCTGGCCAAATCTACTACAAGTTGATCCCGGTAGTGAATTTCGCGGCGCTGTTTTATCAACGCTGAAACATCATAGCGTCGCGATACGACGAGGTCATACTGCGCTACATCGTGATCAGGCAATTGTTGAACGATTCAATCGGACTCTTGCTGAACGGTTATTTGGATATCAATACGCGAAGGAATTCATCTAAGAAAAACGATCTCGTGAATGGGTCAAAAGGTTGCCAGGCGTAATTGCAGCGTTAAATAACGAGATTACCAGAGCAATCAACATGAAGCCCAGCGACGCGATTAAATACGAGTATATCCCCGGAAAATCAAACATAAATAGCGTTTCCAAGCCGATTCTCGGCGATGTCACCGTGAGATATCTGTATGAACCAGGAGAACTTGAAGGCGGTAAAAAAAGAGCTACTGATCCTATTTGGAGTGTTACCACACATAACATATCAACGATAACACGATCAACTGGTAGACCACCGATCTATAGACTGGATTCAACTGCTCCTCAGCGCGGATTTACACGCGAGCAACTACAAGTGATGCCCGACGATACTCAATTACCCCCGCGTGGTCTTAACTAGCGCCGTTGCGTCTATTACACTCAAGACAAGTCAACCTCACATTGTTTTTGACATGACCGAGACTGTTATCGATCCTGTCCACGGTAAATTGGCGAGCGTCTTTATCCGAATAACGCCAGCGCATTACACAATTACAACTCGCGCAGTGATTATTCTGTTGTTGTCGTAACGCAATTATTAATTCGGCATCAATATCAAAACGCCGCTGTTTTTTTTTTTATCCTGTTGGCGGTAACCCGAGAGTTTTCTATCAATGACGCTTGCATCGATGACTCCGTCACTGGCTTCGTCACTGACTCCGTCAATAACAATTCTTCGAAGCTGATTTATCCTTCGTACTCGGGACACTGCAAGATAGACTAGATTTGACCATTCGATGCGATTATCAACTATCCAAACAATTGTGTCCGTGATGGTTAGTCCCTGCGAGGAATGTATTGTTGTTGCGTATCCTAGCGTCCACGGGGATTTATCAGCACGTAGCGCGTCCTCAACGACGCTGATATCAACGAGCACGATATCATTCAGCACGAGAATTTGTTTTTTTGTCCCTGACGCTGTCGGGCCCGGGATTTCAACTTCAATGTTCTGCCGCCGTGTATCCGCGGGTCTATAACACAGCGGCACTGGGCGCGTTGGAAACCTTTCCTTATGCAACGTAAACAACTTCCGCTGAAGTGTGTCTCTGACTATCTTTCTACTCGCTACAATCAAATCGTTTGGTCTCCATGTTTCCCAGAATTCATTTAACGGCGTTTCCGGAATCACCTCGCGGATTATTTCACACTGAATTCTATCCGGCTGTAATCTGATCAATTTTTTAACCTCGCGCAGTTGTTCATCAAGTGCTCGGTAATCAGTATCGGTTTCTTCATAATAGTCCACAAACCCGCTCAACCAATCATGTGGACCCTCGCCGACAAATGGTGGTGGTTGGCCATGGTCGCCACACATGATCACCGCTGTATTCGCGCGCAGCAACCACTCAAGAAACATTTGTAAAACATCTAACGAAACAGTACATATTTCATCCCAGATGATAACCTGAGGAATAAATTTTTCACCCATTCGATCAGGAGTCCACTCACCAACGCTGTATCGAAAAAAGCTGTGATAAGTAACGGCGTCAACATTTCGTTGTTTTATCTCTCGCGCTAGTCTATGGGTCGGTGTAAGCACGATCATACTTGCCCGCGTTCGAAATAATTCAATTGCCCGAGTCGTCTTTCCTGACCCGCCACAGCCGCTTAAATAAACTGTTTTGTGCCTACAAATTGGATCAGAACACGGTGGTGCATTAGACCATTCTGACAATTTATCACCGCTTAGGTAATTGTTTTCAACGGTGACATCTGCTGACGGGGAATAATCGCGTCGTATTTCATTTTTAATTCTCCATGTACCCCAACTCTCGTCCGGACTAGTAAACTCAGCTACGTTTCCCTTATACTTTACGTCAACATAAAACGAATCAACGGCTACTCTAACCGCGGTGTCGGGAAATCTATTTATAATTGAGAATAAATTGATAGCGGCGTAACCCAGCATAGACGCCCTCAAATGCGGGTATGCTGGGCTGTCTCCATCGCTGTAGGTAACAACTGTACCCAACTTTGTTCCATTGGACAAGAAAGCTGTTTTACAGTTCACGTATTTATTTTCCGCCACTGCGTCCTTGATTACGAAATCATATTCTGCGTCATCTATAATCAGCCGTGAGCAATATCGTTTGTAGTCGCAGTTTTTCCCACCTTGTGTGAACTTACCGATTATTCTTCTGCCGCGATCTTTTGCCTCTCTGTTTCGTTGGTTGAATATCTTTTTGGACCATTCGACGATATATTCCTCGTTGGCATCGATGTGTTTTCTGGACTCGTCAATTATGCTATCTAGACGCTCCCGTTCTGGTAACCAGACTTCAGTCTGCGCCCGATATGATATAATCGCGTCACTGACAATTAACGAAACTAGCATTTTACAATCAATCATATACCGTAGCAGCGCTATTGGAAGCCATCTCTTTTCAGCCATGTATCTACCGATCCAAATATAGCAACAGCGATGGAGTCCTGCCGCGAATTCAAATGATACTATGCGAGCGAATCCGGTTAAATCAAAATCAGGCAGTGGTCCATTAATAGCAACAAGAGTCATTTCATGTCTGGGGTGTCCAAATCGTTTGAAATACTCAGCGGCGGATCCATACCCGAGAAAACTCGCTGGATAACAGGCAACCATATCAACCGAGATCATAGCGTCGCGGTTGTATTCAGTGTTCCATAATCCACCGTGATAATACTCCAAACAACTGGATTGTACATCTGGTAGAAATTCCTTGCGCGTTGGTCTCCACGCATTTTTCTTTGCTGCAACATGAGCTACAACCGATGGAATCGTAAAACAATTTGTTAGCAGTTGTTCATCATGCTCCTCAAATTCCATGGCGGTTTTTTTCATCTTGTTGTGAAATGCTTCAGTACGATATAATTCACCGTTTGGTCTTACAAACTGATCAAAGGTATGCGCATCGTTTTCAGCGCTGCGAAGTAACTACATTGATACAGGGTCGTTTTTACACAAACAAGAAATAGCATCAAATAGTTTCCTCTCCGCGAGAAAACCGTCCTGTATAAATTCTTCGGGTATATACTTTACTGTTCTATCCCGTGGAAATACTGTGATCGCGGGTGTCCACGCGTGTTCGTTATGATCAATAATTTTGATTGGGGCCCCATTTGATTTATACTTCAATTCCTATAATACTTCACCGGTTATCGTTGTAACGGTTATTGGAAATCTCAACGACGTTTCTAATCTCGCTATGTCGCTGATGGTTGCTCCACGCTCTTTTACGGTTAGTTCACACTGGTTGATTTTGCTACGTCGTAAATCAGTGAATTTGTTTCCTCGACATGCATTTGTAAAATGCTCTATTATTCGTTCTGCTACACAATTTATCCCCGTTGACTGTTTCATCGGTTTCAGTTTTCCGATATCAGGTTTCTTATTTAACGGGTATATTCCATAAACAACTGCTGTTTCAGGATACGCTCGTTCATAGTATGGTCTGTCAATTCCGGTTAACAACCCCGGCTTGGAGTCGCGGCTAACAATGACTGTTTTCTTGTCGCTGAGAACTGGTTCAAATTTATCACGTATGATCCAATTACCTGATTCCACCCGGACAATAAATTTTACTCTGAAGAAATACTTTTTACCGTCAAGTTGTGATATTATCGTTGCTGCGCGTTTGTCGTTCATGGTAGCATCAACAACGCCATCAATTCGAAATGTTGACCAACTATGAGATGCACCATCACGCTTGAATTCATTGATACAATCGCGTATTTTATTTAACAGGGTTCTATCGTTTATTAACGCTTTTGGTACGTCCTTGAGGACTCTATCGAGATTAAACCTAATATTTTTCCAGGGCTTAATTGCTGCTAATCTCTCGAACTCATCCATATAATTAAAACAAGTATTTAAATAAAAGAATATAGTATAATGAATAAATGCAAATGGTTGATGATTGGGTCGACAACCCCGTGCAATAAATCATGTAGAGGTGAATTCTGCGGGTATCATTTACAAAGCGTTCGTAATGGTTCTCTTGGCCCCCTCCCGTGCTTGGTTTGCCACGTTGGTGTAAGAGGAAAATCGCAGTTGTGTATTAATTGTGGCGGAAAGCGATACAGGGAACTAAAACGCTATTATGACAAGCGAATTAAAAACGCCGTCATTGACCCCACCGCCGACTTCGTCATCAAAACCCCCCAAGACTACGTTGAAAGATTTATAATTAAACCAAATAATAAATTAGACAAATAGTATTATTATACAAATGGACCAAGAATTTCAGCCGCATCCCTTGCTCGTCAATTACGAGGCATCTCGCGACGGCGTTGTTAGAAATTGTAGACTGAAGAAGCCGGTTGGTACCGTAAATAATCAGGGGTATTTGCGATTTGGTGCCGGGAAAAAAAGCTATCTTGTTCACAGGGTGGTATATGAAGCGTTTAACGGATTGATCAACGACGGTCTCGTTATTGATCACATTGATGGATGCCCTCAAAATAACAGACTGTGTAATTTAAGAACTGTTACACCGAGTCAAAATTCCAAATTTGGAAAAACAGGGAAACACGCAAAAAAAGCAAAAAGCGTCAAATCGTTTGATACAATAACGCACGAAGAAAAAATATTTCAGTCGATGAATGAAGCCGGTAGGTACTTCGATATTTGTAGTAAATCAGTTCAAAATGTTGCAGAACGAGTATATCAAACAGCTTTATCAGGTAAAAATGGACACAGAATTCGATTTTCATATATAAATAAATCCTCCGATTATATCAGCGAGTGACAAGGTCACCGTGACGAAGTCGCCATGACAAATTGTCTGTTTAATACTTAACACACCTTCGGAATTGATACGCGGGTTTCATTTTTTTTTTATTTAAAAACAAGATGTTCTATAAGAATAATGAATATCGAAGACATCAATAATATATTAGCCGAGATTTCAAAATTAAAAAATCAAGGAATTGAATTATCTGATGGTCTCGACAGTGAAAAAATATTATCCGATTATGAGATTATTAACGAACAATCGAAACGGGGGCGTTTTACCCCGGCCCGCGAGTACTTTTTTATAAAACGATTACAACATACGATTAATGAAAACTTTTACCACAATGACGCAAATGCATTCATTGGACTATTTACTGCCGTTGAAATAATACGAAAAAAACTTGGACGTGTTTATGAACGACACCGGGAGATTTCTAGTAAGATCAAAAACATTAGAAGGATTATAGACGGAGCCTCCGATGACACACTGGGCGGGAAATTAGAAATTGCGGAGCAATTGCAATAATGGTAGGCGAATCACTTACTACTCGGCTAGCCAGAGAGCGGCTAGCAGCGCTTAAAAAGTTCATACCGTTACGAGACAGGGTCCGAGAACAACTTCAAACGCGGCAACAACTACAAACTGATTTTGCTGTTGGAAGCGAACAACTCTTTGCCCCGGTAACTAAAGCGACCAAAGATGTTACGGCGGCAACTGTGCCCGTCCTCGATGCGCTTGAAAAGATAGCGGCAGAGACAAAACAAACAAAAAGGTCTTTAGAAACACTCCCTGCAAAAATAGCGGCTGCTACAACACGGAGGCCACCACCACTCGCTATAACCGAACCACAAGAACCTTATGTTACAATGGCCGACGAGGAAGAACTAGGCGCCACCGCAAGAGAACCAGAAGAAGAAATACCGGAAGAAATACCAGAAGAAGAAATACCGGAAGAAAAAGAGAAAGAGGGGAATATACCCCGTAATGTGCTTAGAAAGTCCGCAATAGATCAAATCAGGGCCTTCAGCGATGAAGAATTAGTTGATTTTGCCGATAAAAATTTTACTAAGAAAATATGAGATAAGAAGCATATCAATAGCGGTTACGAGAAAAATATAAAGTCGTTAAAGGATTGGACAAGAATAGTGTATTTAGCGAGTAAACATGAAGATGGATTACCACATCGTGATGATCCCGATTACGACGCATTCCATAATAAAGTATAAAACAGAAGACCAAAAAAAGGAAAAGGATACTCTGTTGGTAAAGAATCCTACGGCGTTACCTGTCCTGGTAGTGTTCTCAGTGATATATCACGGCTGGAAGTACTAATTGGAGGAAAACGAGCCGGAAATAACTCTCCGGAAATAATCAATGAGACCGCTGATATTTGCAAGCGGTTATTTACAGGCGGTATTATGGACATTAATGCATATCGAACGCTCATAGACGAGTTAGTGGATGATTAATTGGAAAACTGGTGTTTTCAATAAGGATGATCATACACTACAACCATGATAAACCAGTACTCGTCTACGTGGTAAACTCGCGATTGCCTGTTTACCGCGCGTACTATGGAGATGGTCTCGGTAGCACCACTGCGGGGTTATTTACAAGAATGGCTCCAAAAGTAGCGCCGTTAGCCAAACAATTAGGAATGAAGGCTATTGATGTTATTCGTGATAAGGGTATTAGTGCTATTGGAAATGTTGCCGGAAAGGCGCTTTCAGCCGCGCGGGACAAACTAATGTCGTTGGTGAGGAGAAAAAAACAGAAACCACCGGTGATGCCATCAACGACAGTGATGCCTGCGAATGTCAGTAAAGTAATAAATAACGCCGTGGAAGAAAAATTAGAGTCTTTGGCGGCGACGACTCCGCCAATGGCGACTTCGCCATCCGCCGATGCGGCAACCAACGCGCTCATGAACGCGATAGCGGGAAGTGGTCTACGACGAAAAAATCGCAATTGAAAACATCAACATGATAAATAATAAAATGTTTGCGCGTACCGCTGATCCCGCGTTTGATATGGACGCCCCAGTGCGCAGGGACGATTCTGTCCGCGATTATCAATATTATTCTTATTATGCAGCGCAACCCGACCTACGATCGCGAATTGAACTTCAAGTCCAAGATACCAGTAAATATTTTTTGCCGTGTGAAGCGTTTATCGAAATTGAGGGAGAACTCGTGACAAATGCTGCCGATAATGCACCATACGCAGATGACGATCGTGTTCGAGTTGGTTTTGTCAACAACGGTATCATGGCGTTATTTGAGAGCGCCAGATATCTTATTGACGGGCGAGAAATTGAATCAATAGAACGCGAGGTTGATGTTGCAACGACGATAATTGGGTTAGCGAGATACTCGGATGATTATACAAGATCGGCGGGCCCATCTATGATGTTCGTAAAGGACACCACTAATAACGCTGATCATCTTCAGTACGTTAACGTGCTGGTGGAAAGAGATACCGCAGTTGATCCACAGGCTGAAGCAAATAACCCAGACCGCAGAGCAAGACCAGGCGCTAATTTCAATATTATAAAAAGTCTTAACTATAATCACAATATGGGATTCGCAACACGAGTAGGGATGTTGCAAAGACCACGCCGGCAGTTTTCATGCGCGATTCCACTCCATCACATATTTGGATTCGGCAGAAATGTTAGAAAAGTCATCTATGGGGCTAAGCATACAATTGCCCTGACGCGAAGGGGCGATGATAACAATGCAATATGGCATGCTGCTGGCGTCGCTGCCGGTAAAGTCATTTTAACTAAAATAGCATTGTGGATGCCGGTGTTGACTCCATCAGTTACCACGGAAGCACGATTGTTAGCATTTATGGAACAGGGAGGGAAATCGTTGTTGAGTTGGCTAGCGGTAACAACTGATGCTAAAGAGGATAACGTCGCCGATACGTTTACATGGCACCTGGCATCAAAACAGGGTGTTTCAGCCCCGCGTCATATATTCATAGCGCTACAGAATAGGGAACGATTGGGTAATCAAGAACGCAGCCATATGATATTTGATCAATTAGGGGTCAGGGATGTTTCGCTGAGAATAAACGGACAACAGGAACCATCCGAGGATATACAGCTTAATTACGGCGACAATCATGTCGCACGTGTGTACCATCGATTGCTGTCATATATGGGCCGTGATCAAAACGTCGACACTGGTTTGCAAATATCACAACTTGATTTTAAAAACCTGTATCCGATTTATTACTTTTCGTTGGAACATCTTGATTTAACGAGACAATCCGTCGTTGATATACACTTCCGAGCTCGTATAGCCCCGGGTGGTGTTAATTATAGAGTGGTTGCTGTCATTCTCAGCGATAAATCAATTCTGCTAGAAGGTGTTGGTGGACGAATGAGAATCGTTGATGCGCCAGTGGAAAACATGTAATTGAAAGCACAAAACGCGTTTACAATAAATGTCGTATAGTGTCGTCAATGTAGAGTTGACTGATGGTCAAGTCAAGAAATTACGATCAAAGTCGGCTAAACAATGCGGAACCACAATAACGCTGAAGCCGTCACAGATGGCAGGTGGTAATCATAAGATATCGTTGACGGCGCGTCAAATAAAACATTTCAATGATGCGATGAAGAATAAAAAGGGAGTTCAAATAGATTTTTCGGCCGCAGCGATTAAAAACATGGAAAAGACCGGTGGGATATTTCCGCTGTTAGCTGCGATTCCAGCGTTGATTGCCGCGGCCGCCCCAGCAGTGGGGGCCGTTGGTACCGCAGCGGGGATGGCATTAAAGAAGGCAACCGGGAAAGGCTACAAAAAAAAACGACCCGTAGCCGGAAAGGGTCTAAGACTACCGGGGACCCCGTATTCATGGTACTCGGGAAAGGGTCTAAGACTACCGGGAACCGTTTAATGACTCCTATGTCTCATTTTGATTTAATAGACGCCGCCGACGCGTTAGCGATAAAAAACTTCAGAGGTGTTTTTATGAGGGATCAATTACCGGCGGCACCAAGGAATATTGAAACCGGCATAATTAACCTCGATGGGTCCTCCGGAGCGGGAACTCATTGGGTTACATACGCGATTGATCCGCGTGCGATCGTCTATTTTGATTCATACGGGTTAGCCCCGCCGAACGAGTTCATGCGGTATATCCGGGCGTGTTCAGCCCGGGTTTTTTATTCCACTCTGCCAACACAGCGATTAAGCGACCCACCGATATGTGGCCGTGAGGTATTGAACGTACTCGCGGCGATTTCATCATCGCGGAAACCACCTCATGTGGTTGTAAACGAATACACTAGTGGGGTCGTAGAGGCCCGGCGGGTTAATTAAAAACACCGTTTTTTTTACAATAACGATGATTGATATTTGGGGACGACCTGTTTCGGCGCTGAAAAAGCCCACGGAAACGCCCGCCACCGATGACAAAAAAACTAATTGAGGATGAAATCGCTGATACGTTGAATTTAACCAGTGTTGACCCGGGCGAAATAGTTGTACTTCAAGACCGCCAGGGTAAATTGAAATCCAGTAATGTGTCGCTGGATGACGTTTTAATACGACAGCGTGATGCCGCCGAGGACACTATCGCGTTGTATACCGGCGACGGACGACTCAAACCGGGTGAACATATATCGACGGTGACGGATAGGGTAACATTAGTCCAGGACGGTTTTACAAGGTTAGATAGATCGGTGACCGAACTTGACGCGCAGGTGAAAAAATCTGTCGCCGAGGTGAAAAAATCTGTCACCGATATACAACTCACTACTGCTACTTTTTTTGGGACCCCGACGGTAACCGAACCGAATCTTGCAACAATAAAGAATACTATTTCGGAGTTTACGACGCTGTCGGGCCAATTTACCTCGTTACGAAAAAATTTTAACAGGATCAATGACAACTTTGATAAATTCCTTGGTAAAAAATATACCAAACCGGATGAGATTACAACTATAAATGAGGTCACTGAGTATGTACAGAGAATAGAAGCATACAAAAATGATATTGCAGAGAACAAATGGTATGTAGGCGCGCATGAACCGGAAATAGGAATAATCAGCGCTAATATTGCAACGATCACAAATAATGTAGACTCGCATGGACGGAAAATAGAATCAATCAAAACTGATGTTACAACGATCATGAGTAATATGGCCGCGAATACACAGAACATAATAATAATCAAAACTAATACTGAAGCGAACAAAAAGGGTGTAGACGCGCATACACAGGAAATAGGAACAATCAAAACTGATATTGAAGCGAACAAAAAAAATATAGACGCGTATTGGCGGGGAATAGGAATAATCAAAACTGATGTTGCAGCGAACAAAAAAGGTATAGACGTGCATACATATGAAATAGGAATAATCAAACTTGATGTTGCAGCGAACAAAAAAAGTATAACCGAGAATACACGGGAAATAGAAACAATCAAAACTAATGTTGCAGCGAACAAGAATAATATAGACGCGAATTTGCGGAGAATAGAAATAATCAGAACTGATGTTGAAGCGATTAAAGACGGACTACCGAGAGTAGCAGAGCAATTCGAAAAAATAAAAACCCCTCATGAAAACATCATCAACACAGTATACACAATTCGGCATGGATCATTCAATTGGACTCCTACACAGAATACAGTAAATATTACCGCAACTGTTAAGGGCATTTATCGATTGACACTGGTTTCAATGATGCAGTTTAATATATTATCGTCGACTTCATCCGGGTTTAACAATACAATATCAACAATTATAGACAAGAACGCAACTGAACAGTTTACAATTTATGCCGTTGATGGAAATTTAGCCGGGGCAAACATCACATGGTATGTGGAATTTGTAGCGAATCTAATTAATTAAAAACACTAGCTCTTTTAAAATAAAAATGACCACCAGGGTAATTGAATCAGAGGTATCACCGACGTCACATCAATATCGATTCGATACCGCAAAAGAATTCTCCGCGAACTTGAAAACGCTTTCCGAACAATACCGCGCAAAAAAAAAAAATACCGTCGTAAAATAACCACCATCGACGCGGTCGTGCACTCGGTGTCGGGTATAGTAGCTGGCGCCGGTGTTATTTTATCCACGGTGACCACGATAGCCCCGATCGCTGTTCCAATCGCTGTCTCCGCAATGACAACAGTTGCTGGAGTCGCCAACGCAATCACTAGGAAGATATCATCGTGTTTTCAGAAAAAACTCAACGAGTATACAGTAAACCATTAAATAGTATCCGACGCGTACTCGAAATTATCCGGGTTGATCTCGTTATCGATTGATAATTTGTTCGTATCCGATGTTGAATTCTCCACGATGGTCCAGTTGTATAGCTCCGTGATGTCACAAATTGAGGATTTTCAACTGGAAGCCGGAACCACTTCAATGGGCTCTGGTTATTAATATTAAACACAACAAATAATAATAATGTCGCTGAACCCCGAAGGGTTTCAGTTGCTTCAACGGATCGCGGAGAATACCACTCCGGTACAAACAAATATGATATCAATAACGTCAACGAAACCCGAATTCAGTGTGAACTTCCCATCGCCGGTTCCAGTGAAGGAAATAGCGCTGGCAAAATTGCGAATATATCACAGTTGGCCTAATATTCGAGCGAACGCATTTAACGGACAACAACCTAATAACTCGCTGGTTTTTGCACGGACAAATAAACCCAATGGGACCCCAGACTGGGAGGAGGTTACAATACCAACTGGGTCATACCAAATAGAACAAATCAATAAAGAATTTCAACGCAGGATAAAATCGATCACAGGAAAAGAATCAAAAATCGCTATTACGGTTCATGAACCGACGTTATCGTCGACGATTGAAATAAGCACACCGGGGTATATGGTTGATATTTATAACAGTTCAATAAGAACTATACTAGGATGGCCTAAGAATCCACCTCATGAAATCCCCGCGGACCTGCACACGAATGAGCAATCGTATCATGAGATTAATCCCAATTATCGAATTAATTTGTCTATTATAAAAGGCGCGTTATTACCCAGTAGGTTTATATTTCAAGACAGGAATAACATACAATGGATATTTTCGTATAAGGAAACTCCTAAATTGTCCGCCACCGCCACAGTTAGTTTAAGTGATATTGATAGGTATTTTATCGAGATTAATCATAATTACCGATTGCAACTAGAACAGCTACGGGAAACAAAAGAACGAAAACACGTTGAGGTGTTAAATCAACTTATATCAGACATGGAATATATCAATGAACGAATCGTTAAAACAATATCCGATAACAGCGATGATAATAAACAAAAATTCCTAACCGAGTATAATATCACAGAAGCCGATTTACCCGATTTTAGGTTTCCAGGATACAACGCGCCAGAACTAAGAAAGTCTCTTAATGATTTTCTCAGTCCATCAACTCATATCCTCAGACACGATAACGGAGATGATGGTAGGCATATTGCCCCGTACAACGTAAATATCGCATCGGTGATAGCAATCAATCTAGTGTGTGATGTTATCGAAGGGAGTTACCAGGTGGATACCAATCAATCAAATCAGGCTCAACAGGGGTATATCCTTTATTCATTTTCACCAACAGCCCCTCCGGGATTTTTAATCGTTGAGAGTCCAATTAATCCGGTCTATATGCGATGCCATGATCGGTTTTTAACGAGAATTAATTTTAAAATTACCGATCAGTCAAATAACCTAATTGATCTACAGGAGGAGGAGTTAGTGATCATTCTGTTTGTAAGATCATAAAGACCCTCATTGTAAATAACTCCTTAGCAGCAGAGGGGGCGATGACATCGACGCGGTCGTCGATGTGCTTACCGGACGCTGACGACGCTGGGGGATCGGCGCGCAGAAGGTGTTAATTAAACCAAATGACGATTGGACGATCCCCCAACGACGACGTCGTTTTTTTTTTACCGGGCGCTGACGACACCGGATCCGCTGAGTGCAGAAAGTAATAATTAAGCAAAATAACGATTGGACAAAATGTCGGATTCGCCCCCTCTGCTGCTGCTGTAATGTTTTGATGCTGTGATGATTCTTGAGTAATGACCCAATAAAATTCACCGTGCATATAAAAGATGGTAGTCTTGGTCATATATGCGAAAATATAATGCTGACCAGTCTTGAGTGTAATCGGAGTAGAGGTGCTAGTTGATTGATCGCGGTGGTAATTGTATGTCCTCGGTAATTACTTGTAATTGTTCACATGTAAATCCACGTTGAGGAGCAGTTGAATCAATCTGTAGACTGCGGGTCTACCCGTAGATCTCACCACGTTTTTTATGTGGTCGCGCTAATAGGTTTGAACGCAGTTGTTCGAGTCATTATTTAACGCAGGTATCACACTTGGTAATCTTGCAACCCATTCAAGAGATCTTAAACTCTTTTTAATTATTTCCTTCGCATTCTGTTATCCAAATAACCGCTCAGCATGCGTTCGATTAAATCGTTCAACCATTGCCTTGTCACGTTGAATTGCAGTATGTCCTCGTCGTATTTTGACGTTATGATTTTTCATCAACGATGATACTACACCCTGAAATTCCATGCCAGCATCGACCTGTAATAGTTCTGGACATCGCAGACCACCACGTTGATAAATTCGTTCAAACACAGAAGCTAGTTCAGCTGCTGTCTTTGTTGATAGTGGCTCTGCTTCTTTGAATCTACTTGCAACGTCAACGACAGTTAGCGAGGATTTATATCTTAATCGACTTCTTCCAATTTTAATTGTATCGTGTGGTAAAAATAGTATATCCAATTGATGAACTTTATTTGGCATGCTGACATCAAAATGTGCATACTTGATTCGTTTAGGCGGTGGTAGTTAATGTTTTATTTTAATAATTAGTTGATTAATTTCCAGCTTCTAATGCTAGCATACATTTAATCGCAGATCTCACTAACCAATTTGCAAATGATTCTTTGAAAGCTTTTTAATAAATAGAATTTAGCGCTTGAAATAGTTTCACATTTGCAGTATCCTTACTTGTATATGCTACAACGCGAGAATGACACGATGTAACAATATCGTTTACCGGATACTCTTCCGGTTTAGGCTGATCTTGATTATCAAGCCTGATATAAAGTCTGGTACCAGGACCACAATAATTATGTCCTGGGAGATGGTTTTTTCTCCTGGGAATTTAGCCCATGGAGTTTCTGGTAACTTTGTTAGCGAAGCTGCAATACCACCTGCTTTTTTAAACTCTGCCTGTTGATTAGCCCGTTGGTTTGTCAGCGGAAATAATTTAAAAAAGTTTGGACCACGTCGCTCACACTCGCCCGTAAGTGCTTGTCGTTTAATGTTTGTAGTTGTAGTTGTTAGTTGACTTGTGGGGGTACGCGCCCTGCAATTTCATACAATATTAATCCATATTATAAGTTTTTGGATGGAATTGATTTTTCGGCAGCAGAAAAATGAGAACCTGTTAAACATCATCCAGCGTTACCAAATTACGTATTTAGTTGCACCATCAGTTGATGATCAGCGATGTTATGAAGTACTTAAAGATTTTAATGAAAATTCAAAATTGTTAAATTATTACTGATATCGATGAATCGCCGTCTATAGATGACCTCAATGGGTTTATTAACAATTTAGTTGTATACGATGATGTGATGCTGATTAAACAGTCAAATCCAGATAGAAAATTCTCGCGCGGTAGGCAAAAAAATACTGATGTGATTTATGTTACTCAGCGGTATACAAAAATACCAAAAGTGATCAGAGACAACTGTACTATTTTAATTGTATTTAATGGAGTCGATACGCATACGTTACGAAATATTCACCAGACATGGTGTAGCTGTGATAATAATATAATTAAACTTGAAAATTTCTTTTCACGGGCAGTCAACCCGCATGAATTTATAACAAAAATCTTAGATGACCCGCGGTCGAGATACCGAGATACCGAGTCGGACTTGATAAAATATTTGGATAACAGCAGAGAAGGTGCGACCTCAATGAATCGTCAGGGCAGAAAACGCTTGCGTATATTTACACGAAAATGACAACCTAAAAAAATAACCCCGGAGCTACACTCAGGTGAAACTCTTGGAAAGTTAGAAGGTTTGGTTTCACTTAATTAACCTTGTTTTCATTTTTTTAGGAAGCCTTACATTTCAAAATAGGACGTGCAACAAAAGGTGGGCTCACCCTATCTGCTGCTTCTCCACATAAATGGCTCCGGAATTTTGTTGGTTATTATGAATAAATAATTGGTGATCATAGAGCACTTGATGCAGAATTAAGAGATTAATAAATTAGTGAGACTACAAGTGAATACAATTCAATGTAAAATAATGCGTGAAATAATTTCAGAAACCCCTATTAACAATTTTGGAATTTACTCAGACAGGTGATTTGATAGTTGCAAGTAGAAAGATAATTCGTGATATACTTCAACAATACTTATTTATGTCACATAAAGAATTGGTTTCAAATCTAACCGTACCCTTATATTATCGACCAGCAGATACGCGACGGAAGGATATCAACGTTGATATACCAGGATCGTCAAGAAAACAATATCTTGTGTCACATGATATTGTCTTAGTTGATGTCAGTGTTGTTGAGAGTGCATTAACTATGGACAAAATTCGTTGGACGCTAGGATATACAATGACATTTCATTCATCCAAGGATTTGCTATCTCTGATACAAATGTTTGGATCGTCGATGATCGTATCGAATGGTCGAATGTAGTTTATCTCGCAGTGTCTAGAGATAGGAAAATATTTCAGCTGCGGAGAATGACAAATGATACAATAAGAACAACAAAGTTTGTTATAAACAATGTGAAAAAAAATAAACGCAACTTTGATCTCGATGCTTAATTTATGAAGACTATGAAACGACAGTAACATAATTATTGTGCGCGCTGTAATACAGTAATGTTGTGGAACAATATTCTTAATAATCCAAGACAATTTACTGTAAACAGAATTAATAGTAAGTTTTGTCATACACGCGAAAATGTAATGCTGAACTGTCTTGAATTTAATCGTCGTCTAGATGCTAGTTCACAAAGTGAATGCGGTGGTAATTGTGTCTTCAGGAATTACTTGTAATTGCTCGCCTACAAATTCACGTTGAGGAGCAGTCGAACCTAATCTGTTGTTTGCAGGTCTACCCGTGGATCTTACCACGCTAGAAATGGTTCGTGTCGTTACACTCCAAATAGGATCAGTGTCTCTTCTGTTACCGCCTTCCAGTTCATCGAGTCCATATAAATATCTTAATATAACATTACCTAATACTGGTTCGTTTGAAAATTCATGTGGTTGTATTGGTATATGTGTTTATCGAATCGCATTAATAGGTTACACTAGGTAGTGTTGCAACCCATTCGCGAGATCTCGGATGTTTCTGTATTATTTCCTTTGCATATTGATATCCAAATAACCCCTCAGCAAGTGTTCAGTTAAATCGTTCAACAATTGCCTGATCAAGATGTATTGCAGTATGTCCTCGTCTGATTTCGTCATTATGTTTTTTTCCTAAGAGATGATACTACACCAATAAATTATTTGCCATGATCAACCTTTAATAGTTGTGGCCATCGCAAGGGTTCTCGTTAATAAATTCGTTCAAAAGCAGATATAATTTACGCAGCTGTTTTGTTGATAGTATTTCTTCTTCTTATTCCTACTTGCAACGTCAACGACAGTCAACGCGTATTTGTATGTTAGTTGACGTCTACCAGTATTGATAGTATCGTGTGGTAAAAATTAAAACATCTGCTTGATGAGCTTTAATAGGAGTGCTGATATCAAAATGTGCATGCTGAATGTTTATTAAGCGGTGGTAGGTAATATGCCATATTGCCTGTCATGATAACCATTTTCAGCAGCAGAACGTGCAACATTTTCTGCATTAGCCAGTTTACCAATTGTTGGGCTACCTTTCCAATATTGTCTTTGGCTATAATAAATCGATTCCATTATTTTATTAATTGGTTGATTAATTACCGGCTCCGAACAATAATTTACTTTTCACCGCAGATTTTATTGGCAATCTAGTTAATTTTTTTTGAAAGATGCATCATTTTTGGAGTTTAATCTGTGAATTAATTTCACATCTGCAATATGTCTTTCTTGTAAATCATTGCTTTTATATGCAACATCATGAATATGACACGCTTTTTCAATATCGATTATAGGATACTCTCCAGGTATTGTCTTATCTTGTTTAACAAGTCGGATATCAAGTCCAATCCCAGGACAAAAATAATTATGCCCAGGAAGATGTTTTTCTCCTCAGTATTTGGCCCATGGTGTTCCTGGAAATGTTGACACTAATGTAACAATATCACCACCATCCTTATGTTGAACTTTAGATAAAAACGAAAAGCAAATTTATGATACATATGGCACATATTCCACCATATGCTATTTTTCAATTTTTTGTTGAAGCTGTGGCTAAATCAGCGGTTGGAGGTTTAACTCTACAACGTAAGCAAAATATATTTATGTTATATATAATATGGATGTAATTGATTTCTCAGCGACACGCAAGCAAGATCCAGTAAAACATAGTTCAGCATTACCAAATTCCACAAGAATTATTAAAATAGGCCCGTCAGGATCAGGTGAAACACAATTACTGCTTAATCATATAATGAGATGGTTAAAGTGGGACAAGTTTTATTTAGTTGCACCATCAGTTGATGATCAGAGATGCTACGATGTATTTAAAGATTTTAATGAAAAAGCAAAATTGTTAAATGAAGTTGGTGGCGACATTATACATTTTATCACCGTCCGTAGATGAAATATATGGATTTATTAATAATTTCATAGTATACGACGATGTAATGCTGGACAAGCAATCAAATCCAGCAAGAATATTTTCTCGAGGTAGGCATACAAATACTGACATGATTTATGTTACTCAAAGATATACACAAATACCTAAAGTGATCAGAGATAACTAATGTTTGAGTTGTATTTAATGGAGTTGATACAATGCTCTGCGAAATATTCACCAGACTTGGTGTAATCATTATGTTTAAAAACTTCTTTTCAAAAGCACAACCTGCTCCACACAGACTTATGCCAATAGATGTACACGATCCCAGAACAAAATATCGTGTAGGTCTTGATAAAATATTTGATTCATAATTATAGCAGCAGAGAGGGGGCGACCTCAATGAAACGTCTGGTGGGTAAACGACAACTCACATACAAATTTATAAAAACACGACGTTTAGCAGGGTTTTTTTTAACGCAGTGCACGGTCGAAATAATCATAATTTTTGCCGTAAAACATGACAACAAACGAAGTCAGATCACAAACATGATTAGACTCCCTGTTTATTTCTGTCTTTTTACGCATATGCCATTTTTGAGCGTATGTTATATGGAAGTAAGCGTGAGTGTGGTTAGCGCGTTGCTGTTATCTCAGATCTCGTTTAGATCTGTACAGCCGATGACTGTCCATGTTTAACGATGATCATCAATTTGAGGCAATATGGACAATATGAATGGAACAGGTGAGGTGACGTCACGGTACTGACGATTGGTAAAAACGTAGCAAGGGGCTGACCTGAATACGCGCTACTCTTGGGAAAGACATTTACAGGAGAGATATAGACATAGACATATCTAATGCATACATACATATATACATACATAAGTACATACATGCATACATACATACATACATACATACATACATACATACATACACACACAAACACACACACACATACATACATATATACATACATACATACATACACACACACAAACACACACACATACATACATACATACATACATACATACATACATACATACATACATACATACGCACACGCACCTACAATCATACATACATACATACATACATACATACATACATACATCATCATTGGCGACTCGGTCTCGAAAGACCATGCGAATAGCGCCCTTGGGGTGCTGTCTGTCTCTGTTGGCAGGCCTATACGTGAGTGACAGTCCCTATTGCAGTTGGTGCAGACATACTGGGAAGTCTGCGTTACTGTGGTTGCTGCTGCGTTCTTCTTTCTCTTACGTGTCTCTGCCGTCAACTGGCCTCTCCTCACATTAGCGACTGATATGCCATTTTTTACCATCAGTCTCCAGGTGCCTCGGTCCTCGGCCAGCTCTTCCCAGCCATCGGGTGAAATCTTGCATACCTTCATGTCCCTCTTGCACACATCTTTGAAACGGAGTGAGGGGCGTCCGACTCTTCTCATGCCAGTGGCCTTCCAACCTCCATGCGTCGGACGTGACCCAGCCATCGAAGGCGGCGTTTAATTAGCAGGGAGTACATGCTGGGGGTACTTTCACGCTGCAGGATCTCGCTGTGTGGAACACGGTCTTGCCAGCTGATTTTCAGGATGCGTTTTAGGCACCGTATATGGAAGCAGTTGAGCCGGCGTTCTTGCCTCATGTAGGTACTCAAGGTCTCACTTCCATATAGAAGGGTGCTGAGAACGCAGGCCTGGTAGACTCGGACCTTGGTGTGCTCTGTCAGCGCGTTGTTTTCCACACCCTCTTCGTTAATCGAGCCATGATGGTGTTTGCCTTTCCAATCCTTCTGTCCAGCTCCACATCAATCGAGAGAGTGTTGCTGATGGTTGACCCTATGTAGGTAAAGTTGTTGACTGCTTCCAGGGTGACACCGTTGATTTTGATTGAAGGGGCAATTGTGGTATCTTGCACGCTGACATTTGTATTTTCCAAGATGATGGTGAGACCAAACTGCTGCAGGCAACAGCAAAACGGTCTCCCAGTCTCTAGAGGGCTTCCTCGGTGTGGGCCACAAGAGCTGCGTCATCTGCAAAAAGCATCACCCTGATGATCACAGCTCTCACTTTGGTCTTCGAGCGCAGTCGTGCCAGGTTGAACAGCCTTCCGTCGGACCTGGTGTGTAGATATATGCCATCCTTGGACGTGTCGAAGGCGTAGTACATGAGCAGGGAGAAGAAGTCCCATAAAGTGTTGGTGCCAGCACGCAGCCCTGCTTCACACCACTGTTAATTGGGAAGGAGGTTGAGGGGATCCATCATACAGGACTGTTCCCTTCATATCTGCATGGAAAGAGATTATCATGCTGAGGAGTTTTGGGGGGCAACCGATCCTACTCAGAAGTTCAAAAAGGCCCTTCCTGCTGACCAAGTCAAAGGCCTTGGTGAGGTCGATGAACATCATGTAGAGTGGTTGACCTTGTTCTCTGCTCTTCTCTTGGAGTTGTCGTAGGGAGAAGATCATGTCTGTCGTCGACCTGCCTGCTCTGAAGCCGCAATGTCATTCCGGGTACACACGGTCTGCCAGCAACTGCAGCCTGTTGAGTATGATGCGGGCGTACACTTTGCCAACAATGCTCAAGAGCGAGATCCCTCTGTAATTATTACAGTCACTGCGGTCGCCCTTGTTTTTGTAAAGGGTCACAATTGTGGCATCACGCATGTCTTGGGGGACTACTCCTTCCTCCCAGCAGCGGCAAAGTAGCTCGTGCAATGGTTTAATCAATGCTGGTTTACCACGTTTGATAGCTTCGGGCGGGATGCTGTCACTACCTGGTGCTTTGTCGTTTGGAAGGCAATCGATTGCTTTGCTGAGCTCCTCTAAGGTTGGCACTTTGTCGAGCTCTTCCATGGTGGGCAGATTCTTTATGCTGCTGAGGGCTGCATCGGTGACTGACGTTTCTCGGGAGTATAATTCTGAGTAGTGCTCCACCCATCTGGCCATCTGTTGCCCACGATCTGTGATCTTCTCTCCCGTCTGGGATTTCAGGGGAGCGACCCCTTTCACTATAGGGCCTAGAGCCTTCTTGATGCCACTGTACATACCTTGGGTGTGTCCAGACTCGGCACTGCGCTGGATCCCTTCACACAGTTGTTGCCAGTACTCGTTCGCACACTATCTAGCAATTCGTTGGGTGTTACTTCGGGCACTTCTGAGAGCAGCAAGCGTCCGTTCATTAGGGCATTTTCGTTTCTCCTCGATTTGTGGTTCCAGCCTTGATAGGTGTGCATTGAACCAGTCCTGGCTGGGTCGTTCCTTCTTGCCAAACGCTGACATAGCTGTACTGTAGATGGCACCCTTCATGGCGTTCCACTTGGCTGTAGCGTCGTACTCAGGCAGGTCATGGAGAGCCTTGTTCAGGGCAGACACATACTCCTCCACCTTGGCAGGGACTGACATCTGCACAGTGTTTGTGTGAGGACATCCATTTGGTTATGAGCCGTGTAGCGTGTGTGGCTGTAGTCGCACTCTGCTGCTCACAAGGGCATGGTCGGAGTCACAGTTTGCACTGTCGTATGTTCTGGTGGAGAGTACGCTGTTAAGGGCAAAGTGCCTGGTGATGACCAAGTCGAGTTGGTGCCAGTGATGAGATCTGGGGTGTTTCCATGACACTTTGTGTTGTGGCTTACACTTGAAGAAAGTGTTTGTGATGCACAGGCCATGGTAGGTGCATAGCTCCAGCAGTCTCTGGCCGTTTTCGTTCGTCTTTCCAGTGCCATGATATCCGAGGCAGGTAGGCCATGACTCGTGGTCCGCACCTACTCTGGCATTAAAGTCGCCGAGGAGGATTAGTGGTTCATTTTTGAGGCATCCTTTGACCTGTTCGTCCAGCTGCCCATAGAACTGATCCCTCGCGTCTTCTGATGACGTGAGGGTTGGGGCGTAGACACTGATGTTGACAGGACCTGAAGTAGTCGTGAGGCAAGAGACGCTCAGTGCCCCCTGTGAGAGGTTCAACCGAGGCCAGGAGATTGTTTTTAATGGCAAAGCCCACTCCGTGCTGACGGGGCTCCTTAGGCTCTCGACCCTTCCAGAAGAAGGTGTAGTTTTCTTCTCTGAGGGAGCCACTAGAGGTGAGCCTGGTTTCCTGGAGGACAGCTATGCTGATATTTAGTCTGGTGAGTTCTCTATCGATAATGGCCGTCTTTCTGGTGTCGTCCACTTCTCTGAGGTCGTCGGAGATGCCTGTACACATGGTGCGCACATTCCAGCCTGCAAATCGAAGAACTGGAGTCTTCTTTATTGGTTTCTTGTTTCTTTTGTCTGGTGTGGAATTACCGTCTGCTTGTCATGCTGAACAACACACTGAGCTCCAGACACCCACTGGAGCAGGCAGACGATGGCGAGTCAACACCTTATTGACCGGGGCTGCCCCGCTTGAGGCGGGCGATAGTTGGCCAGTGGGACACGATGATCCCTCCCACCGTCAATGCTGACCCGTGGCGCCCCTTCCCTACGCCAATCGGGTGGGACTTATAACCCGTAAACTGTCAGCTTCCGTGTTGTTTCCTCACACAGTAGTGAGACTGGAGTGTCCTTTCCAGGGAGCAAGCCTTGGCGTGGAGTATGGAGATCCCGGGCTGCCCAGACGTCAGGATCCCCCTCTCGTCCTTGCTGGTGGGGTCCAAAGGAATGCTGAGCATGACATTTGGCACCAGTTTGGATGCAGGAGTTGTCGGAAGGAGGTCGTAGTCGACCCCCAGCCGCCTTAGGAGCTCCACTCCTGATTTTCTGTCTGGGTTCATTCCCGTAGCCTTTCCTTCTCCCGAAGATATCCATAAGGCAGTGGAGCCATAATCCAATGGATGGGACTTGGGGTTGGCATTGAATCAGAGTTTCCGTCTCCTAGATGAACTGCCTGACAAGGCTAACGATCTTCATCTGCCCGGGTTTGAGGTCAGAGTTTCCCTTCTCTTAGACTGGTTGACTGCTAAGGCTAATGAGCCCAGTCTGCCCACCCAGTTATACCGCCGGGTACCCGGTCGCGCCACACAGCAGGCTCTGTTAAAATAGGGGGCACCGCGTGAAGGTGCTGCTGTGGACACAATAGTGTAGGAGAGACCATATGCAAGTAACCTCCTGCCCCGAAGAGCGAGACAGTGGTCCTGAAGCGATGACTACACCTGGGAAGGAGATGCTATGAGAGACGCTTCACTTTCCTTTGGCAAGCGGGACGTCAGGCCCAGGCCCAGGCCTCGCACCCCCCACATACATACATACATACATACATACATACATACATACATACATACATACATACATACATACATACATACATACATACATACATACACACACAATATACATGCATGCATACATACATCATACATACATACATACATACATACATACATACATACATACATACATACATACATACATACATACATACATACATACATACATACATACATACACACACATATATACATGCATGCATACATACATCAACGGAAAAATTGTACGCGATCACGACTCTATTAGAGAGTTATGGGCAAATCATTTCTCCAGTTTATCACTGCCTGACAATACTTATCTGTACGATGAAAATCATTACCAGATGGTCTTAGCAGAGGTCAGAAAACAAACTAAAGAAATCTATTCACACTTTGATGAACTTGTTGATAAAATCCCCACTAGAGACGAAATCAGTAGTGCAATTAGCTCTCTCAATAAAGATAAGGCATGTGGCCACGACGGTATTGTTGCTGAGCATTTACTGTTTGCGGACCCTCCAAGCAGTGTACAAATACTTGAAATTATATTCACAAAAGTGTACGAGGCCGAGAAGTACCCGTGCCATTTTAAACAAGGTTTGGTTATACCAATATTCAAAGGAGGGGGAAAGAACAAATTAGATATGAATAATTACCGCGATGTAACTATAATTCCAGTGCTTCAGAAAGTTCTAGAACAAATTACATATAGTAGACTACTTATATTTTCTAAGCAGATTTCTTTTCCAAATCCGTTGCAACAGGGCTTTAGAAATAATTGCGGTAGTATCACTGCAGCGTTCTGTATCAAAGAATCTATATGCTACTATTTGGATAAAAATACTCCTGTCTATGCTACATTTCTTGATAATGCTAAAGCCTTCAACACAGTTTGGCATAACGGGTTATTCTACAAGTTGTACAGACTTGCCATCAAAGGGAAGACCTGGCGCATCATGAAAGATTCGTTTGAGAGAGTAACAAGCTCTGTTTTATATGCGGGCAAGCTTTCCAAACGCTTCAGGCAGGGTGTAGGACAGGGCCGTATCTTGTCTGCCTGGTTCTTTCTTGTAATGATAGATGATTTGATCACGGAATTAGATTACACTTTGCGAGGTCTAAATCTTGTTGATCTCCACCTGCCTTGTGTCTTATTAGCAGATGACACAACTGTAATGTCTAACTCGCATCATTCAATGCAACAGCTGCTTGATACAATTTCCGACTATGCGAAAAGGTGGAGATTAAGATATAATGCAGATAAAAGTTGCACCATCTTGTTTACTAACAAAAGAACGACTGGTATACCTTCTTTTATGCTCGACAAATCTCCAATTCCGGCAGTCAAACGTAAGAAGTATGCCGGCATACCTCTAAAATACAACTTAAAACCAAACGACGCGATAAAGGAAGCATGTGATAAAGGGAAACACTTGTTAAACTCTTTATATTTTATTGGTATCAGAGATGGAGGAATGAACCCTCTAACAAGTCTGAAGATTTGGAAAAGAATTATTCTACCCTCGGTCCTATATGGATGTGAACTATGGTCAGGTATCACAAACTCAAATATAGAAGAACTTGAGTTATGCCAGAGATATGCAGCGCGACGTATGCAAGCTTTCGATAAATATTCGCCTACGGAGGCAACGAGTAGTACCTTAGGACTCTGGTCAATAGAAGCATACATAGATAGGATGAAATTGCTCTTTTTCAACCGATTGTGTAAGGGCGATTGGACTTTTATCTGGAAAAAGATTTTCATTATGCGCCTATGTCAGTATCTGAACAACCCGCTAAAACAGACGGGATTTATACCTGATATTGACAAAATAACTAAGAAATATGGTATGGGAAGTGTTCTTTTAGACTATGCAGAAAGAGTACAAACTGAAGAAAAACTCATCTGGAATCGACGTATTATTGATATTATCCAAAACCATGAAGAAACTACCTGGAGAGCAAATATGGAACTAAGGGATGATTTAATTCACTTCAGAAACATTCATTTGGACTTAAAACCAAGTAATATATGGTTTCTTGGGCATAAATTTCCATCCATGTTATGGCCTCTCTCTGAAGTAATGAAACTATATATCATGCCTGTTGGTAAAGTTATGGTATGCAAACTCTGTGGAAAAGAGACTGACGACAGAGCGAAACATCTTATTTTAGGCTGCGAAATGCTGCTTGAGGAACGAAACGTTTTCTTTGAGAGAGTGATTGACTCTTTAGAAGTGAGAGACGGGGTTAACTTATTCAATCAAGAAGACGATATATTGTTGGAGACACTTCTTGGAAGCAGGGTTGACTGCATGTCGTCTATTGACGATGACGTATCAGATAGGCTCATGTTGGTGACCGCAAACAGCATAGCTTCATTCTACAATAAAATGTGTGCCCTACTATCAACTAACATGCCCTAACATGATATTAAAAGTAAGTAGTAAATTAACATTAAATATAAACAATTAAAAGCCAAAGTCTTCTTGTCAAATCCGCAAATTTTGTTGTATGACAGCTGTTTGTGTGTGTGTTTATGTATTTGTTTATGTATTTGTTTATGTTTATTTCCAAGAGATTTCTATATGGTTTTCTGTATTTATATATCTCATTTTGTAAACACATTAGTTGACGATGTATATATCATGCTTGCGTTCTCGTCTATGATGTGTCTCATAATCCTATGACATGTATAATATGTATCTTAGCAATCTGATATACTCTTTGTTGCAGAGATAACTAAGTAATTTAGACAGTCAGTCATAGATAAATGCATGCACTCACGCATACGCGCAAACAAGTATATATATGCATAAATACATGCGTCATATAAAGAAAAAAAAACTACATATAGAATTGCACTGTTAAAAGTTTTTCATTTCATTTTCGTTTCTATCTCGAACATAATGTTAAGCACATAACACTATAGACGTATTAACTTTTCGAGATATTATCATCATCAAGCAACTGTTAAAAGATTAGTGCCTTGCTCCGCCAAATGACTGCAGCTTTGCATAATTGCAGGCAGTGAGATATTTCGTTTTGTCAATACGGTAGCTGACACAGTATTACTATTGTATTTGTGTCAATTTTCTGTTTTATTTTATGATCTTGTATTATCATGAATTTGTTTATTCTGATGTAATCTCTTTTTAAAGAGGAAATAAAGTCAGTCAGTCAGTCAGTCAGTCAGTCATACATACATACATACATCATACATACATACATACATACATACATACATACATACATACATACATACATACATACATACATACATACATACATACATACATACATACATCATACATACATACATACACACATACATACATACATGCATGCATGCAGAAATGGATTGATGAACATCAATCTATCATACATTAGCTATAAAATTGACTACAAAATAATTTAGGAAAGAAAGCAGATCTTTCGTGGCATATGAGTAGCCCTGAAAACGGCCTTTGGTTTTATGTTGACATCATTCCGTTAACATCGAGGGCATCACATAGGTCTTCTTCTCTTTCTCAAAATTCTTCTGACTTTTGGACAGTAGACGAAGACTCTCTTCAAACTGCCTTGTCTCTCCACATACAGTCTTCTTTTAAAAAACGCTCGTATCGGTGTTCCGGATGATTGTCTATGATAATTTTACATGCATAGGTAAGTCAGTATGGAACAGCATTGACAATACGAGAATAGATGTTTCAACGTCAGTCCACATCTTTTGGCGTGAACAGGTTAAGAGGATGAAGAGCGGATCGAAACGGATTCATTTTTTTCACTAATCCAAACTCCTCACAAAATTCAGTCACATTGTGGAGTCTGTCTTCCAATCTGAAGAGAGCTGGCTGTGACATTAAATTTCCTCTATAGATGCGCTGGCGTCTGTGGGCAGTGAATCATTGAAAAAACGTTTTCAAACATGACGGAAATAAAGAAGTTGATGCATTGGGATGCACCGGCCGTGGAGACGAGAATCGATGTCATAGCAGCAGCAACTCAAGTCAACACAGTCCTACCTTCAGCAGAGACAGATTTTAATTGGGATTTAGTAGATTTCCTTTCTTCGTTTTGTTCTGGGACCAGTACATTTGCCACCTTCTCCTTCTTTACCACACGTCGAAGACTTTAACAGAGACAGAAAGAAGAATTGGAGACTTTTTTACAACAGCAGAAAGAAGTAGAACAAGATTTTCTCCTTCAACATCAACGGCGATAAGAAGAAGCAGAAAGGAACCGACAGGAAGAAACAGTAGAGGAGAAACAAGGTCCAAGAGAGATGGAGGCAGTAAAAGTCAAACGTTGGCGGTACTCTATGATATTTTGGCAGAGTTAAGGAGTCTGAAACAATGTATCAGACTTATTTATTAATACCCAAGAGAGCAAGACCTTCCCTAGCCAAACAATCCAACTCTGTTGCTACACCTGATATACCATCTTTAGTGAATACTACCAGTGGGTGAGTATGACACTCCATTTAATCATGTAACGTGAAAAAAAAAAAAAAAAACAGAATGCATATTTGTCTTGGTCGTGAACAATGTGCAAAGTGCTGAAAAGCTGAACATAGTATTCTAGTTTTCATGTGTAATATATGACGTTATAAATAGCAGAGAGATCCTGATAGATGTATATATATACGTTTAGTGCTTTTTTATGTTGTGTGTGATTGTTATTACGAAAAAAGGAGTTGAAATTTGTACACGATCTGTGATTCATACAGGTTCTGATTTAGTGCTCATAATTACTATATATGACGATATGCCATATACATGTCAGAGATTTGTCATCTATAGTCAGATTCTAGATAAGATCTAAATTCACATTGGGGCATTCGGATCATGATGTTGGAAACGTGATGTGTGGGTATGTCAAATACATTAAGTATCGTTGTTAAATACTATATGTATTTTGTGAGATACTTTTGTGAACTGTTGTTCACGTTAACTCATTCCAGTGTAAATGTGTACTCAGTCCTAGTACGTGTAGTTATATCCTTATATGTGTTATATATTTAGTTTTTTAGTGAGTAGATAGCGAGCAGATAGTGAGCAAATCACATATGTACGAATTCAAAATATTATGGCAGCGGATGTGTTAGCTTTGGTACCGTTACTGTGTGTTAATTCTGAGTTAAGTTCTGAGTTAAACCAAATATCATTCATCATTCGAACAATGAGAACAATTTCAGTTAAGTGATGCACGAGAGGTAACAGAACATACAACTGTTACATATTTGTCCTAGCAGAAGAGGGCTTACATTCGTTAGTACAAGTGCGTGCGATTTATAACAGGTTTTAACCTATTTATCAATTGTATACGGACTTCACTGTAAACCGTTGAACATGGATGACAACCTAGAAATAGATGAGCGTTACAGTGATGATGAAAGGTCCGGTTTAGAAGAAGACTTAATAGCAACCCAGACCGAAAAAAATATATACCTTCAAATTGATTCGAAATTTGGAACTCTGGACAGAGATGAATTTAAAAAGATGTGTTTGGAATTGGATGTACAGAGTTTAAAAGATATAAGACTATCACTTCACGACCTGGCTAAATTGGAAAATGTCAATTATCCTGTGACTCGTATAGTTGAGAAGACAGTAAGATGTGATAGTGCTCCTCTAGAGGAGAGATTAGCTGAGGATATATTTATTCTATACCATTTCTTAACAGGAGATAACAACTTATCTAAAGTGAAAAGCCTTGCGTCGAGACAGAAGCCAAGCACGGGCACGATTGATAACAGTACATGCGTGAGCCAAGCATCTAAAAGAAAAGGATCTAATAAACAGTCTCAGCGATCTTAACCAAAACCAGAACAGGTGATAACGTTATCAGATCACAATTCAGTATCATCACTATCAAATGATAAAAGTGACAGTTCAGTAACAACAGAGAACTTATACAAGATAATAGACCTAAAACATTTTATACAAAACAATATTCAACAATTGAGAGATGACATTAGAAATGAATTGAAAACTGAGCTTGACAAGATACGTAAAGAACTGCTAAGTAGAGATGTTAACTCGACTAGGTTACAATCAGAATTAGGAAGATGCAAAGAGGAAGAGAAGAAGTTATCACAAGACAACCTGGCCTTGAGAATCTCACTCAGGGAGAAGAATAACCAGCTGGAAACTATAAATGCTCACCAGCTGTTTCTACACCAATTGCTCGGTGATAAAGTATATAACAAGGCTAAAGAAAATGTAACTTTAAAATGTGAGGCACAAACTCAGACATTACTAGCTGATATAGTGCGTATGGGCAATCATTCAAATGAAACACAAACGGAAAAGATGGCTAAAGCGATAAATGCTCTGGACTCTGATTATATCAAACGGCGGAAGCATTTATCGGATCAAACGGAATATACGACCAAGTCAACTGACTCAAGGGAAGGAGTGACGTTGACACTGTCCATCATACTCAATACCTCCAACGAAGAACCTACATTAGTTAAAGATAACGGTGTACGTGATTATCACCAAGATCAGAAATACTCGGCACGAGTACACACAAGGAACAACGATAGGGAGAGAAGGTCACCATTAGCAAACAATCCGGGCACCTCATCGAAAGACACTGATAAAGCAAACAAACCGATTGAAGTTATCACAACCACAAGAAACTACAGACCACATAAACGTATGAGGAACTCTTATGAACGTCGAGTTCTAATGTCAAGAATACCAGCTGATAGAACAAGAGAGGAGATGAGAACTTGCATAAAAAACACGCTAAAATTAAAGGGGTAGAAGTAATTGACTCTCAAATATTAAAGCATTGGCGAGTAAGAGGAGGAAAGGACACTTTACTGTTTTAATCACGATAGATAAGTTAGACTTTGAGAAAGTTTTAGAGGAAGGGTTTTGGCCAAATTGTTTATGGGCAAGAGAATGGTATGACGATTATGGTGATAAGGATACCCATCAGTACTGGCGTAAATAAATAAAGGAGCAGTTAAGTAAAATACATATATTATGGTAAAATGCTATATAGTCTTTGCAATACTTGTGTTGAAAATCTATTATTCGTTAAGTCAACTAATGTCTAGTCATACATTTCGTCTGTTGACGTGGAACATAAAAGGAGTCATGTACGGGTCACCTTACTTGTATTCTTTGCTAAATGAGGTAGATGTTGCTGTACTTACTGAGCATTGGCTTCTCCCCCAGCAGCTCAATTTCCAAGATAATATACATCCAGATTTTAAATCGTTCGCACGCTCTGACATAAGGCTAGCAGTAAATTTCGAAGAAAGGCTAAGGCATACGGGATTCGGGGGAATAGCAATCCTTTATAGGAAATCACTCCGCGTTAATCCCTTGTCGAGCGCTGGCAGTGACAGAGTTTTAGGGATAGAGGTAAAATGTAACGATAGACTTAAATATTTTATATTCGGGGCAATTTTGCCATCAACTAATTTTCCTATTGCAGGTTACTCCGAAACAATAGAAGAACTAAAGGATCAGTTTAATATTTTCTGCAAAGAAGGCATTCCCGTACTTGCCGGAGACTTCAATGGTCAGCTAAGTTCACTGTTTAGCTCCAAAGCAAATTGTCTAACATCAAACGCTAGAGGCACTATTCTGGAAAAGTTTCTGAGCGATAGATATTTAATATCTGTTAATAGTCAATCCATTTGTGAAGGGCCAGATTTTACTTTTTCTCAACCGATGGCAAATCCAAATCTTTGATAGACCATATACTATTGCAAAAAAGTAAATTCGATTTAGTGGTTAAGGCAGAAATAATAGATGATCATCCTTTGAACATTTCAGACCATCTTCCTGCAAAAATAGAGTTGGTCACACCTTTAGTACATAATGCAACAATGGCTAACGAGCATATCATTCATTCCATAAATTGGAAGAAAGCCTCAGCAGAACAAATAAATAGATATAAGGAAGCAACACGCAATGAATTGTTAGCGCAAATGCATAAAGCAGAACTAGCGACGAATGTCGATATCGAAATTATTATTCAAGACACGGTAAAGATTTTACATGAAGCAGCTTCTAGGTTTCTCCCCATAAAGAGGTTTTGCCCATACGCTAACCCCTATTGGAAACTATTAAACGTAAAAAAGTTTCACACGGAAATGCGCCTGAAACGCAGGGTATGGATTTCTAATGGTAGGCCAAGAGGCTGGGAATATATATCATATGCGAACGATAAGAAAGTGAAGAAATTGTTTGCAAAAGAATTATTGAAAGCTAAAGAAATATACGATAGAGAGCAATTTAGTGAGCTTGAAAAGGCTGCAGAGATCGATACTTCTACTTTCTATAAATTTATACGGAATAAAAGAAATAAACGCGATTACATTCACGAAATCGAATCAAACGGAAACATTGTACGCAATCACGACTCTATTAGAGAGTTATGGGCAAATCATTTTTCCAGTTTATCACTGCCTGACAATACTTATCTGTACGATGAAAATCATTACCAGATGGTCTTAGCAGAGGTCAGAAAACAAACTAAAGAAACCTATTCACACTTTGATGAAGTTATTGATACAATTCCCACTAGAGACGAAATCAGTAGTGCAATTAGCTCTCTCAATATAGATAAGGCATGTGGCCACGACGGTATTGTTGCTGAGCATTTACTGTTTGCGGACCCTCCAAGCAGTGTACAATTACTTGAAATTATATTCACAAAAGTGTACGAGGCCGAGAAGTACCCGTGCCACTTTAAACAAGGTTTGGTTATACCAATATTCAAAGGAGGAGGAAAGAACAAATTAGATATGAATAATTACCGCGATAGCACTATAATTCCAGTGCTTCAGAAAGTTCTAGAACAAATTATATATAGTAGATTACTTATGTTTTCTAAGCAGATTTCTTTTCCAAATCCATTGCAACAGGGTTTTAGAAAAAATTGCGGTAGTATCACTGCAGCGTTCTGTATCAAATAATCTATATGCTACTATTTGGATAAAAATACTCCTGTCTATGCTACATTTCTTGATAATGCTAAAGCCTTCAACACAGTTTGGCATAACGGGTTATTCTACAAGTTGTACAGACTTGGCATCAAAGGGAAGACCTGGCGCATCATGAAAGATTCGTTTGAGAGAGTAACAAGCTCTGTTTTATATGCGGGCAAGCTTTCCAAACGCTTCGATATTATGCAGGGTGTAGGACAGGGCCGTATCTTGTCTGCCTGGTTCTTTCTTGTAATTATAGATGATTTGATCACCGAATTAGATTACACTTTGCGAGGTCTAAATCTTGTTGACCTCCATCTGCCTTGTATCTTAGTAGCAGATGACACAACTGTAATGTCTAACTCGCATCATTCAATGCAACAGCTGCTTGATACAATTTCCGACTATGCGAATAGGTGGAGATTAAGATATAATGCAGATAAAAGTTGCACCATCTTGTTTACTAACAAAAGAACGATTGGTATACCTTCTTTTATGCTCGACAAATCTCCAATTCCGGCAGTCAAAAGTAAGAAGTATGCCGGCATACCTCTAAAATACAACTTAAAACCAAACGACGCGATAAAAAGAGCATGTGTTAAAGGCAGACATGTGTCAAACTCTTTATATTTTATTGGTATCAGAGATGGAGGAATGAACCCTCTAACAAGTCTGAAGATTTGGAAAAGAATTATTCTACCCTCGGTCCTATATGGATGCGAACTATGGTCAGGTATCACAAACTCAAATATAGAAGAACTTGAGTTATGCCAGAGATATGCAGCGCGACGTATGCAAGCTTTCGATAAATATTCGCCTACGGAGGCAACGAGTAGTACCTTAGGACTCTGGTCAATGGAAGCATACATGGAAAGGATGAAATTGCTCTTTTTCAACCGATTGTGTAAGGGCGATTGGACTTTTATCTGGAAAAAGATTTTCATTATGCGCCTATGTCAGTATCTGAACAACCCGCTAAAACAGACGGGATTTATACCTGATATTGACAGAATAACTAAGAAATATGGTATGGGAAGTGTTCTTTTAGACTATGCAGCAAGAGTACAAACTGAAGAAAAACTCATCTGGAATCGACATATTATTGATATTATTCAAAACCATGAAGAAACTACCTCGAGAGCAAGTATGGAACTAAGGGGTGACTTAATTCACTTCAGAAACATTCATTTGGACTTAAAACCAAGTAATATATGGTTTCTTGGGCGTACATTTCCATCCATGGTATGGCCTCTCTCTGAAGTAATGTAACTATATATCATGCCTGCTGGTAAAGTTATGGTATGCAAACTCTGTGGAAAAGAGACTGACGACAGAGCGAAACATCTTATTTTAGGCTGCGAAATGCTGCTTGAAGAACGAAACTTTTTCTTTGAGAGAGTGATTGACTCTTTAGAAGTGAGAGACGGGGTTAACTTATTCAATCAAGAAGACGATATATTGTTGGAGACACTTCTTGGAAGCAGGGTTGACTGCATGTCGTCTATTGACGATGATGTATCAGATAGGCTCATGTTGGTGACCGCAAACAGCATAGCTTCATTCTACAATAAAATGTGTGCCCTACTATCAACCAACATGCTCTAACATGATATAAAAAGTAAGCAGCAAATTAACATTAAAAATAAACAATTAAAGGCCAAAGTGTTCTTGTCAAATCCGCAAATTTTGTTGTATGACAGCTGTTTGTGTGCGTGTTTATGTATTTGTTTATGTATTTGTTTATGTTTATTTCCAAGAGAGTTCTATATGGTTTCCTGTATTTATATATCTCATTTTGTAAAAGCATTAGTTGACGATGTATATATCATGCTTGCGTTCTCGTTTATAATGTGTCTCATAATCCTATGATATGTATAATATGTATCTTAGCAACCTGCTATAGTCTTTGTTGAAGAGGTAACTAAGTCATTTAGGCAGTCAGTCATAGATAAATGCATGCACGCACGCATACACGCAAACAAGTATATATATATGCATAAATACATGCGTCATATGAAGAAAAAAAATCTACATATAGAATTAGAATGTTATAAGTTTTTTATTTCATTTTCTTTACTATCTCGAACTTAATGTTAAGCACATAACACTATAGACGTATTAACTTTTCGAAATATTATCATCATCAAGCAACTGTTAAAATATTAGTGCCTTGCTCCGCCAAATGACTGCAGATTTGCATAATTGCAGGTATTGAGATATTTCGTTTTGTCAATACGGTAGCTGACACAGTATTGCTATTGTATTTTTGTCAATTTTCTGTTGTAATTTATGATCTTGTATAATCATGAATTTGTTTAATCTGATGTAATCTCTTTTTTAAGAGGAAATAAAGTCAGTCAGACAGTCAGTCAGTCATACATACATACATACATACACACATACACACACAAACACACACACATACATACATACATACACACACATGCATGCATGCATACATACATACAGACATACATACATACATACATACATACATACATATATACATGCATGCAGAAATTAATTTATGAACATCAACCTATCATACATTAGCTATAAAATTGACTACAAAATAATTTAGGAAAGAAAGCAGATTTTTCGTGGCATATGAGTAGCCCTGAAAAGGGCCTTTGGTTTTATGTTGACATCATTCTGTTAACATCGATGGCATCACATAGGTCTTCTTCTCTTTCTCAAAATTCTTCTGACTTTTGAACAGTAGATGAGGACTCTCTTCAACAGCCTTGTATCTCCGCATACCGTCTTCTTTTAAAAAACGCTCGTATCGGTGTTCCGGATGATTATCTATGATAATTTTACATGCATAGGTAAGTCAGTATGGAACAGCATTGACAATACGAGAATAGATGTTTCAACGTCAGTCCACATCTTTTGGCGTGAACAGGTTAAGAGGATGAAGAGCGGATCGAAACGGATTCATTTTTTTTACTAATCCAAACTCCTCACAAAATTCAGTCACATTGTGGAGTCTGTCTTCCAATCTGAAGAGAGCTGGCTGTGACATTAAATTTCCTCTATAGATGCGCTGGCGTCTGTGGGCAGTGAATCATTGAAAAAACGTTTTCAAACATGACGGAAATAAAGAAGTTGATGCATTGGGATGCACCGGCCGTGGACACGAGAATCGATGTCATAGCAGCAGCAACTCAAGTCAACACAGTCCTACCATCAGCAGAGACAGATTTTAATTGGGATTTAGTAGATTTTCTTTCTTCGTTTTGTTCTGGGACCAGTACCTTTGCCACCTTCTCCTTCTTTGCCACACGTCGAAGACTTTAACAGAGACAGAAAGAAGAATTGGAGACTTTTTTACAACAGCAGAAAGAAGTAGAACAAGATTTTCTCCTTCAACATCAACGGCGATAAGAAGAAGCAGAAAGGAACCGACAGGAAGAAACAGTAGAGGAGAAACAAGGTCCAAGAGAGATGGAGGCAGTAAAAGTCAAACGTTGGCGGTACTCTATGATATTTTGGCAGAGTTAAGGAGTCTGAAACAATGTATCAGACTTATTTATTAATACCCAAGAGAGCAAGACCTTCCCTAGCCAAACAGTCCAACTCTGTTGCTACACCTGATATACCATCTTTAGTGAATACTACCAAATCAATGACAGGAGCAAGTACTGAAGTAGGCCTTGGCTGCGGAAAATGCTTAAGGTAGTTAATGCTGATTACGTTTGTTCCTCAGTTGTTTTTTTTGTGTTTTTTTTTTTAAATAAGAAAATACCCAACTGTACTTTTCAGGGCCATCCACTTCTTTTGGGAAGAGATAACATTCATTTTGTCAAAATCAATTAAAACTCAAAATCCCTTTTATGCCCATACGCGTGCGAATGCATGTGTCTAGGTCCTTATTCCAAAAAATCAAAACCAAGATACATTTACATTTTCTGTCTGGTCTATTACGTTACCAATTTTACAAATCAGTTCATTCTGAAAACCAGTGGCCTTTCTCTCGACAATTATAGCTGGGATCTTGACTTTTGTCTCTTCTGACACATTCTTGCTTTTTTGATGGTCTGGACATTCTGTGACCCTGCGCACTTTCATCTCAAAAGGAAAGGGAGTAGTCCGTCGGCTTGTCTGTAGAAAACATTTGTATGACACCTCGCAAAGCTCTAATCAGAGGCTGGACCCCTGTCGGCTCTTCCATACTTCTGGTCGGATTGGGAGTGAAATGAATACAGAGAGGGAAGACTATGACCCTTTATATGGGGAAGACACTGGTCTGACAATGATATAGGGACCCATGGCGTATAAAATGTAGTCATATGACCTTTTCCAGTCATGACGAAACGATTTGAGAGTGAAATAAATACAGAGAAGGAAGGCTATGACCCATTATATAGGGAAGACACTGGTCTGACAAGGATATATGGGCCAGTGGCTTTGAATATTTAGTCATTTGACCTATTGCAGTCACGACGAAACGATGGCATCATTTCGTGGAGAAAGGATACGAAATTAAGAGAGAGAAGTGCGATTTATCGCCTCGCACAGTAGTCGAAGTCCTAGCTCACAATCATGCCAGTGATTGTGAAAATGACATGAATGAGCCAGAATCCAAGAACCATTAACGCCTCAAAAGCACTACCATATTCGAGAGACGGACAAGCGCTACTCTAGAAACTTTAGAACTACATCTTACACGTACACGGTGTAGTTTACAGATTTCAAGTCCGATGTACCGTTGGTTAGCATGGGTTCATCAACGAAGTGTACGATTCTTTGTTAACCACAATGAAAAGAAAATGCGAAGCCAAAGAAGACGATCGTTCGAGACTTCCATTCATCACTGCATTTTGAAGTCCCCAGTTTGGATCGAATTTATCAACCAGGTTTAACTGACACCTTCCAAATTCATCGACAAGATTAAACACGTGCAACAATCGGACGACACATTTTACATCACCGATTGAAAAGTGGCACTTTTCATGACCCAAGTGTTTCTTCCCCAAGGGACAAAACAAAACAGGCGTTAAGAGTGGACAACCTACGGAGCACCCCGTGCCATTGTGGTGGGACGAACCAATGCCGACAAGAACGACACGGCAGAATGGAAATTAGCCTGGAAAACTGTTCTAAAATCGAACCGATCCGAACAAGGAAGTGAAGCAGACCTCTTGTTACATCAATCGGAGCTATCCAAAGGTCGTCGGAAGGTATTCGGTGTATGGTTGTGACTTAGAAAACCCAAGATCGTGTACGAGTTTAATGGGTGCTTATTTCATGAATGGTACACTGTTACCCTCAACGTGACACTGAAAATCAGTTTTTACAACGGTCCATGGAAGACTTGTTCGAGGCCACTTGTCAGGGCCGTTTGAAAATAGAAAAGCAATAATTGCAAGAGGTGGAAATGTTGGAGCAAGACTACAATCACCGTTTGAAAACCGATCCCGAGTTTGCATGCATCTTAGAAATTATCAAGTTGGTGAATACACTGATCCCTCGGGACATTTTGCACGGAGTGGGTTTGCTGTACAAAGCCGAAGAAGTGAAAGGAGTAGAAATCAAATACTTGGACATGTGTTCGCTGTATCCTTACGTGTGCCAATATAGTTAATATTTCCGCATGGCAACCTAAATTGCTAACGGAACACATCACCTGGAAAACATTTGGCAATACGAAGGTATGGTTAAATCCAAAGTCTTGCCTCCCGTGGACTTGTACCTTTGCGGTTTACCTCACCATTGCGCAGGAAAACTCATGTTTCCCTTGTGCCGTACTTGTGCCGAAACGTACAACCAAGACCGGCCTTGTCAGCACACACATGAATAACGCAACTTGACGGGAACGTGGATTGGCGGTGAATGTTTAAAGATCTTTACCTGGGATACATACTGTTTGAAGTATACGAAATTTCCCAAGACAGAAAAATACCACAAGGGTGACCATTCCCAGAAAGGCAGTTTCGCAGACTACGTGGATACCTTTATGAAACTGAAACAAGAAGTCAGTGGCTAATCTTTCTTAGTACCACACTAACGAAGACCACAGGAAATTCAAAGAGAAATACTGCAAGCAGGAAGCTATCACTGTAGACCACGATAAGGAAAACGAAAGTCGAAAGTTTGCCAAAGTGATGTTAAATTGCTTGTGGGGCAAAATGGTACAACGACCGTGTTTAATCAAGACGGAGTACTTGATAGAACCTTCCAGCTACTTCCAAATGATTCTTAACAAAAACAAATACATGAAACACGTGGACGTCGTTCGTGAAGATTCGATCCTGGTTAATTACGAAGAGGAACTGGACTTTTGTTGAAGTCTACAAATTTGGAAATGTCATCATTGTGGCTTATGTGACAAAACATGCTAACTTAATATAGTAAGAAGTTTTAGAACTGTTAGGAGATCAATTTCTCTATTTTTACATGAACAATTGTATCTACATCGACCGCCTGGGTCATTTTTGCCCTAAAATTGAAAGAGACCGTTTAGGAGCATGGACGGTCGAGCACCCGGACGAAAAACAATAAAAGTTTTGCTAGTGTCGGTCCCATAAATTACGGTTACAATTACCGGGACAGACAAGGAGAAGTACACACCGAATGTAAAGTGAAAGGAATGACTCAGTTTTCGCGCCAGTCGACTGGTGAACTTTTGACTTGCTCAAAGAAGCCTTGCAGCCTGGACAGGATGGAAACTTTAATGTGACTACATAAAGAGCCGCACAAGATTGTACGTTTACCCAAACACCGATTCGTCAGTCTACCTTTGGAAAAAGTGTATCAAACCGTGTACAAAAGAGAGTTTGACTTCCCAAACACTTCACTTTGCCGTACGGATACGTCGATATTGGTCAGCATATAAAAAGAGACAACGTCCAAGACCGATAGTTCATTTTAACTACAAAGACCAAGCGAGAAAGATGAAAATCTTTAAACAAACATCATTCAAGTTAGATGATTATCAAGTGGTGTGTGATGCAGTGCTTGCGATGAGAGTGATGCCGTATTTTCCAAGTGAAAACATGCGTCTACCACCCTACGTATGTCATCCAAAAATGAGCAAACTCCTGCGATTTTCACACTACCATCAAAGAAATGAACCAGTGAAATGCGAATATTCGTTCCCTGTGCGTTTACCTGAATACTGCAACTATGAAAGTCGATTCCAAACTTTCCAAGGAAAATGGCCTAAATAACTGGGACGACCAACCTCCAAAGAGTTAGCCAGAGCCGGATTTATCTACTTGAGCGAAGAGGATAAAGTCAAGTGATTCAATTGCAGTGTGTCACTGCACGAGATGGAGCAGATATATTCGGCTTACTTGGAACATGCTCGATGATATCCGCATTGTAACTACTTACTTTTTATGGGACCCGAGTCATTGAGGTGGCATACCATGTAGTTTAAGAAACCAGCTTGGCTAGGAGTCAAACGTTGGACAACACCGTGACAAGTATTTACACCCCATTTGAAAATTAATATTAAAGGATTAGCAAACGACATGCAAGAGAAGATCTACAAGGATGTTTGGAATGCACTTGCCATAATAATTCTCAATTGGTGATTATAGAACTTTTGTGTAGAAACATCCACAAGAGGAAAATGTATAATGTAAAGAAATTGTTCAGATATTTCTGGATCAAGTCTGCGTTCTTGAGATTATTCCGCTTTAGACCAATTATTATAGAAAATTGTATTGATCTTTTCTGGACCTTTACACTGAATGGCAGTGGTCAGAAATTAATCACTATGACCATTACATTCGCTGTAGGAGAAGAGTTTAAATAAAAAAGGACAATTAGAAGTGACCATAACGTGAGCATAAATACTGACTGACATGATCAGGGATAATTTACAAAAGAACATTGGTGGTTTGCATGTGGAGTTGAGAGAACGCATTTACCGAGAGCTGGTTAAAGTACAAGTGATACGCAAACAACAATTGCATTCGTCATGTCACAGATGTTAAAACATTGATACCCGAATGCTATAAGATGACTGATTCAGATGAAAGTGTTCAAGTGGTCACACATTGTTAAACTGGAAGTGGGCGAGAAGGATTGGTTTGTTGTGACTTACTCGTTTTTCTTCAAGATAGACTTACTGCAACGAATTCCAGAGAAAGAGCTCGAGGGTTACCGCTCAACGTAAACTTAGTTCAAGAGGAAACGTCTGAACGGTGTATGATGTGCAAGTTAGTGACTAAACCATTTATATTCACAATGTATTCGTACAGAAAGTACACTTCGACAAAAAGAGGTATAACAATGAGCTTCCATGCTACGACTTTTATCAGTGGTGATACAACATATTCCGTGGAAGGAAATCAATGAGAGTGTTGAAACGGTGGAGGATTACCAACATTTATTACGAGAACCGTGTCCTATGAATTGGGGATGAGGTGTGATGTGTGTCTAAGTGACTTCCTTTCTGGGATTTCCTTGTGGACTCTTTCGAACAGTATCACCAAATAAAACATAAAAGTGGTCCCTTTAAATGTAATCAAGAGAATCAGTCTGTTAAAAGCCTTGCGTTTTTTTCTGGATACTTTTCCACCTCTACGGGTAAAAATGATTCGTCAACTTTTAGGTACTGGAAATGTATATGGCGATGTGTGTTTAGCTTGTTACTAACCGCTTCACTGGACAGATGTACGTGACTGGAAAAGTTGGGGTTTCGAGGCTTGGACCAAAGACGTGGCTCATTATGCTCAAGAGTTGAGATCCTCAATTCAAGCGTACAATAAAAAAATAACTTTTAAACATATGTATCTGATAGCAACATAAGGAAGAACCAACGCAGAGGAAACCCACTCCCTTCAGGACAGGATTGTCATGGACATTCCCGAAAGAACGGAAGGTCACCTGTGTGATTTTACCCAATATAGGGACTGTAAGAACATTTCACACTGTCCCTAGAGCACCATTGTTACCAACCACATGTGTTGTAATATTAACTTTGATCGTTTTGAGGTGTATTTTATCGCTGTACTTAACAATTTGTTTATGTATTTTTGTCTTTCGTGTTGTTCACTTAAAAACAATAAACTTGTCCTGAAAAGTGACATTCTCTACAGTATGGCTACCTCTGCAGTCTCTGCTCCTTTTCCTCTACTTTCAAAGTCATATACTAACACTTACATCGTGCTATTTGGGAGGCCTTATTTCTTCTCCATCCCTTTAACATGTTAATTACCGGACTCAGTGGTTCAGGCAAAACCGAAATTGTCAAATGTTTCATCGAACATAAACGAGATTGTGTCTGACCCCAATCAAACAGATCTTATTATGTTCGACGACGAGAAATTAAACGGTGATTTGCGAGCAAAGGGCATCATCGTAATGTAAGTGTCACTTACATCACACATAATTTGTTTTGTCAACAAAGTAAAGCCCATCGCACCATCACTATCAATGCTCGTTACGTGGTCTTGTTTAAAAGTCCTAGAGGTAAATCACAAGTGCAAGTCTTAGGTAAACAGTTAGGAACGCCTTGACTGATTCATGATTACAACGAGGCCATTCAAATCCCACACGTCTATTTACTCGTGGATTTAAACCGCACCACCCCCGATTATTTGCGAGTTCGTACCAATCTGTTAAACCATTCGTGTCAACACAAACGGCTTGTCCTGTATATGTTCCCTTCGTCGACTTAACAAAAAAAATATTAAAACCTCGGATACTTGGGTCTGTCTCACATAGTGTCAACATGACTTCCCTCCAGTCTCATCTTCCCTTCAAATTGATTCGTGTATTGTACGGTATCAGTCGCGATACAAATCCACGATTGAGTGCTCGTGTCTTAGAAGCCAGTCTCAAAGAAGTCTTGCGATGGTTTACGGTGACATCACGTCAGTTACTCAGTTACAGCAAGGCATCATTCACATTCCACATCAAATCAAATGCTTTTTTGACAGGAGCAAAGAGGCCTTCAAGCAACTGACCGATCCCCGCATCGACTCACAAATCAAAAAGCAAATCATTTTGAAAACTGGAGATAGCGGTTTTTTCAGGAAGTGTCATTAGTCGCTCCCTCTCGGAATGGGATCCTAATGCCCCCAAAGTCCTTTTCAAGAAAAAATCACTTCCAAAAAAAGCCAAACGAACCCAAAAAGCAGAAAAAGAGGAACGGTTTCAAGACCAGGTCACATGCCTAGAAAAAGTAAAGCCCACAGAAAAAGAACTGCCGCCAGAAAACAAATTATATCCACAAAAGGGACTTATCGGTCAGGACGCAAACTTACATTCACAAACCACTTCTTGCATCGACGGTGACCGCGTTTCGAGTAGCCTCAGGTTTCACCACTTATCCGTTGCTAGTGATGCCTGCCAAATCCGATTTTACACCCGTTCTTCCTCATTTGATGAAACATTGTAAACCCGCGTCATCAAGAACGTCTCCTCCAGCGGTGATACCCTCTTCTTCTTTAGCTGCAGTAGCAGCAGCACACACAGTGCCTGCTCCCAAAAGTAAAGTCCAAGAGAGATGTGGCATGTTATAGAGTTTACTGGATTTGGTCAAGCAAGAAATGTCCCTATTTAGGCCTTTGCGAACCCCTCCAAGACGTGCGGTGCCTCACATTAAGTTGATACGACATAAAGATAATCAGTGGCTTCGGATTCCAGTACAAAAAATACTTGTAACAAAAGGATGGACCTCAGTGTTTTTGTGATCCTGAACGACCAAAAGATGTGCACTCAAAAAAGTTGACACCCTCAACATCGTCGTTCTCCTGCCCAAAAAGGAAAAGGAAAAAGAGAATCTCGTCGTCGGAAATAAAGCTTAGCCAGGCATCGACGTTACCCCCAGAAAAAAAAGAGTCGACCAAAGAAAAGTAATCGTCAGCAATGGGGAGCATTCTTTTACGATTTTAAAACACGCAGCGTCACCTTTCTTGAAAGGCACGATTCATTGTCTAAACACCAGACAAAATGCAAGCCAAACATCGACACGTTCTTAGCCAAATGGCCTAAAAGAAAATACCCATCTGTTATAAGAAACAGATGTTGGTCCTAAAGGGAGAATGTTTGCCTCTATTAGGAACTCTTGTCAAAGGAATGGTAGGACGTATGCTTCCAGGAAGATAAAAAGACATCTGGAGTTCAAAGATCTCAGACGTGACCATTAAAATCGAATGGAGGGACGAAAACTGTCTTTAGTGCCTTACAGATGATGGATGTTATACTATCTTTGACAGAGATCTCCCAGTTACATCACGAATTGAAGTTCCGATGGATCCCAAAGATTTGTCCGAAACAGAAAAATCGCAAACCTACGGTCAACTATTGCAACAACTGCAACTCTTTCACCAGTAACCATTAGACGAAACAGGTCTGAAAACCTGAAAGATTTAAAGACCTTGATGAAAAGTCCATCATCACCACCACCACATCCACTACCACCTCACGAGGTCAAGATAGACGCAGCCCCACGAATGACTGACGGTGAAGAGGTAATAGTGCAGCGTCATTGTTGACCCCTTATCCTACTCCCCAAAGAAAATAACTTAAAACATTGGTTAAAAAATGATGTCCACTCCTCCTTCGACAGAAGTCAGAAAGAAAGAAAAGAAAACAGAAGTGAAAAAAGAAAAGAATACCAAAGTCATTTCATTACCAGCCCCACCAAAACCACTACCATCGACTTCTACTTCCGTGACACATCGGACACGTAAAGCAATTTCCAAATCATTATTTCGCCCCGCCCAAAGTAGCATCAGGAAAGAGCAGGTGACTTAACAAAGAATGTAGAAGGTGTTTGCCAGCATTAAATAAGATCCATCCCATCCTGCAGACTACGGAGGATTTCAGAAACTGCAAAAACTCGACTGAAAAGTCTCCGTTTACCTCAAGTGCAACGATCGTTACAAGAACAAGCCATGTACACTTTACCAAGTCAATTTAGAGCGCCTGTTTGGTAAGTTCCCGACAGTGGTTGTCCCGAAAAAGAGTTGAGTTTTGGCAACAAGATGTAGGGTGCGCATAGGCAAGACAAAATGCACTTTCAACAAACGGTACTTACCCAACTGGACCACCGAATTGTTTCGGGTCACTGGACGAGTTCGTGGACGTCCTCTTGCCTTCTATAAATTGGAAGAAATGAACAGGGAAGTGTTAACAGGAATGTTTACTTACCTGAGTTAAAACGCGTGACCGATAAAGAAGATGAAGTATACAACATCAAAAGAATACTCGAACGAAGAACACGAAAATTGGGAAAACGACGTGTCAAATAGGTCAAAGTACATTGGAAAGGATATCCTCCCAGTTTTGATGTGTGGACCGAAGCTTCGCAAGTCATCGACTATGCAAGGTGACCATTACACCCTTCCACACCTCCTCAGCTAGCGCTACCACCACAGTGACCTCTGTTCTTCTCTGCAAGATGTTGAAAAGCAACCCTTCTGGCTGTTGTGTGAAGAACATGCACCTAAAAAGTAAATCGCCTTTTCCTGCCATATCATTGTGGTGTATTGTGCATCGGTGCTCCCATTGCCAAATTGAGTTTGAAGCAAGGACACAAACAATTGTGGACCATCTTACCTTGCAGTTTCATCGGTTATTTTCTTCCATATCCATATCTTCCATATCCTGAAACAATCTTCTAACAGGAACAACGGGAGCCTTGTGTCCAATGTCAGTCACCACTTCAACAACAACAATCTTCTTTGAGACATTCCTTTGATGTCCAGTGACCCCTCGGACAGCAGAACTCTGGAATTATGAAAAACAGCAACCAAGTTTAATTAACCTTATCCAGTGAGAGTTCAATGGATATGTTTCAGAACAAAACTTTGTGTTGTTACACGGCCCAATTACTTCAGGCCAAACAATTGGATCACTAAGCCCATTGGTAAGTGGCTTTGGTGTACCCTACACAAGTCCTAATGTCCTTCCAAATCAAAACACTTTTGAGGTCAAAGTTTCTGACAGACAATTGCAATACTACTTGATTGCCAATCCGGAATATACTAATTCTACATTTAACCCCAAAACAAAAACGTGCACCTATAACATTATAATTCCCCCATGGCTATTATTTTAGTGGTCAACATTTGGTGGACATGATTGTTGACAGGTTCATGGCAGTGTTTGCTAAACCAATGAAGACAAGACAAAGTCTTAAGTTAGAGTACCATAAAGCGGCACGTCGCCTGCTGATTCAATTTACGAAAGAAAAAGTGGTATAGATTACATTTTGTCCTGGATTGTTTGATATTTTGGTTGGGGATATTCATTTGAGGATGACAATGATCAAGAGAAACAAATTACCAATCGTTTCCGACAACGAATATTTTGCGAACTTATTTCATTCCCCTGTAAAACTGAACCAAGGACTTAATTTGATGTTTTTGAACTCCGATGAGGTGGAGTACAACATAGTGGGACACACCTCCGGTAGGGTTCGTCGCTGCGTGTAATTCCTTTCAAAGCGGATTATGCCATGAATGCTGACGAGGAAGATGGAAACACCTATCACGTTTACCGCGAAATTGTACATCCTCACTATTTACACATCATTAAGTAGTATTTTGACACTGTCAACAATGCTATAAAAGGATATCTGGTACAACATATTCCATTCACCAAAGGGAAAGTTAGGGTGAAACTCCATTATTGAAAACTATTGTCTAACGACTTGTAAATCATGTATCCAGTGTACCGAGGAGTCTCTCAACAGCAAGGACATGGTTTAGGAGATATTTGGAAATCGGCCTTTCGTTCGGTGCCCCCGGTGTTCAAACCGATGGTGACACGAGGATTGCACGCCTTGAAAGATGTCTCGTTGACGCAAGGCAAATAGTTTCTCCGAATTATCATCATCGAAAAAATAATCCTAAAGAAGCTTTCTTAAGAGCAGACAAGATGTATTGCTTCAACTTTGCAAAAACATTTTTGCCGACCAGACGCCGTAGCAAGGGCAAATCAGGAAGTGACAACGAATACACCCCTACAGAGGATTTCACACTCATAAAGCAAGAAGGACCAATAAAAGAAGAACTGTCCTAGATTCTGGTGGTTTTGATTATTATAAAGATGCAAAGTAAAAAAGAAAGAAAATGATGTACCGAGAGTCTTGCGTCTGTTTCAAGTCTGAACAGGATCTGTTTGCCATGCCACCCACCATGCTGACGGTGCAGGAATCCCAATGGGTTGAATTTCATCCCGTCTCCTCTTTGATGGATTCAGCTTCCAGTGAGTTTGAAAACAAAGGATAACCCGAAGATTACATTGATCTGAATAGCAGTTATTTATACTTGAAAGTCAAAGTGATCAAAACGTGCGACGATCCCGTTGTACCTGGTGATGCCAGGATAACTTCCGTCAACAATTTAATGCATTCCTTCTTCAATGGAGTGGATTTGTACTTGAATAACAAACCGATCGGTAGCAGAATAGATACTTACCCTTACCGAACATACCTAGACAATCTATTGACGTATGGAAAAAAAGCCAAGAACACCTACATGGACGCTTGTATGGAAACGGGACCCATTGGGGAGCACCAAGTTCAACAGTACCACGAGCAGAACGACCACAAAATATCCGATACGAGGCGTGGAAGTGAAAACCTTCACTATTCCCAGGGAACAGCAATGCATAATTGAGGATCATATGTTCCAACTACAATTACCCAAACGTTTCATCATTGTCATCGTAAAGGATTAAGCCTTCAACGGATCCCTCGAAAAAAAAAATCTTTTCTTCCTTCATCACTTCAACATGTCGAATATTGAAGTAAATTTCGATGGCATGACCTAGTCTCTTCCAACATAAATTTGGTAACGAGAATAATTACTTGATGTCGTACTTGTCCATGTACGAAGCAAACGGACAGCTAGGGACAAACACCAGTCACGGCATTTCGTACGACGATTGTGCAGGAGGTTACGCTTTATGGGCTTTTGATTTGACTCTAGACCAAGGCAGCGACGAGGGACTTTTCGACCCTATGAAACCAAGCCAGATTCGTGTGAAACTTCAGTTTGCTACAGCTCTAACCGATACGGTGAACGTCAGCTTGTATACCGAATTTGATAATACGATATAAGTCAACAGTTTGAGAGAAGTCATTCTTAACTATTATAATGTATGAAAAACTGTAATCCCTTTCTGAATATCGGAGAATCTATTGAAATGGAATTGGAGGATACTATGGAAGCATAACCACAGGAGAAAGACCAAGAGGACATAGTGATGAAGGTTAGATGGCCAGAAAAGAACAATATGTAGTGTCCAGGCAGAAAAAATTAGGAATTGATCCAGAAGATTTTGTATGGATGTCAAAACGATCATACAAGTCAACTTCAAGACGATACATATATGATGATGAGTCAAGAAGAAAAAAATTACGAGTATCTAGACGAAGCTCGGAGATCCATCTTGGAAGTATCCATGCAGCATCATTGGTATAAAGACTTGTGTGATCATTTCTCTCATCCATTGATTGTTCCACAGAACCATCAGATCGAATTTCTCTTGGCTCAGAATGCAAAGACAAAGCGAAGAAACGATTGCTTTTCAGAGATTTTCAAGCTAAATGTTTCGATTCAATTAAAATCATTACCTTTGAAAAGAAACCCAGAAAATCAAAACAACACAAAAATGGATACTGGGGAACATTATTACCATTTGAACAACAGTTCGTACACCACATCTTGTAATCCTGTCGTATGTGCTACAGATGAACTACCTCATCGCAAACCTCGAACCATCAAGATTATGTCATCAACACGGACGACAGTTATCTCCCAGAACCCACTGAGTAGCCGTCTACTTCCCTAAACAGGGTTGTATGGAGTGTTTTGATTCGAATGGATTGCCACCTTTGGAAGACGATACCATCGACTTCATTATAAGAAATGCCCAGACAACACGATTGAATAATGTGAATTACAAGGCAAGGATTTTATGATGAGCGGACAATACTGTGTGTAATTTCTTCATCAACGCAGTCTTGGATATTATTTAGAATATTTAGTGACTTATTTTGATCATCACTCTTCTAGACACGATGACAAAGTAGATCGATGGTTTTGCGACCATTATGGTTATCTTTTGTCTTCTTTAGGAAACGTAGTGTACTTTATGGCCCAATAAATGCCATCGGTGCAAGTATAACTTGACTTCACAACGTTGTGAAACTTGGCAAAATATAGTTTGTTAATTGAAAATTTGGTAGGTTGTTTGAATCTTTCAAAAACAAAAAACATATGGTTAATTATGGTTGTTTGATATTTGAATAAAATTTGTTTTGAAAATAAACTGTCTTTTGTTTGTTTTCAATTTTTATCATCAAACCTGCTTTTTGACTTATTTGTATCCCTCACCCTAAAATCAAAATATCATAGCTGACTTTGAACATTGTAGTCCTGTTTTCTATCGCGTCCGCTCTGGACCATACAAAGTGAAGTAATCTCCAGTCAGACCATCCATTGTTGACTCATCCTCCTATGAAGATACATTCGAATTTAGTTAACTAAACAAAGCCTACGTCCATTTGTTAGGCAAAGCATGATACCCATCCTTGAAAAGATAGATAATGTCAAAATGCTGAAAGTTGTCGAAGACTTAATAGGAGAGCTATTCAGAGCGGAAATAAGAAAGAGCAAAACTAGTGGCGGCGTGCAGACTTCAGAAGCAGAGAGAGCAGAGAGAACAGCAGCAGCAACAACAGCAAGAACCAGACAGAGTATTTGTCGACTGCCTTGTAGACACTAAAACATTTTTCTTCTCTTTCCGAAGAAGCCGGCCTTACCGTAAGACTGGGACGCAATCGTAGACAATAAAATATTGCCATAACTCCCCGTTCACAAAAAACAACTCTTTTCAGGGCTACCACAATAGTCCAGAAAAGACATACTAGTTCAAATGTCAATTGTGTTAATAAGTTAAAACAAATAGACATGTGCCTACAAACACTTCATTTCTTTGTTTTATGTTAAAATTAGAAGTTTGTCTATAAACAGTTCTTTTCCGTAACTTGTCAAAAATAGTCGGTATGTGTTTGTAATTAGCATTTATAAGTAAAATTGGAATGTTTCTTTTAGGTCCGTCCGTTTTAATATTTGTTTTGATTATAGCTATGGGTCTTATAAGTTTTGGTAACAAGGGATGTTTTCATTTACGTCCGCGCTACACAAATATAAATCGAAAGCGTTCGTTCGTCTGGCTACCCGTCGTTGATTCATCAAATGAAAGAAGATGAACAGACTCACCAAACTTCTTGAACTCCAGATGCACCTGGAATATGCTAGGTGCCTCCTGGACGAGCTGGTCATAGAGGCAATCCAGGAAAGTGCAAGAATGGTCGAAGAGGAGGAAAGGAACAAGAAGAAAGAAAAGGACGAAAGAATCCTGCCTCTCCTCATGCTAAGGCCACCGTGTTAGGTAAAGCCTGAGGCGAGTCCACCTCCTCGGCTAATACCAGCACGACAGTGAGTACCAGGACCACAGCCACTACCACCACCAAGACCCTGGTTCCCCAGATAGAAAATTTGAGACGCGGAAATGGAGAGGCAAAGTTAAGAGTGGAATCCTCGGCTGCACAATAGACGAAGGAGACAAGCACAAGTCTTCTATGCCCCTCAAAAAGAGGAATGGGATAGTAAAGCCACCCAAGCCCCGTCTGCGCTTCCAACCACAGCAATAAATTGGGACATCGACTGGAGTAGGTGTCGTGTCTGCGGTGCTTTTCCTGGGAGGTGTCACCATTAAGCTGGAGCATCTGAAGTGTTAAAATAACAGCCCTTCTCAGGGCTACCCAGATCTCTAGAAAAGAGACTATTCAAATTGGTAATTGGTTTATATGTGGAGCGGTGTGATTATAAACACTGATTCCTTTATTGATGTAAGTGTGTTTGTATGTGTTTTTATGTGTAAGCGTACGTTTAGGTAGATGGTATATATTGTGTTTGTTCGGATCCGCGTACGTTTGTGTGATAGTAGAGTGTGAGGTGTTTTTTTCCCTTTCCTTCTGTGTGGATAGTAGAGTGTGTGTTTGTATGAATTGGGTGGATATTAGATATTGTGTTTGTATGGATTATCGTAATCTTGTGTGGATAATATTTTTTGTGGGTCTCCTTCCCGTGTGTGGATAGTATATTTTGGGTTTGTATGTGTTAGCGTAAGTTGTGTGGATAGTATATAATATGTGAAGTGAGTGTAAGGGATTTTTCCTTCACGTGCGTTCTTGACATATTTAATGTCAAGCGTCTGATATTCGCGCCATTTTAGATTTAGACTGAACAATCTAAGAAGATGGCTTCAAACCGCCTTGACAAGATGAAGACGTTGCAATACGCCCTTGACAATATGTGGATGATAAAGGAGATGATGTTTAAACTGGATGAGGATCACTATTCTTATAGCCCTCATCGAATGAAGATGGAAATAAACAACGTAAAAAGTCAAAGGAAATGATAAAGAGATCTCCTTAGAGAAGAAACGGGAAGGATGAAGTGGAAGAAGAAGAAGAAGAAGAAGAAGAAGAAGAAGAAGAAGAAGAAGAAGAAGAAGAAGAAGAAGAAGAAGAAGAATAAAGAAGAAGATGAAGGGAAGAAGAAGAAAAAGAAGAAGAAGAAGAGTGTAGGGCGGAAAATAAGAAGCTGATTGGGGAAAAGAAAAAACTAGAAGACTAAGAAGAAGAAACCAAAAAGGCCCTAAAAAGGGCCACACATATGCCTCGAAAATATATTATCTTTGCAATAAATGTGTTTGATATTCATCAATCAGTGTCTGTATGTTGTATGCGTTATACATGTATGTGTCCCGCCAGGCTTTGTAGGTTGTTTTCTCTGCTGTTTGGTCTGATTGAGGTCTTCCCCTTGCTACGTTGTTAACAATTTCCAGTACAGTGACGTCACCTTACCTGTTCCTTTCATATTGCCCCTATACAACAACTCCACTTTTCTATGTCACCATACAGCCCCAATATTCCCCATGTTAAATTCCCCTTGTCACTAAACGTGCACTGGGGGTCCTTAAAAGACTTGTCTCTAAAAGTGATCACGACCTTTTTCACTGGGATTGCCATTGTCTTTAAAATGCCCCGCGATAAAACTATTACGCCAAGATCGTTCTACCCATTAATTGACGTAACGGATATCAGAAAATCACGTCAACAATGATTTTACGCCATTACGAGAATCAAGTGGAAACCACCGTATAAATCTGCGTGATGACATTACATACATACGATCGAATTTGACAAACTCCAGGATGGTAGAAAATCAGATATTGAATAATATAATAGAAACATCGACGAAATTTCCATAACACAACTGTGTCTGGTAAAATATAAAACGTGGAAAATGACATTAGTGAGCTAGAAAATAAAGTCGTGTACGTGTGATTGCTAATGTTTTACATTGTGTATGGTCGCTTTTTTACAAACCCTTTGCATGTATCATGAAGTGCACGAGCTTCTCGACTGGTGAGAACTAGTATGCACTATCGCAGTCATATTCTAAAGTCAACTTCTGAAAATGTGTCTTTTGCACATTCGATTTCAGATAATATATTTTGTAGTCTTTATTATATTGAAAATCTGAACTTTTTTAATGCATAAATAAAACAAATGAATAATTTTAAGTAGGGTGTGACACTGTCGAAGGAACTAAATAGTGTTAATATTATATGGTCTCGTACTACTCCGAAAATGAACTGAATTAATTAATATACACTTCAAAGTGTTGTGAAGCCATAATTACAGCTAAGCCGCTTTCTAGACAGTGGAATAATGTTTATGGTCCGTGTCTAATTTTTGATACAATTCGAAGACAGGATGATCCAGAAGATGAAGACGTTTGGGATGCCTGATACTACTTAAGAAGGCACTAAAAACTAAGTCAAGCAAAAAATAAAATACCCTAAATCTGTACGGTGGAATAACAAGCCATTATTTGGTAAGCAATGGTTCGCGTTAACATATGTTTTCGTTGGTTACATCTCTTAATACCTAAAATAAGAAAACAGATTCAATTTTTTGGGTAGAGAGAGAGAGAGCGAGAGAGAGAGAGAGAGAGAGAGAGATCAGCAGAGAGGGTGAACAGACTCTAATTGACTTATGTCAAATCGCAAAATAAGCCTTCCTTGAAAATCACAAAAACTCTAATTGACTCACTCTAGAATCGCAAAAATTAACCTTCCTGAAAATCACAAAAAAAAATCGCGGCTGTGACTGGGGTGCCGAGACAACACCCTTGCTGCTGCTAGTATCCAAACATTTTATCGAGATTGACTCGGTATCTCGACCGCGGATCATGTAAGTGTATTGTTATAAATATAATGCGGGTTGACTGAGACTGACTAAATACATTTCTAAACTTCATTATATCCATATCTCCGCTGCACCAAGTCTCATGAATATTACTTTTGGTATTTGTGTATATCGCTGAGTAACATAAATCACATCTGTGTTTTTATGTCTACCGCGCGATAATATTCTAACTGGATTTGTCTGTTTGTCCAGCATATATCCTCATACACAACTAAATTATTAATAAATCCATTGCGTTCATCTACGGACTGAGCTTCAATGATATCAGTAATAAATTCAATAACAGCTTCGTCATTTATCATCACTGAATCTTCATTAAAGTCCTTTAACACTTCGTATCATTGCTGATCATCCACAGACGGAGCTACTAAATGCAACTTATCCCACTTTAAACACCTCGTTATCAAATTAAGTAATAGTTGTATCTTACCAGACACAGATGGTCCAATTATGATCATACGAATGGAATTAGGTAATAATGTCGTATGATGTTTTACTGGCTCTAGCTTTTTTATTGCCGAAAAATCAATTTACATCCATCATATATCTATAATATGGATTTATATTGTGTGAAATGTAGGGCTCGTACCAACACAGGTGGACTAACAACTATTACAACCAAAAATTACAGATCATCAGTTGCAAGTAAGTGTGAACGATGAGTACAAAATAATTTAAACGTATTTCTAATCCAAACAATATTAAAAAAGAGGAGATGATGTTGCCGTTCAGTTAGCGAAACTACCAGGAACACCATGGGCTAAATACCCAGGAGAAAAACACCTTCCCGGGTATAACTATAGCGGTCCTGGTAATCGACTGATATCCGACTTGACAGCCAAGTCAACCAAAACCCGGTGAGTATCCAGTAAACGCTATTGATAAAGCGTGTCACGCTCATGGTGTAGCTTATAAAAGTAAAAACCTACAAGACAGACATAATGCAGATGGAAATTTCATTCATGCGTTAAATTCCGTAAAAAATAATTCTTTTAAAGAATGATTAGCTATTTCGTTGGTGAGATCTGCGATAAAATGTAAGCTTGCATTAGGAGCTGGTAATTATAATCAACCGATTATTATTATAATGGAGTCGATTTACTATAGCCCAAGAGGATATTGGAAAGGTAGAGCAGCGATTAGTAAACTCGTTGAAACAGTAGGTGTCAAACGTTCTACTTCTGAACAATGGTAAGCACGTCAGGCAATATGGCAAATTTACTTACTACCACCTAAAACAATTCAGCATGCACATTTTGATGTGATCGTCTCTAATGAAGTTCATCAGGCTGATGTTTTATTTCTACCACACGATACTATCAAAACTGGAAGACGTCGTGTAACATACAAATACGCGTTAACTGTCGTTGATGTTGCAAGTAGATATAAAGAAGCAGAGCCGTTACTAACAAAGACAGCAACTGAAGTAGCTTCTGACTTTGAACGAATTTATAGACGTGGTGGTCTAAGATGGCCACAGCTACTACAGGTTGATCCTGGCAAAGAATTGCAAGGCATAGCATCATCACTGATGAAGCAACATAACGTCAAATTCAGACAAGGACATACCGCAATTCATCCTGATCTGGCAACTGTTGAACGATTTAATCGAACACTTGATGAGCGGTTATTTGGATATCAATACGCCAAGGAAAAAATTCAGGGCAAAATATCTCGGGAATTGGTTGCAAGATTGCCAAGTATGATAGCTGCATTAAATAGTGAAATTACTCGTGCAACGTCTATGAAACTTGTTACCGCAATTGCAAATAAAAAGACATATACCCGTACAACGACGAGATTTTTCAAAACAAACAGTCTTGGATAACGTGACTGTAAGATGCTTATATGAACCCGGTGAACTTAAAGGTGGTAAAAAAGAGCGACTGATTCTATCCGGAGTATTACGACACATAACATCAGCGGGTAGACATGCAATCTACAGACTTGGTTCAACAACTCCTCAACGTGGATTTACACGTGAACAATTACAAGTAATTCCTGAAGAACCACAATTACCACCGCGATCACTTAACTAGCACCTCTGCGCCGATTATATTCAAGACATGTTAGTGTCACATTTTCGCGTGTATGACCAAGACTACTATATTTTCTATCCACGGTAAATTGTCTTGGATCATTTTTTGAATATCATCACAACATTATACAATTACAGCTCGCACAATGATTATTCTGCTACTGTTTTAGCGCTATGATAAATTTAACATCGAGATCAAAGTCATGTTTGTTTGTCACTTTTGTTTATAACCAACTAATTGTTTACTTACTATATTACAATCATCGAGGACATCATCGATGGTTTCTGTAGGGTCTATGACAATTCTCCGCAATTGAGATATTCTTCCGACTCGAGACACTGCGAGATAAACTAAGTTTGACCATTCGACACGATCATCGACCATCTAAACTTGAGTATCAGAGATGGTTAACCCCTGAGATGAATGAATTGTCATCGCGTATCCCAGTGTCCATGGAGTCTTATCCGCTCTCAGCGTATCCTCAACAACACTGACATCAACTGGGACAACATCATTTAATACGAGATTGTGTTTCTCAGTCTGTCCTGGTTTATCAACGTCGATATTTTATCGTCGTGTATTAGCTGGTCTATAACACTGGACAACAAATTTTTACAAAAGTCATGTTACTGAAATAAAATTAGTCAATTCTTATCAATTTTTATGTGCTGAACACGAATATGACAGTCAAATTGCAAAATTGGCTCTAGTTTTTTTGTAATCTGCAAGAAATTAATGTTTACATAACGAAATGCATTCCAATAGTAAAAGGTCAACTGTAATAGCCTACCTATAAAAAATCAAGTCATTGACTACATCTTAGATTTCTTCGCCTGTCTCTTGTACAGCTGTTCGGGAGCATCTCTGAGGAGTGTCCAGCAGTAGTCAGCCAGCATTGTAGTGGACCATTTTCCCTGGTATCTTTGTTCCATTGTTGCGATATCTTGATGAAAACGTTCGCCGTGTTCATCACTAACAATACCACAGTTGCTAGGAAAGAAATCCAAATGGGAATGAAGGAAGTGAATCTTTAGAGACATATTGCAGCCAAGTTTCTTATACTTCATCAACATGTCTTCTACTAGTTCCTTATAGTTTTCTGCCCTAACATTTCCGAGGAAGTTTGTAGAAACTAGGCGAAAAGCATTCCATGCTTGTTTCGCGTCACCTTCCAGCAAGTTGTTGAACCGGTCATCTTTGAAAAGCTCTCGAATCTGAGGACCCACAAAAACTCCCTCTTTAATCTTTGCTTCGCTGAGTCGAGGGAATTTTTCATGCAGGTATCGGAATGCTGGCAAAGTCCGGTCAATGGCTTTCACGAAGTTCTTCATCAAACCTAGTTTGATGTGAAGGGGTGGTAGCAAGATTTTCTGAGCCTCAACCAGAGCTGGGTGTTGGATATTCTTCTCTCCAATGGCTACATTCTGCCTGTGAGTCCATTCCTTCCTCATGCAGTGCATTTCCCTTGCTCGGCTATCCCACTGGCATAAGAAACACATGTATTTTGTATATCCTTGCTGCAGTCCCATTAAAAGGGCAACTACCTTCAAATCACCACAGAGGTACCAGCTGTACTTGTTATACTCAATGGAATTCAGTAGCTGCCTTAAGTTATCGTATGTCTCTTTCATGTGGACAGCATACGCTACTGGAATAGATGGAAGAATGTTTCCATTGTGCAAAAGCACAGCCTTGAGACTCAGTTTCGAAGAGTCCACAAATAGTCTCCATTCTTGTGGGTCATGAGTGATTTTTAAAGCATTCATGAGGCCCTCAATATCGGAACAGAATATCAGATTACTTTCCTTTCTGAAGAAAGGTTCCAATTGCTGGTGGCGCTTTCGATATGCAGTAATTGTGACATCTTCTTCTAGAAGATTCCATTGTTGGAGTCTTGATCCTAGCAATACTGCCTTGTTCTTTGATAAGTCCAAATCACGAATCAGGTCATTTAGTTCTTCCTGTGTTATTCTGTGTGGGGTTGATGATGCACCACAGTGAAAATCTGGATCACTGCATGCTGATGGACCAGGAGAAGAACAGGTCGACTCACATTTGTCTTCGTCAGATGAATCAAGAGAATATTCTGCTGGAGGTTCTGGAATAGGAAGTCCCTCACCATGTGGAACTGGTCTCAATGCAGACGGAATGTTTGGGTAGACTATTCTCGACTTCTTTCGCTTCGTTATTCCGCCGGAAAGAGGAGGAACCAAGCAGAAGTAACAGTCATTTAGGTGGTTGCTTGGCTCTCTCCACACCATTGGGACTGCAAACGGCATTGATGACCTTTTGCAATTCAACCACTGTGAAAGCTGTGTTGTACATGTAGCACAGCATATATGCGGAGCCCAAGGCTTGTCTTGGTCACCAACCTTGCATCCGAAGTAAAGATGATATGCCTTCTTCACTTGAGAATTGATACTTTTCTTCTGGTTGGCAAATGTCACATCCCCACAAATATAGCAAAAATTGTCCGCGGTATTAACACACTTTCGAGGCATTACTGTTCTTTATTGTACGTAAATGGATAAAATAATAAGTTTTATGTAACAGTAGCTTGAACTGTCTCGCACAACGTCTAAAATATTTTAAATGCTGAACCTATCTGATTGGGCTTTATATAGTACACTGCTTACGTCAGCTTCAGCAGCCGCCTGGCATTAGTATAATAGGCCTACACATGTATAGTACACTGCTGACGTCAACTTACTTCAGCAGCCGCATGGCATTAGTATTGCATTGCATCAGAAAATGATGCAATCAACTGTGGATGATGTGAGCATGATGGTATTATGCAATGTTACATCATTATTCCGGATGTTGCTGCAGTCCTACTGGAGAAATTTACACAGTGAAACATAGAAAATGAGGTATATGAATATCTTCAAAACGAGAACCAATACAAATTTTTCACGGTTATATTCGTGTTCGGCACACCAAAATACTACAGATTAGGGCCTTTTCAAGTCAGTAATGATTTCACTGTTGACCAGTGTAACACAATGGTACACGTAGGTATATGAAGTGCATCACAAACTATCTTTCTACTTGCCACTATTAAATCATTTGGTCTCCACACTTGAAGAAAAATGTTCATTGAATGTTATTCAGTTGAAGTCTGATTAATTTCTTAAACTCCCTTAATTCTAAATCAAGAGATCTATGATCATCAGTTATTTCTTCATAATAATCTACAAAATTCTTTAGCCACGCGTTCGGAGATAACCCAACAAACGGCGGTGGTTGACCATGATCGCCGCACATTATCATAGCTGTATTTTTCAATAACATCCAATCGATAAACATTTGTAATGTATCTAGAGACACTGTACATATCTCATCCCAAATGATGATCCTTGGAATATATTTCTCTCCAATTCGATCACGGCTCTATGAGTCTCCCTTCCATCGAAAAAAGCTAAGATAAGTACATAATTGCACTGCTCGTTCTCTCATTTCTCTTCCGAGTCTGTGTGTAGGTGTTAAAACAACCATGTCATCTGAATTCCGTCGAAATAATTCGATCACTCGAGATGTTTTACCAGAATCCCCGGGTCCGTTTAGATAAACAGTCTTGTGTCATGATACTGGATCATACAAAGATGACAATTCTGATATATGATTACTTTTGTAATAAATATATTTGATTTCAACATCTGCGGATTCAGAATAATTATATAACATTTCTTGTTTTATTCTCCATTTACCCCGCATGCATCAGGAGCAGTAAATTGAGTCAGTAATTCTGTATCTTTTTTTTTCTATATAGAATGAATCTGTTGCAACTGTGACTGCAGTGGTAGGAAATATATTTATCATCGATAATAAATTTATAGAAACATAAGCGAGCATTGAGGATCTTAACTGAATAAACTGAGGTGACTCACCATCAATATAACCAACAATTGTACCAAGCATAACATATCTGTTGAAGACCTTTATCAAACTCCAATGATACAATAGGAACGAATCCGGTTAGTTCAAAATCAGGAAGGAGTCCATTTAACTATACTCTTGTCATCGCGTGTATGAGGTGTCCAAATCTTTTACAATATCAAGAACAATCTCCGTAACAAAGAAAACTTCCGGGATAACACGCCACCATATCAACCGAGATACCGTCGCTGTAATTATACTTAGTATTCCACAACCACCGTGTCCGAATTCACAGCAACTAAGCTGCACATCTTCGAGAAATTCAAATCGTGTTGGCTTCCACAAATTTTTCTCTCTTGCAAAGTGAGCTGCAACTGACGGAACTGTAAAACAGTAATTGTTCAGTGTTCTCTATTGAAAATTTCTGCGCAAGATTTTTCATTTCTTCATGAAGAGATACTTTACGATATATTTCGCCGTTAGGTCGTACAAATGTATCATATTTTTTATCATCATAACTCTGAAATAGCCATACTGATACTGTTTTCGTGAATAAAATCAAACATGTCTCCCTAGTAAAATCTTATGGTCCGATCTCGTGAAATTATTGTTACTGAGCTAGTCCAGGCGTGCGCATTATGATCAATAATTTAAGTTCGGGCTCCTCTCGATTTATTCTTTGATTCGTATGCAATCTATCCTGTTATCGATTTTACTTTTATTGGAAATTTTAATCTATTTCCTAACTCGGCGACATCATTTATTGTAGCTCCCGTCACCTTGACCGATTCAGTCCATTTGTTAATTTTTCACATCGTAGATCCGTAAACCCATTGCCACATCTCGCATTTGTGAAATGTTCAATTACACGTTCGGCTACACAATTCAGCTTTGAAAATCTCATGTGCGCAAGATCATTAATGTTGGGGTTATCATTTAGTTGATAAATTCCATAAATAACTGCTGTCATAGGCTACGCTCGAGCGTAATATGGTTTATCAATTCCAGTCAGCATTTCTGGTTTGGAATTTTTACTTAACACAGCGGTTTTTCCATTATGAAAAACAGGATCACGTTTGTCACGGATAATCCACTCAGCGGAATCTGTTTCTGCTAGCACAATAAACTTTATTCTGAAACAAATATCTTTGATCGTTGAAATAATTAATAATCTTTTCCGCCCGCTCATCGTTATTTGTAGCATCAATGATTTTATCATGAAGTATAATTTTGAATGTCAGCCACGTGTGAGATGCCCCATCATCACGAAATTCATTTCTAGCATTTCAAATATTATTAATCAGATTATTCGTCGGATCAGCCAAAGCTCGCCTCCGCAAGTCAGGGGTTCTTCTGTCGAGATCTAATCTGGATTCAGGAAACGAAGTTTTCCCGGGCTTGATTGTAGATGATTGCACTATTTCTTCCATATTATATTTTAGACAGATATTTAAATAAAAATATTATATATACAATGACTCAAAAAATGAACCAATGCAAGTGGTTAATGATAGGGTCTTCAACCCTTGTAATAAATCTTGCGTAATTGAATTCTGCGGACAGCATTTGCAAAGCGTAAGACGAGCAACTCTTGGTCCAAAACCGTGCTTACGGTGTGGTGTTTGAGCTAGAGGGAAAACGCAGTTGTGTGTGCAAGGTGGTGGTAAAAGATACAGACAACTGAAAAGATACTATGCTACAAAAATAACAACCCTGACTCTGTCAAAGATTCTGGTCTTGGTAAGGTTATAAGAAACCCTGAAGATTATATAGCAAGTTTGTAAAGACAAATTATAATTTAGACAAATAATATTATATATAAAATGGAAGAAAAATAATTTGTCAGACATCCTATTCAAGAATTATGAAGCATCTCTTGATGGTGTAATCAGATACTGTCAGCGAAAAAACCAGTCTTTACTGTTAATAATGCCAGTTATGTAATGTTCGCGGCCGATGGGAAGCAAAAATAACTCTGTCATTGGTTTGTATACGAGACTTTTTACGGGGATATCAAAGACGGTCGTGTGATCTATCATACTGATGGCTAAAAACTTAACAATAATTCATCCAATCTGACAGCTATCACCCAGAGTCAGAATTCTGTATGTGATGGGACTGGCAAATGTGAAAATATTCCTAAGGTTGTTAAATTCATAAATGCTGAGAACGTTGAAGAAATAATATTTAAATCAATGAACGCAGCTGGCAAGTATTTCGGTATTAAACAGCACGGGGTACAACGTGTTGCAGATAATGTATGTAAATCAACCTTTCACAAAAGTACGAACAAAGGATTTCATTTTACTATGTTCCAATAGTGTTCGATATAGACAACATATCTTATAAAAATCTACGGAGATAACTCCGTCGAGCTACGTTTCCTCCAGTAAGAGTAATTAAATAGTTTTCTTTGTTACTGATTATTTTTTTTTTGTCATTGCAGCCGCTGCGTTCATACAATTTAAATGTCTACGTGATAATTAACAGAAACTAGTTCACTTACCTCTCCCAACCTCAGTAATCTAGAGGTTGCGTGTTATACAAATGTATTATTGAGAAATATAATCTAAAGATATAATATGTACTGTAAAACAACTTACGAAAATATCAATGATATTATTTCTGCTATTATAAAATTAAAACATGACGGCATAAATATATCTGATGAACTAGATCCTGAAAAAATTATTTCTCATTTTGAAACATTACAAGAACATAAAAACAAAGGTGGATACACACTACCATAGGAATATAGGTTCGTAAAACGAATTGAAAATTCCATGTTTAAATCGTTAGCTACAGTAAAAGAAAATGAAGTGAGATAATTTGTCCCTCTCTCTCTCTCTCTCTCTCTCTCTCTCGCAATAGAAAAAAAATAGATTAGAACTGTCCCTTGAATACGAAGCAAGAAAGACAATCAATGTTCGCATAAGACAGATAAGAAAAATTATACGAGAAACTGTCAGTGGTAATGAAAATGAAAGATAGAGTCATTCGTGGAAATGAAAGTGAAGGTATGTCAGATTTTACTCTTTCACTGATTTTGGTCCATTTGTCAATAACATAAATATCCACAGAGTCAAGGATAAAATCAAGTAGGATAATTATATTTTTTACTGTTTAAATGTGCATCACGCGTCCGTGGCATTTTTAAAGTATGTGCTGTTCCCTTGACTCTGTCCTTGATAAAGGGAGACAACACTCTATGATTAAAAATCCTCGAAAATGGTAAATTTTTAAGATTAAAAATCATTGAGGTTTCACGCATAAATTCAGACTTAGAGTCTCTCTACGAAGGTCAATCAAGTTGCCGGATTGGTCAGTTAGTTTGAAATTTATTCTTGCAATCGCAGATTATGACATCGTAGATAGACCGGGTTAATTGGTTCTTGCATACTCAGATATCCGGGAGGGACTTGTGGTGTGAAAGTATACAGAATATATGCTTGTTGTTCTTGATTTGATATATCAGTGTTTGTCTGATAACTTCCATCAATTGCAACACAAATAAAATTGACCGCGATCGATGAGGCTATATTTACAATTCCGGGCGAAATATGACGACCTTCACCGTATGCGTCACTGTTGTGTCGGAGAATACTTGCCGGCGGGTTTAATTTTCTCCATTGTTCAAGTATTTTAGGAAAAAACTCATCGATGATATCATTGACAGATTTTCTAAGTTGGATGGTTTAAAATCCTGGAAATATTAGATCCTGTAAATGTTCTTTTTCAATGGCATAGTATTTCTGAAACAATTGTTTAAGGGTTATTGTGCGGGGTTTTCCATGGTAATCAACACATTTATCACCGAGGTAGTGTATATTTTCAACGATAGTATTGTTCATAGATCCAAAATCAGATATAATCTGATTTATATGTTGTATCACTGCTATGATTTCTTGTTTGAAATTATCGTTGTAATGTTGTGTAGCGCTGAAAAATAAATTTTGTAACTGATTAAATGATAACCTAAACTCAACGTTGATAGATTCGGAAAATGATTTGATAAATTGTTCATTGACAATCGGATTAAATATATCATCATGGGTGTATGAATCACCTGTTATTACAACTAACTTTTCCCTCCATCTCTGATCCCAAGGACCTTCATTTTGCCGTGGGTATTTTTTTCGATATTCTGGTTTCTTTATATAATTTTTTTTGTTGGTGATAAAATCAGCTTGTTTTGGTTCTGGCAGTTCTTGACCTTTAGGTGCAACTTCCGGCCATCCTAACACAGAATTGATCGATGACTGATATATATCCACGGCGTAATCCGGTGAATTAATCTATATTGCTCATGTAATGTTATGGCTAATTTGGATTCTTCTCCAGTGATATTTATTATTCTCCGTTGAAATTCATCATTGATTTGTTCGATTTGATAACTTCCTGTGGGTATTCCAATAACTACCCAGTCAGGTGTTCCATCATCCTTACTTTTATTTGCAAACACCAACGAATTATTTGATTGTAATCCACCAAATGATATTGATCTAATATTGGACCAACTGTAGTATAATCGCAACTGCGCCAGAGATATCTCCTCAACTGGAATGGCGGTTAGAAAATTAATACTAAATTCTGGGTTAGTGGACTTTGCTATTATCATCGTGGTTTTCATTGAGGTTGTATTTGCGACTATCTGGTGAAGTAGTTCTGTCATTATTTAAATTTCCATTTTCCAAATAGACGACTTCAATGTATATCTTAAGCATCACATCTAATTCAGAATCTAATATTGTTGTATCGTTAAGGCCTAATGATATCAGCGACGATAATTTTGAATACGCGTTGGATGCTGTGTGTTATCGCACAGTATAATCATGCAATTCTGTGTTTGTGCATGTGGATATCTTTTTCGCAATAATATTAAAAGCCCTAGCGATGGTCGCCGATGATGAAACACATATTGTCACAGGTGCAGCTGTTGTCACTGGTGTTAGCGCTGATAACACCTCACAGGTGGACGAAACGAGTGTGGATACCGGGTACACAATAACATCGATGAGAACTGCACGTCTTCGGTATTATTTTTTTACTTTCGTTGCATACTTGCAATGATGGTTTTCAACGTCATTTGCGAATCATGCACTTGATCATATCTACATTTTTGAACATCGATTGAAATGCTCATTATACTTTATGCAGTAACCAAATGAGGTGTTTCAGCAAAAAATTCCAGACACCATCCGTAAGATGATGTTGTTAATTTTTTACAAGCTGCTTCCAGTATAAATGTTTCTTCATCTCCGTTATTTAACACAAATAGACACAACACCGGAAAGCTTATCGTTTGAATGTCGCCAGGGATATCTAGTAGTGTATATACTAAATTTTGCGGCGCTGAACACAGCCAACCTGTATATACCATTGACTTTCACGGTATGTTTGATAGTATTATTTTGCTGTGACCATGTCGAGAATCCCGATGACACTGTATATAATATATTGGTGACCTGTTTGTGAGGAATTTTAATCAGGTTAATTTTGTTAACGATCTCAGGAATCCCACTTATGACATCTTCTAGTGTTTTTTGAATCGTTTCAATATTCGTCTTGACGTCAGAGAGTTTTACGTCAACGGTCAACGGGGTGCCAAAGAATTCCTCTGCGGTTTCATTAATTTTTCTAAATTGTATACGAAGATTCGTGAACATATTTACATGAACATGATGTCCATGTTCACTCGGATCGCGGCGTGGATAATCTACCATCTACGTTGTCCACGTATTTGTTTGTTGCCGCGTCTTCGTCGGATGTTGGATCACTTAGCACGACTATTTCATTTCAGTTCATGCTGAGTTCGCCTGTGTCGCATTGTGTCACTGGTGTTCTTCAAAAGATTAGCAACGCTTCTTGCAATTTCATCTCTGATGGTTGTAAACGATACATTTGAGTCTCTGATTCTATCCCCGTCAGTAAATAGTACAATGTTATCCGTGGTAGCACCGAGAACGCTACGACCTATGTCATTCCATTTGATATTGCTCGTTTTTAAACACCGTTATTGTCCTGAAAAAACAACAACTTCATCTCGGTCAACTCCAGGCAGGTTCATAACATCAGCGAGTTCATCTTTTTGGATCGGTTAATTTTTGTGTTGGTAGTGTTGAATACCAGGTTTTTACTTGTAGTGGTGTAACATGCTTGATAAATGCCTGCGGTGGAGATAACCTGTATGAGTAAAAATAAACAATTCCACGGGGATCTATTGCGTATGATACGCAATGAGTTCCAGGTCCAGTGCTGTTATCGAAATTAATAATACCGGTTTCATTATTGTTTGATCGTTATGGTAATTGCTTTGGCATAAAAACACCTCTAAATTGTTTTATTCTTAGTTGCTTGGTCGCCTCAAGTAAATCAAAATTTGACATCGGTGTAAAACCTTTGGTTTTATCGAAGTGTTCCTGGAATTCTTAGACCTTTTCCCCGATGAGTTCATGGAAGTCTTAAGCCCTGTCTGTTTGTTTTAATGCCATCTCAGCATCGGTCCCAACAGCACCTAACGTGGCCGCTTTTGCAACAACTGGGGCAGCGGCAGCTATCAGCGATGGTATTGCCGCTAGAAGTAGAAATATGCCACCTGTCTTAGCAGTATCTTTGATGGCACCGGCGGAAAGTTCGAGTCGTATTCCGGTCTTGATCGAGTGGCCTTATTAAGATGTTTAAGCTGATGTTCTGTCAACGATAGTTTATTTTGACCGCCTGTAATCTGATTGTGCTTTAATGTTATTGTGGCTCCGGATGTTTTTACTGATGCGAATTGCAGATTTTGAATCTGACCAAGAGTCAGACTGGCACTAACATGATGATATGATGACATTTCTGATAATGCTCGTATTTTTAAATCATCGCTAGTTACATGTTTTCTACTGGTGCATCAATAACTTTCATTATACCACCAACACCTTCGAGTAATATTGCTTTATCGCTAAGTATGACCGACAATTGCTCTAGCACCACCAGGAAGAGCCGGTGGACCAGCTACTGCTGCTGGTATTCGAGCTACAGGAGCTCGGAAGTGTATATCAACGACAGATTGCCTTAATAAATCTAAATTTTGCAGCTAGAAGTAATAAATCGGATACAGCGTTGTAAAATTGCGCTAAGATATTTGCAAACCAGTGTATACGTTTTGAACACGTCCTATATACGACATTAATCGATGATATGCGCGTGCAACATGATTGTATTCAAAATCCAGCAATATGTCTTCAGAAGGTTATTGATGTCCTTTTATCTTCAAAGCATCTTCAGAAACTCAAAATGAGTCAAATGCCATTGGATTTCCTCCTTGTCTGTTTACTCTATGGTTTGCCTGAAGCGCAACGAATATATGTCGTGGTGCTGACACTCCCTGCTGTGATGTTATTTGCCACGTGAACAAACCAGTGGGGTTAACGGGAGAACTATTTGTGGACAGTGTAAGCCATGATAGCATCGATTTACCACGTGTGTTCATAAAAGAAAGTAATCGCTGTTATTCAGTCCATACTCACATCCACAGCGACAGTTTTGTTAGTGTTACTTTACCATAATCAACCCCAGCAGGATGCCATATTGCATCATCGTCAGTGTGCTTTCTAACAAGTACTACTGCGTGTTTAGCGCCGAATATAACCTTTCTAACATCTCTGCAAAATCCAAAAATATGGGTCAGTGGAAGTGCGCATGAAAACTCTTCATTGTCGTTTAACATCCCTCGGCGTGAAGCAAAACCCAAGTTGAATTCTCAATTAGAATTTATAACCACAGGCCCTAAATCTGCATCATCTGCGGGGGCAGTGTGCTTTTCTGGTCGTCTTATAGTATATTGATTACCGTTAGGGAAGTTAGCTGTGTCTTTTGTAAACATCATTGTTGAACAGACGATTTCGTATAGCCTTCGGAGTATGTTGCAAGATCAAGTGTCGTCGTGGCAACATCGACAGTTTCAGGACATGATTCAATATCCTTTCTATCAATTGAGTATGCGGCTCTGTTAAATAACGCCATTATGTCATTGTTAAGAAAACCAACTTGATCGCCATCTCCGTGTGCTGTGTCATTTGCCTTTGTGAGTCTACCTTCCACTTCGATGAATGCCTCAGAGGGTAGGAAATATCTGCTTGTATCCTGAACTTGTAATTCAATTCTTCCACGTGCGTCGAGTGTGCGCGCATCATAAGATTAATACTGATAATCACGTACAGACTCGTCTTTGGGAACTGGCGCATCTACGTCAAATGATGGGTCAGATATGAGCATAAACATTTTATTAAAATAGCGTTTTTCAAATGGTGAATGGATTATTTACTGTCTGTGTTTTGACCTTGTCAAATGAGTACAAAGACCACTTCCAGCTATCAGACTTGCGGCAATATTTTTGTCTCTTTCTTTTTCTGTTAGTGGCGACACATCTTGATTTATCAAGGATGCTAGTTATTTTGCTGATATTTGCAGGCATAACCTCAGTGGATGGCAATTTTACTGGTTGTACTGTCTGACGTCTGCGTAATAGTCGTGCTATCCTGTCTTTCATTGCCGTGAAGGCTTTACCAGCAGCATTGGCAAATACACCAGGAGCTTCTTCACGAATAACCTCGATAGCTTTCATTAATAATTGTTTCGTAATTGATCCTCCTTTCGGAGCCATTTCTCTGAATAATCCCTGAACAACATCCGGGTCTGTAATATGCTTCATAAACAGCAAATCGATAGTTTGCTGCTCTGATCATTACAGGTCTTCGTTCACCATTGTGTATGATCATCTTATTTACTTACCATTTATATAATCATTGAGTTACTGTAGTCATCAGTGAGTTCATCGATAAGTTCCCGATAAATGTTAATATCCATGACACCGCCTGTGAACAATCATCGACAAATATCAGCCTCTTCATTGATTATTTCTGGAGAATTGTTACCGGCTCCTTTTTCTCCTATGAGAACTTCTAGTCGTTCTACGTCAGAGAGAATATTGTTAGGGCATAAAAGTAAGAAGACCACTTCATGTAATAAAACCGCTACCAGTAGCACCAGAATGATCATCTAAATATTACGTTTCTTCTTCTTCTGGAAAATATTCTTCTTCCGCTTGCTGCAATGGTGGAGGAAGTTGATAGGAAGCTCTTGCTTAGGAGGTTGTCGCTGCAATTTTTGGGGGTTCTTTTTCTTTTTGTTTCTGTCTTATTTTTGTTCCCTTTCTTTTCGTTTCTGTTCATTTTCTTGTTCCTTTAGTGTTTTATGATAGCCATTTACTCTTTCTGAATAAATTTTATAATTAGCATTTACTTTGTCTATATGATCAGCATTTTGATTTTTTTAAACACCCAATCCTTCCATGTTTCCCTATCTACTTTTTTTTAGCTTATTTGGGTTTTAAAAACATATCTCTTGAATGATAATTTTCAGCAGCAAATTCATCAAACTTTGATTTTTCCTGTCTATTTTTTAATTTATGTTTTTGTGTTTCTTGTATACCCTCTTTAGTAAATTTTTCCGTAAAATCAACTCCTCTTTTTCCAGTTTTTCGTGTTTCACCAACAGCACCTTCAAGTGTTTATTCACCTTCATCATGAAGCTGAGGATATGGTTGAGGTTGAGCTGCAGCTATCTTTGCAAATTGTTCAGCGGTTTGTTAGACTGATGGAAGAAGACCTTCTCTAATGACTGTTTAACTCCCTTGGTAGCTTTTGTAACAGATCTAAATAATTGTTCTGTGCCTTCTGCATATTCAGCTTGAGATTCTTGTCTGGCTTGTACTTTTTCATTAACACTATCTCTCAGTGGTAAATATTTACTAATTGCTTCTAGTCGCTCTCGAGCTAGACGTGTTGTATAAGCTTCTCCTATTGTCATTATTTGATATAAATTTTTATAATTGATAGCAGTAACGAATATGCATTCTCACCACACCCCCACAGCAGGTCGCAGCTGTTAATTTTTTGTGATTTTCAGGAAGGCTTATTTTTGCTATTCGAGAGTGAGTCAATTAGAGCTTTTTCGATTTTCATGGAAGGCTTTTTTGCGATTTGACTTAGAAAGTCAATCAGAGTATGTTCACCCTCCCTGCTGCTGAGAGAGAGAGAGAGAGAGACAGACAGACAGAGAGACAGAGAGTCAGTGTGTGTTAAAAGCTAGTGGACTGATGTGGAGATTGATATGTGCTAGCAGCGAACAAAGTTCATAAACAGTGTAAATAATGGGTGAGTTGACCTTGGATAGCTAGTTGTAAATTCGGTGTTACTTGATAGCTATAGCTTTCACTCGAGACCATTATTAAAGTTTCATACAGGGCTCATCAAATTATATGTCAATATAAAATATATTCCAGCACCCGCAACAAGTCATAGTCATGCAAACACAACAACGGTTTTTCTGTTTCATTTATTTGTCTTGTCTATGTGTTGTATTTGCCTTTGAAAAAGACTCATTAAGAGTCGAACGCGCTTAGGCTAGTTAGATAATAATTTTGCACTGTTCGCAGTCAGTTTATTACTATTATTATATATATATATATATATATATATATATATATATATATATATATATATATATATATATATATATATATATATATATATATATTATATATATATATATATATATATATATATATATATATATATATATATATATATGACATTTTATTAGTTAATTAGTTAATTGATACAGGATGAAGAATAATCGCCATGTCAGTCCGTACAGAAGATTGGAAAGATAAAATTATAAAATAAATAAAGTTAACAGGTTGATAAATGTGATGGCAGCTACAAATCCACGGTTTCGTATGAAAGATGTCGCTTAAGAAGATATTACAAACTAAGTCTAACAAATAAAAACAGTACGGAAAATCTTTAATGTGGAACAAGGAATCACGATGCTTTAAGATTTACTTGATTTTGCACTTGTTTTCGAAGTTTCCAGCTCTTAATGACCTGAAAATAGAAAATAAGTTTCAGCTTGATAGTGCTATAGTGATGGCTAGATAGAGAAGAGAGTAAGTCAGTAGATAAACATATATATATATATATATATATATATATATATATATATATATATATATATATATATATATATACTTGATGTATACTAGGGACGACGAAAAAGACCTATAAATCAGTCACATAATAAAGTTCATGCATTGTACAATTCGTAAGCTGTTTGTAAATTCGGCCTTATACGATAGAAGTCGCTTTCACTGGAGAATTTGAGTCAGGTCTAATGCTGGAAACACGGTGCACTATGTTCCTAATCAAAATGGAATACCAAGAGTTTTTTGTTTCCAGATTCAGATTTGGTTTGTTGTATGAACTGTTATCTCACTATTAACTGACATTCAATAATTTATTTTGTTATATTTGCGTCTCTCAAACCGAGCCAAACTTAGTTTTAAAGGCTTTATTGCATTGGTGAATGCCGGATATACAAGTTAACGTGTATTATTCGCCTAGTTCATTGCTATCTTAAATCGTATGGTATGGAAACTTCTGGCGAAATGATTTCAAATCTTGAACGCATATACTATATTATCCCAGATGAATCATTATTTGCCCAGAGCTGATATTGGAATGCTTTAAGCTGATATTACCAACAACGTATTCCTTGTCTCAGGAAAGCCAGGAACCAGTTAGTAAAACTGTAGCCACGCATATACATCCCTCAAGCTGTACCAAGCCAGTAAGATTCCAGTAAATACACCATTGGGTAAAACGTACCAAACTATTTAACAAACTTTGCATTAATTGTTCTCAGAAAAGCGATGAACTGGAAATTGCAAAATCTCTTATGTATCACTGTGTTGTGTTGTGGAGCACAACCCGAATGTACTCTATAGTATCAATTGCATTACAACTAAGAAACATAAGAGACAACCGGATGTGGCTCATCAACAAATGTCCTGACCTATATTTACGTCTTTCTGAACTTCGGGCAAAGTTGTAACAGTACTATTTCAATCAGATACATATTGTCAATGAACGTGCCTTTTTTCTTTAAACTTATCTTATATAATATGAGACACAACATAGTTATATTTGACATTGGCTTTTGTGCTATAATGGCTGGATAAGAAATCAAAAAAATGAGAGGCTGTCATAGGTATTGCAAGTATTTGCCAAGTCTTCATACAAGTCTAAACTCATAAGAATCAAGCTTGAAACAATACATTTCTCGAAACAAAGCTGCGAAATATATCCATACAAAATCTCAAAACATAAAAGTGCCGATATTGGTGATCCATTTTTTGGCTCCTGCCACACTAGTATTGGTGATCGCAAAAATGATAAAATGCCATCAGTATTTTAACGAGTTGACAGGGATCAATAAATTTATAAACATATATCTATTTTGGTCTAAAGTTTCCATGTCGTCATGTCTAAGATAACATTTTTTTTTTATGAAAAGGAATTTATCTTTGCGGATTCCTAACATCTTATTCTGTTATTTTCTTCAGTATGCGAAAGTGTTTTCTTATATTATTTAATCAATTCGCACATATAGCCTCTACATAATCGCCACTGATATGATACGTACGTTTAATTTCGATTTGTGCAGTGGCAAGTGCCCTGGAGACAACGCCAGTGCTGGCCATCTCCGCAGTTGCGTCCATGTCCACAATCGGCCTCGTTGGCGCAAGGTATTTAAGTAAATAAATAAAAAATAAATAGCATGAAGGAAGCGTTACAGATCATGAATAGTATCATTTTCTCTTTTCTATAAACGAATTAATTTCTAAGCTCATCTCCCAAGCAAATTGTTTTTAACAATGTTACTAAAATTCCGAATCCTTTTATCTGAATTATTGTACGATTAATCATCCATACCTTCTCTCTCGTGTACAGATTATGTTCCCAATTCAATGACTACATCTTCAAATATTTCATTCACAACTGGTCAAACACTTATCAAAGAGGCATTAGATCGTTACATGATTTGAGCTAAGAGAAATAAGTCAAATATTTTAGAGCTTTGCTATATTCATTTGGCGTCAGTGGCGATGTCAGTAAGCTTTGTGTTCAACACGGTACGATATACACATACATACATACATACATACATACATGCTATGCATCCATCCATGCATGCATCCATGAATACATCAATTCAGACAAACACACACACACACGACACAGTTCTTTTTTCACACAAATGCCAAACGGAACTCGGTCAGATAGTGCAAAATAACAGAATCTTAGCTCTACTACATTAGCTAGTTATATGGGAAATACAATGCTTATTTAGAAATTATAGTTGTTAAGCTCATTTTCTCAAATTCTGTATATGTATCCCTAGCAGATCTGACAAACACGTTACATAACCACCGTCTATATATTTAGGTGATCCATATTGCCCGTGATTTTTTGCGTCTGTACACGTGTTGCAAAACAGCAAGTAGTATATGAAAATAAGTCGTACTGTGCGAGCCGCCTTCGGTATGACTACACGTGCAGACGTTGTCCACACAACCAAGCACCCACTCATTGCCCGTGCATACTGTCAACCTACATTCACTGGCGTGTCCAGAGGAACACGATTCTCCTTTTACGTACACTGCAATTGAATGTAAAATCATTCATAGCAGGTTAATATTTGCATAGTCGTTCTACAAGTATGCAAGATACTGAACGAATAGCTAATTGCTGAACTAAGTACAAAGTTTCAGGTGTCCCTAAACTAACTCTTTAGAATTTGCAATTAAACTGCCTAAAGGATAAACCAGATTTGAATGATACGGTGGAACCTCTCTATTATGCTTTTTGTAGAACCATGAATTTATACGGTGATGTAAGCGAGGTCGTCTTATACTGATGTCCGTTCATTATCTAAAGTGCACTGATTTAAAATCATTTGACTGCAGCTTATCCGTGGTATATGAACGACTGCGTTAAAGGGAATCGCTTTAAAGGGAAATAAGACTGTACTTGTCTACATTTGTAATTTGAACTACATATTAGGATGTGAATAATTGAATTTCAGAGCTATATTGTGCAGTGACAGTTTATTGTGTGCTATGCATTTCCTAAATTTAATGTCAAAATATAATGTGCAGAACTTAATATAAGAATGTGTAAAAGATATTGAACGGTTTACTGAACGATATATATTTTCGAATACTTTAAAATACTTCCATTTTCCGACGATGGAAGTAAATTGCTCGTCAGAGAATAATGTATTTAGTATATGTGTGAGACAATGTAGGATGTAATTTATATATGGACAATGGAAAATGTACTCTTCCTCTCATAAAATCCGTACGAAAGTGAAATAATATTGACTTTTTACATTTAAATAAAACGTTGCACACATTTTCTGTTTATAATTTTGAAGTAGAATACTGTATTGACTCTACAAATTCCATAGTACCTTAATTCATACTAATAATATCGTCTTTAGCACGTTGCATTATCTGCTGCAAGTATGACTTTCGCTTTCGGATCAAAGATATTTTAATGTCATACATATTTTCGATGAGGTAAATTTAATCATTGATATTATAAACAACAACGATTTTGACAACTAAAAATCTCTTATGATTGTGATTGTCCAAAGGCATATTTTAGTTACAGATAAAGATAATTTCAAATCTAAATTGTTACACTTCATTCATATATATATATATATATATATATATATATATATATATATATATATATATATATATATATATATATATATATATATATATATATTTAGATATAGTCATCTACACCAGAATTCATGAAGCGTTAACCCATCATATCCCTCTGAAGTGTTTTAAACGAGAGAGATTAGTTTTACCAATAGTCCAACAAATAAGTACTAAATTCAAAATGCCAGTCACTATGTCATTTACATTTTGCGAGCAAGATTAAACTTTCACATTATTTAAGCTTTTTGCAACATAAACAATTCTACAAAGCTTAAATATTCATACTTACATTCGGAACTAATTTAATTATTTATTTATTAATTTGTTACTTTTTTGCATTTTTGCATGGATTGTTAAGTCATCGGCTAGTTAATTACTTCATTATTAAGTTGATTATTTATTAACAGGTTCACATCAATCGTGAAAGTAAACTTGGTTAAATTCCCTTTTATTGCAGTTAGCTGTTCTTTAATGTTGGAAAACAAGTAATGTATTATCAGGTAACAGAAGTAGAAGTATACCCAAAATATCCCGCTGAATTTAACTTTAACGAGAATCTTGGTTTTTCTTCAAGTGTATAACCATTTAAACACTATGTTTAAAGTTCAATATCACTTTTGAAAAACAAGAATTTGAGCATATTGAAATAAACTGTTCAGCTCTCCACTAATTAATATATAGTATATGTCACTCAAAGGCTAAAACCAGCCGAACTTTATGGACCATATATGATTAATATCACAAATGATGTTAAAATCTAATATCACAAATGATGTTAAAATCTGTAATATCACCAGATGTTATTATAACAAGCAATCGGAACTAGCTCTACCGCAAATTTTGGCGTATTAAATGGGAAAGAAAAAAATATTTGCACGTCTTATTACGGTAACTATAACCGCTTCTACTGCGTAAATGATTTATTTATGTTTACCTATTGTCTAAGAAATGATACTGAACGTATGATCAAGCTTAATTTTGAACGAATTCGAATTTTAAAAAAATCTTCAAAATATCGCACATTCTCTGTGTTTCCCTATAAATTCCAAGTATAACACTTTTCCAAATTTATATTCACATCAAATGAGACCGATTAACACATAATTTTTAAAAGGACCTTGTCATAAGAATGAAACGAGTGACTTACCAACTACAACGACGAGAGCTAGAAGGCAAAGGCAGGTCTTCATGGTTGTATCGAATGCATACACTGCACAGGGGCTGAGACTTATACAATTGTTTCCTAACCCTCAGGAACACGATCAGACCAAATCGTGAGATACTCTGCCCCAGACACGCTATATATATATATATATATATATATATATATATATATATATATATACATATCCGTTTTGAAGCCTATTTTTTTTTTTTTTTGCTTTGGGTAATTTTAAGCGGAAATTCCTATTCCTCCACAGTTTGGGATATATTGTTTTACGATGAAAAATATCCAATAAAAACTCAAGAAGCAGATATGACATAACTACACTTTGAAAAAATTTGGTAGGGTAGCGATAAAGTTTGCGGCCATAAGGATTTCAGAAATATGATTTTATTACACTAGTTAGTTGTGGAAATAATTGTATTAAGAGCTCGTCATTAGATCAGATGATGCAGCTTACCAAATGCATGAACTAGGATGGGAAGACAAATACCGGTCTTCATAAGTAGATCTGCCATACATACACCGTTATCAGTCATCGTCAAAACGTGTGAATAAAGCAAACATTTCATTGCCTTCTTTTAATACACCATCTATTAATATAATTATTTTGAAGAAACAATAATTTGTGAGGATTATTTTGTGATTTTTATAGTGTATATTCAGCAAATATCAGCTTTTATGACTACTGATAGACTAAGATGAAGTTGTAAAGTGTTTTTCTTTCGAGAAAACATGTTTCCTAATTTGAGGAACTGCTTAGCACTTGGCGTGATATGCCAGAAGTCAATACATGATAATGAACACGCATGTTGTCAGGTGTTCATATCTGGCTAAGAGTGAGATAGTTCTTTATTAATGTTATCATAACAGGGTTTCTGAATGGTATATTAAAGCACTGATTACGTATTGCCCTAACGTTAGCTGGGATAGTACCAAGCTTCAGTCCTGAATCCTGGATATTTCATTTTATTGTATTATACACCCTAATATACCAAGTTTTAGACCTAAAATTGATTTGATATACATGAGAGTGAAGGTGTTTAATATTAGCTGAGACACGACTTTAACTAAGTTTTCTACTGTAAAGTAAACAATACTTGTCTGTTGTTTGGTTCTTGCTTTGGGTTTGTTTTGCATTGTTGTTACGTATTAACTCTAAATGATATGATGCTCAATGCATCAACGACATTGTTTCTGGAGATCTTTGTTGGGTCCTTTATCAGTTTGAACTTTCATCAATGATATTGCAGAGAATATAAAACTATAGATATGGCTCTTTGCTAATGATGAAGAGCAGCAAAAGTGGCGAACAGACCTTTTGCTGAAACGTAACTTTAAAAAGTAGAAACCCCATACGAAAAAAAATAAAAAATGTCACTGACGCTAAACCAAAGCTTCTAACTTTTCCGAGAGTCTTTCTCCCAGAGTCTCTCTTGGTTTAGCTTTTTTGTTACTTTATCGCTGTCATTTGTGTATTTTAAAAAGTATATATGTGTTTGTTTACCCGCCTAACGTCTCATTGAGGTCGCGCCTCCTCTGCTGCTATAATTAGATCATTAATATATCAATAATGGCACCTGGTGCTGAATCGTATACAGCTATATTAGCTGGAGAAAGATTAGAAGCAATCGAAACGTTTTTGCCTGTTAGTGATTCTCTTAGAAAAAAACTTCAGGAACGTCAAGAATCTCAAGCTGAATATGCAGAAGGTACAGACAAATTATTTAAACCAATTGCTGAAAGAGTTGCATAATCAACTGAACGTCATGGTCCAGCGTTAGAACTGACTACTAAATATACTAGGAAAACAAAAGAACTTTTAAAAACACTTCCAACTGATATAGCTGCTGCTCAGCCTCCTCCTGTAGGTGAAAAAATACTTGAAGGTATTTGTGAAATTAAAAAAAGATCTTTCACATAAATCTAAAATATGAAAAGGAAATACTGAATTCATTAAACAATGTAGAGAAGGTGTTGTTGAAGAACTTAAAAAAGTTGAAGAGGAAAATTTGCATCGTGCTGCATTTGATAGTTATTTTCGAAAGCCTGAAATTTTAAACCCTCAGTATGTTGCCATAAATAATGACAGTTATTTTAAATGGATATATCGTTTGTATTATAACAAACCAGTGATCAGAAGTAATTATGAAACATATGATGAATATATGAAAGAAATAAAAAGACTCTGGGAGTTACAACAATAACAACTACAATTTCCTCAGCAAGAACCTTCCTATCAGCTTCCTCCACCGAAGCAACAAATAGAACAACAACAATCAAAACGACAATCTCCTCGTCGACAACTTCCTCAACTTCCAACATCTCCTCCAATTACTCCACAAAAAAGAAAGCATCATTTGAATCTGATGCTCAATCTCCCCAGCAAGAAATTTGTAATCAACTTCCTCCACCGCAGCAACAACTAGAACGACAACAAAAACAACCACAGTCTCCTGGGTGACGAATTATTACTCGGTCGCAACAAAAATCACAACCTCCTCAGGAAGAACCTCCTTTTCGACCTCCCCCTCCACCGCAGCAGCAAATAAAACGACAATGAAAACAACAAACTCCTAAGCCAACACTTGGGGCTTATAAAAATATATTAGCTGAAAGATATTGTAATGTACTCGATGATCGAGGAGAGTCACCAGGTATTGCTGTTTTTTTAAAAATATAGAGAAATTTGTGTATAAAGATTTTGTTGAACGGGTAAAGCCTGAAAATTTGATTGTTGCAGTAAATGCCGCCATTAAAAAGCGAGATTCTTTAGATACTACTAATCAGGATTGTATTTATTTTAAACAAGAATTAATTAGACATAGAGACGAATTATAAAAAATAGCTAAAGAAAATAATTTAACCTTTGTAGAAGCTAAACAGCAACGTAGTGATTCTGATGAAATTCACGGAATTCAGTCAGGCGCTACCGGAAATGTTTTTTTCAACAACGGTATTTATAGGTTACTGCATTTATATGGGAAAATATGAACGGGTTTTTTGGATCGAATACTGCACGAACTTGTGAGTGCAGTATATCCTTCCGACAAAACGAGTTCATAGTTTCCCATACAAATGCAGTAACCTTTTACTTATATGCTCATTTTTTTATTCTACCTAAGGTTTAATTATATAAACAAAATACACTACAAGAAACAAAGTAAATGAATGAATGCCGTATTCCAAACTAAATACACAAGTGCAGATTTGTCATTACACAATGATATCATTATTAATGCGCACATAACTCCGCCCAGATAAATTTGAACTTAGTCCCGCGCTCGAAACAAAATGGCGTGTCTAGGTAAAATTGAAATTTGCAGTCATACTGTGAATGAATGCGCATTGCAACAACTGCTCAATTTGATCTGGAATGAATATATTTTGGTATTTTGTTTCGATTCGACGAAAGTTTGTGATTTTGGACTGGATTCATCTGGGCAAATTATACATGAAATACATCGGATTGGAGTGACGCGGGAGAAGCGTGTTTACGTCTGCAAATGTGTCTGTTTCTGTCATTGAATGTTTGAAATCATAATGTGGGAAAATTATGAAGTCTTTCAATTGCAACTATCAAAAAGACGCTATGAAATTAAATGCTTACTTCATTTTGAGTGCAGTAAGGAGGATGCAATTGCACTTATCATCAAAATTACAGCACAATTTCGAAATGTGTAATCCAGATTGAAAACCGATAACATGGCTCATGTAATTCGGATTTGCAGAATTAAGAAAATACATTTTGAGGAAATTCAGGATGTAAAACTGTAAGTATATTTTATTTTGCCATTCTTATCACCAGCTAAAGAAAACAGTATATACCTTGTCACTTGTATGTTGCTTGTAAGGACCTAATCTCCGTCATTTATATAATGTAACTTTCCTAAATCCGAAACATTGTATCAACGCGGAATGTGCCAAAACAGCTGGGGTTTTTTTTTGCAGTCCAAGAAACGTGTTTTAGTTCATTCAGAAACAAATTTAAACAACCACAACGTAAAGAACCTCCTACGCGAGTGTACATGATTTGTTTACAAATCAAAAGTGCTGGTGTCTGAGTCCATTGTTTGTTTACAAAAGAAAGTAGTTCCTTTATTCATGTGAATGATATATGTGTAATTCCCGCGCGTTCAATATCGGGGAATATTGAGCGATTCTGACAATGGGCGGAGTTAACGGGGGAAAAATGAGCATATAATAACATGGAGTTATTTGACATTGCCATGTATATCAACGATGGAATAAATATTGAATCAATTCAGAAGGACGTTGTCACGACGATAGAAAGATTTTCTGATGATTACACAAGATCAGCCGGCCCGAAAATAATGTTCTACAAAGACGGCGCTGACTTTCCTGACCATAGACCGCATATTATAGGACGACCAATAACCATTGCCGACAACGCCGACGCTGATATATGGCCGGTGTCTCATGGTGCTAATCAAGATTAAAACTTAGGATTTGTATCACGGCGATCAAAGCTGACAGATGTTCGTAGAAGATTTTCATGCGCAATTCCACTATCAAAAATTTTTGGATTTTGCAGAAATGTTAGAAAAGTTATCTTTGGAGCTAGAGATACAGTTGCACTTGTAAGAAAGGCTGCTGCTGATGATACAAATTGGCGATCTGCTGGTGATGGTGGTAAAGTAATACCAACAAAACTTTCGTTGTAGGTGCCCGTAATAACTCCAACGATTACCGAAGAACAGATACTACTTTCTTGTTATGGATTCAAGTGGTAAATCATTACTATCATGGTTGACAGTGACCACACACAGTGTTCAAACTAGTGTTTATGGTTTATTTACATGGCACATAGCATCACAGCAGGGTGTTTCCGCACCACGACATATATATGTAGTCATATGATATTTGACAAACTTTGAGTCAATGAAGTTTCTTAACGGATAAGCGGGCATCTAGAACCAGCTGAAGATATATTGTTAAATTTTGATCAACATTATGTAGCTCGTGCATATTATCGTTTGATGACATTTATGGGACGTGATCAAAACATAGACACAGGGTTGCAAATATCACAATTCGATTTTACTACGCTGTATCTGATTTGTTATTTTTCGCTGGAGCATCTTGATTTATCTAGACAATCTGTCTTAGATATTTACTTCCGAGCTCAAGTAACACAATCTCATGTTGCTGTAGTTGGTCCACCATGTATACATGGTGCTTACAGAGCAATTGCAGTTATTCTTTCAGATAAAGCAATGTTATTTGAAGGTGCTGGTGGAAGACTGAATTATTGACGCACCAGTAGAAAACATGTAATTTAATCATTATCATATTATAAAAATGTCGTATAGTCACGTTTATGTCACTCTGACTTCCGGTCAGGTGAAAATTTACAATCAGAACTTGCAAGTAACAATATCACTAAAAAATGATCAAATTTCTAGTGGTGGTCGAAACAAATTATCCATAACCAAGACCCAACTTAAACATTTTAATAAGGCCTTATAATCAAAAACTGGAGTTCAACTTCATCTTTCTCCTAGCGCTATAAGAGATATGGTAAAAGTTGGTGGTATGTTTCCACTTCTTGTAGCTATACCAGCATTAATAACCGTAGCCGAACCAGCCGTTGCATAATCAGCCGCGTTAGGTGCTGTTTGAACCGCTGCTGGAATGGCATTAAAGAAAGCAATACGACTATGATAACAAATAGGGAAGGGGTCTAAGATTGCCGGGAACCTCTTATCGATGCGGGTAAGGTCTGAGACTTACAGGAACACTTCGTTAATCCGTCCAATGTCAAATGATTTTTATGCGTGACCAATTACCAAAACAACCAAAGAATTTTGAAACAGGTATTATTAATCTTGCTGATAATTCAGGGATTGGTACTCATTGGCTGGCATACGCATTTGATCCACATCGAACCGTTTATTTCGATTCGCATGGGTTGGTTCCACCTGTTGATTATTTAAACTATATAAACACAATAAAAACCCCAGTCTGGTATTCAACATTACCAACACAAACAATGACAGATCCATCGATATGTGGTCGTGAAGTAATTCATGTACCTGACACTATATCAAAATATTCCGATGCACCTGATGAATTCGTGCATAATTATACAAGTAACCGCTTCGTCTTAAACAGATCTTAAAGTATAATGGTTGATGATATTTACGGAAGATCCTTTTCTGTCCAAGACAAGCAAAAAAGATGACATTGATTTGTCAAATTAGGCGACTAAAGATGAACTGGCTGATATTACGAACCTCTCTGGAGTTGACAGAGATGAAGTTGTTATTTTCTTAGGATAAATACGCTGTATTAAAGACGAGCAACATCAAGTGGAATGATATAGTTCGTAGAGGTCTCAGTGCTACTAGGGATAACATTCCAGTTTTCACCAATGATGAAAAAAATCAAAGACTCAAATACATCATTCACAACTATTAGAAATGAAAATGCAAGAAGCATTGATAATCGCTTGCGAAACACCGGTGATACAATGACAGGTGAACTCAGCATGAACGGAAATAAGAGATCCAACATCTGAAGAAGATGCTGCAACAAAAATACGTATACACAGTAGATACTAAATTATCCATGCTACGAGCTGAGTATGACGTTCACGTAAAGATTTTTTTAAATACTCGTAGAAATTTTCAAAAATCTAAATAAAATCGCAGATGATTTCTTTGGCACCCTGTTGACTGTTGGCGTGAAACTCGGCGATATTAAAACAGCTATATCAGATAATCAAACGATTAGAAAAAAACTAGAAGATGTCATAAGTGGGATTCCTGATGTCGTTGAAAGAAATTAATCTAATTAAAATCCCCCATGGGCAGATTACCAACATAGTAGAAACAGTATCATCATGATTTTCAACAAAGTCACAGCAAAATAAAACTCTCAAACATACTGCAGATGTCACTAGTGTGTATAGCCTGTCTGTGTTCAGCGCTGCAAAATTTGAGATATTTGCTACGAATCCCTGGCGGCATTCAACCGATAAGTTTTCTGGAGTTGTGTTTATCACACTAAAAAAAGGAAACGAAGAAATATTTATTCTGGAACCAGCCGATAAGAAATTAACTGCAACGTCTTACTGGTGGTGTCTGGAATTTGTGGCTAAAACACCTCAATAGGCTACTAAGTAAAATATAATGAGCACTTCAATCGACGTTCAAAAATTTAGGCACAATCAAGCACCTGAATGGCAAACAAAATTAAAAGTTATCGTCGAACAGTATACAGTAAAAGTAAAGAAATATCACAGACGTGTAGTTATTGTTGATATAACTGTTTATTCAGCGGCTGCTGTTATTGCTGGAACCGGCGTGTTATTATCAACAATAACAATGATGGCACCAGTAGTTGTAACAATTTGTGTTTCAACTGCAACAACCATTGCCGGTATTCTCAATATCATTGCAAAAAAAAATAACATCACGTGCACAAATGCAAACTTGCATGATTATATAATAAAATTACATACAGCGACGTTAGCATACTTCAAATTATCCTCGTTATTATCAACCAGCCTTAGTGATGGAAAAAATATCAGATTTTGAGTTCACGCAGATAATCCAAATCTACAAAGAAGCAATGACATTGATTGATTTAGACAATCAGGATTTAAATAATAACGACATCACCAAGCGAGCTACTACAACAAATAGTAACGAATACGACTCAAACAAAAACAACATCGATATCAGTAGAGTCAATTAATGGAGAATTTAGTATTAACATTCCAAATGCAATTTCAGTGAAAGAAATCGCACTAACACAATTACGTGTTTATTATAATTGGCCAAATGTCCAATCAAAATCATTTAGTAGAATACAGGCGAATAATTCACGTGTATCTGCAGAAAAAAAACATACAGATGATGGAACCCCCGACTGGTTAGTTGTTTTTATTCCTACAGGAAGTTATCAAATCATTGATGACTTTCAACGCAGAGTCAAATCAGTAACGGGAAGAGAAGCGAAAATTGCTATAACAGTCCACGAACCAACATTATCATCCGCGATAGTGTTAAATTCTCCAGATTGCGTTGTATATATTTATCAATCGTCAATCTGATCAATTTTAGATTGGCCTGAAATCCCGCCAGAGTATCATGGACCACAATAACCAGGGCGGGCTGATTTTTCCACCGACAAAAATAAATACATAACGGAAACAGAATATCGGGGAAAATATCCGTGGAAGAATACATACTTTTGGGGTGGGTCTCCTACAATAATATGTGATTTATATCCACAAGATGATAAATTAATCAGATTGGCCATGAACTATTTATCAAATCATTTTCGATCCCATTAACTCTAAGTTTAGGTGATCATTTAACCAATTACAAAATTTATTTTCTGGCGTTACACAACACTATAAAAATGATATACAACAACAGATTATTACAACCATATAGCATTAGAATCAGGTTATATCAAATTTTGATTATATAAATGCAACTATCATTTGGAATATGAATCGCCTCGGCAATGAATGTTATTGATTATCATGGAAAACACCGTACAATAACCCTTAAACATTATGCGATCAGAGAAGAACAATTGATGGCAGCTATCAAATAGATCTTGAAAAATCAAATCAAGCTTAACAAGGATATATTTTATATAGTTTTACTCCGCAAGTACCTGTTGGATATTTCTTTCTACAAGAACCTATTAATCCGGTTTATTTACGATGTCATAATCCGTTATTATCAAGAATACATTTCAAACTTACTGACCAGAGCTTAAATGACTTAAGAAATACAAGTCTGAATTTAAATCTGTACGTCAAATCTTAAGGATTTTACAATTGATCAAGACATATATTATATAACGTACCAACATGTTAGGGTTTTAATACACGACATCATCAGAACAATAATGACACAATCTTCAGTAAACATGGAACAATTTAGTGTTGACATAGTTGTTGATGAATACGGTAAGGCAGACATTTTATTGACGCAGGAACAATTAAATCAGCTCAGGCGAGAACATATTTTTATGATCACGTGTGATAGAGATCAGATTCTCAATTATGCACATTCCTGCATTAAACTCGATCAACTTAAAAAAAATATTGTCTAGTTCTCAATAAATTTTTAAAAATTAAAAAATAAAAATATATATAACAGAATATCTTTCTTTACTGATTCTCATCGCTGCTCTCACTTTCAATATCTGATATAAATTTTGTTCAGTTGTCTCACGCATGTGCTTATAATCTTTCTTGTTTCATAATGGTCAGATAATTTTGATCTAATATTATCAATTGCGATAGAAAGAGAAAAAAAAATTATTTCTATATCTTTCACTGTTGATAAAGATTGTAAGATAATTACGTGTATATTTTTCATCAAACGATCTTCAGATGATAGTGTATATCCCACCCTGAAATTTAAGATTTTGGAATGATTGAAATTAAGAAATGATGTTTTCAGGATCAAGTTGAATAATTATTACATCTTTTTTTAAATTGCAGAAATAATAGCATTAATATTTTCAAAATTCATTTCATTATATATATATATATATATATATATATATATATATATATATATATATATATATATATATATAAAATTCATTTTATTATATATATTTTTAAATTGTATTTTAAACAAAAAATAAACGGTAGCATAGGTCCCTTCATTGGCCTTTGTACCTTCGATTGGGTCCTTTTTTGAGCCCTTTCGTATGGCCTTCGCGGCACCCCAGGAGGCTTTTCTTTTTGGCCGACATTCTTTCCAAATGTCACTTTGGGTGAGATTTAGAATTCACACCACCCCACGGTTTATTTTTGGGGGCGCCACAAATTCTTGCAAAACGGCACTCACCTTGCCTGACGTGGTGAGGGGTGTATCTGAAATGCTTTCGGGCTGGCGCCCTCAGCCTTATATAGAAAAATCGCTATAATCGGTACCGTCGACAGTATGCCGGTCACGAGATTCGAACCCTGAACCTCAAGATGAGAATCAGACACGGTATCTTTGCGCCATGTACCAATCTTACAAATATACGTTTCAGAAATTAATATAAAATTACCAAGTTAGGTTACTACGTACAGTACTGAGAATAACAGCGTAGATTTATTTCTGTTTAGAAACTCGCTGTAAAAAATAATTGTATATATATATATATATATATATATATATATATATATATATATATATATATATATATATATATATATATATATATATATATTTCTGTTTAGAAACTCGCTGTAAAAAGTAATTGTATATATATATATATATATATATATATATATATATATATATATATATATATATATATATATATTTCTACCTTGACAAAATTATGTTTATTTCTGCGTAACATCTAAAAATAGTTTGTTGTACATGTACATGTTTAGTGTACATGTAACCGCGTGTTCTACCTTGTTTCGTTTGTAAGTTAGAAACTGCAAAATATCCCTTTACTAATCTGAACTATTATAGAATTTTAAGTTACTTCACTGATATTAATTATGATACAAATGGTTAATTAAATTAATTACGATCTACGCAGATAACATATGCTACAAAATTATCTCCCTTCCCTCATGTCACTGACCTTAGGGACGGGAGGTAACCGCTAAATTACTCTCTGTCAAGGAGAGGAGAGTTATATCCCTTCAATAATACTGAAATTTGATTAGAATATCAGAACAAGATAATTATTCTATCTCGCACATTGTAAATGTTTGTTATAGCCACTTGTGCCAGCATGGTGATTTAGTTATGGTTAGGAGAAACAGTGCTTCTAATAAATTCTATATTTGTTCTTCCATTTGCCAAATTTTCTTAAATAATATGGTTAACACAAAATGTATATCTTCATTGTGTTACGCTATTTTTCTTGCGCACAAGGCTGATGTTGTCTATTTCAACATTATCACAATAGCTTTTGTCCTTTCTTCTTTATGAAACTTCAAATATCTTGTGTTATTTTTGAAAATTAAAAATGAACACTCTTCTTAAAGTACAACGTATTCGTAGAGTTTTGACTCAAATTTAAAATTCATCCAGTCATGACGCTTGCTACACGTGGATGTGTGTGCGTGTGTGTGTGAGAGTGTCTGTATTTGTGTGTGTGTGAGTGTTTGTGTTTGTGAGTATTGCACGACAATCTTTGCAAGTGACCTCTTCTTCACACAAACTGAATTGGGAACGGTAGAGGAAGATTGAATAAGCTGTATTCCTACGAGTTGTAAAAGGGTGATAAAGAGCTTATTTGGGGCAGATCTTCTCATGTGTTTAGATCAGGAAGAAGCCATATAGATCTTAGCGCTTGTGAAATGTGTACAACCTGTCTGTGCATTCTCGCTCTCATTATTGTAATTGGTATGTCACATGTTGCCGTATTTAGTCTAACAAATATCTTTTGTTTTTAATTCAAGTATTCATGAGATCAAACATAGGTTTATGAAGATTTAATGTCTTGGTCTTGCCTTAAAGAGGTTATTTTATGTCACATTAGTGTGCTTAAATTGTTACAGTCTCCAGGAAGAGATAATCTAGGTATAACACATTCAATATTAGAATGCCCCTGTCCTCCGATACAAGCAGACTAGAGGAAAGGTCATGTAGGGTGGAAATATTTTTTCATTCAGTTGACTGCTGAGAGATACGAAAGAGCCATTTCTTCAATCCACAGTTTCGTGTTCGTTATATACAGCATAGCTATTTAGAATAATTTCATAATGTAACAATTTTTAATGCATTAAAATCTTTGAAAGTCTTCGAGATTGGCTTTTTATCTTTTACTCCAGAAATTAAAAGACAGAATTATTTATTTCCTGGTTAAGAGATGATATCCTATTTTGCCAAAAAAAAAAAAAATTAAATTGTTCTTCCCTTTTTTTCCATGGTAACCTAACTTACACAATTTGCTAGCTATTTTCATATTATCATTGTATCAATATCAATATCTACTTTTTATCACTTTACTGTATTTAGATTTTCGATACGAAAGGGAACGTTATGTAAATACCACCTTTCAATGCAGATCATGCAGCGAATTATCAACGATTTTATTAATCCGCCTCAAACTTAAACGTTGCATGGTCTTTCTCAAGTAAATTAGATACAATATACTACAGACTATGTTTTTTTCAGTGCGAACATTTCATTTTCTCCATTGTCACATCAAATATTGTTAGCTTCAATCAGTATATAAATTTTATATTGAAATCAGGAAAACAACACAATAAGTTGGTCACATACTAGGGTAAAATGCTTCTTTGTAGCTATTTCATTCAATTGTCAAGCGTTATCTCCCTTTGTCTTGTCATCGGACGACTAAGGCGTGTGTAATGTAGTTGCTGTGTTTGTTTATTATAACACTAGCACGTTTTATTGATTTTAATATTGAATATGTATCACGAAAATTATGAATGTGGAGATACAGTCATGAATGACGTGTGTGATGTGTACCATCGCTTTATTTGCTTAGCAAAATATTCTGCAACGAACTAAAAGGCCGCACGTTTATTTAGATTTATGAATATGTATTATCGAGGTCGTGATCTCTTAAACAAAGTGGCTAGTATTTTAAATATAATGTTTAAACTGAACAACTCTTAACAAGGCAGTATTTTTCTCATCGGAACTAATTACAGCGGGGTATTGTGGGAATGCGCTCTTTCTTAACTTTGATCACCTTGTTGTACTTATTTTCCATTTTCCAAACTAAAAGCGTTGTCGACTGCAATATAATAGTTTTAATCAAGTGAATATCTTTATAAACGTTAGATAACTAATTGTATTTTAACTTCGTAAGGATGAATTTTTTTAAAAAAAATAACTGAATACAGTTACAAATGAATGTATGTGTTACGCCGAGATTTACAGTAAATAAAAACCAAGCTAATTCCACATACATGTAAGATCGGCGTTATTTTAAATTGTTTAATTCGAGATACGGACAAATTGCTATTTTTAATATCAATTATTATTTTCCTTACTGACTTTTTATCACTTCCACTTTCAAGGTGTTTGAGCCGCATACAATGCGATAGCACTGGTCTCTATATACGTTGCATATAATCTCTCAGGTCTAAACCGTATGCTACTCAAAAACTTAGAGAGAGAGATCTATATATTTCACATTATCTAGATAAAAAGTGCATCCAATATTATTACACACACGTGCTCATTAATTTGTATCCACCTTAAAATGCACAGAAACAGCGGAATTTAATGTTTTAGTTGACGATGAACGGATGCTTCGACTATCAAGTATATAAACTGGTTTAATAAGTCGTTCAATATCTCATACCCTGACTGTTTTACTAACTTAATCACAGCATAGTTTACAAGAACTGTGTACTTTCTGTATCCCAGATTCTTCTAAATAACACATGGAAGCAATATACAGATTATACCTTACATGTCTCCATTACAATTCAAATATTCTGTATAACAAGATCGATGAATATACTTTCTTTACAAATAAGGTGTGGGTTCATCCTTGAGATTACAGAAGAAACATTACAGCGTTACCTTCCAGTAAGGTGATTCTCTATAGCGCAGACGTTCGTATAACGAGAGTATGGCGGGTTCAAATAAATTGCAATGAATGCAGTTTTGACATTGATTTTACTTTGCTATAAGGCTACAACACTTATTTTACAGTATGAATTTGAAGTCCTGCAAAGAGCATTATGGTGAGGAACTACTTTGTTATTCGGATTTATTTTGTCTTTTGTATCAGTTGTGTCGAAAATTCTAAAGCATTAGATTAGGACGAATTGATCCAAATAACCTCATATCAAATCTAGAAATTAACTCATTATTTAGTATCTTACATAAAACAGGACTGACCACGCACATTGAAACGTGCATTATTTATATTGCAGTGTACGTAAAGGGAGAGTCATGTCCATCTGGAAAAGTCAGTGACTGTACTTTGACAACATGCACAAGAAATGATTGGGTTCTAGGTTGTGTGGACAACGTATGCACATGTTTTCATACTAGAGGCTGCTCGCACGGTAAGAATTATTTTATCATGTCCCTTTACATTGCTTGATACCTGCACGACGTGTATAGACCGGCTAAAACCAGGAGCACTAAGGATATGATATATACAAGTATGCCTAGAAAGTAACTATATATAAATAATACTATCATACAGGTTAGAGAATATTTAATTCGTACTCTACGGAGATTCGAATACAGGTCCACGGGTAAACGGCTCACATCGCCTTGCCTGCACAAATATCAAGCATTCTTCCATAGAATCCAGGAATAGCACTTTCTGTTCTGTCTGGTGTATATTTATAATTTTCTATAAGTAATTCTATATATACCTTGATTTCTTTCATAGGAGTCCGGAATGACTGTGCAGATACATGAAAATTAATTACTAGGTCATCATGCGAGTGTGTCTGCTATACACTAGTGCATATAACACCGATTGAGTAGCATCATTTTTGGTGATGTGTGCTTAGTCGTGAGGGAATCTGGGCTCGGGTGTACAGGCAAGGCAATGGGTGCCGTTTACCCGCGGACCTGGGTTAGAATATCTGCAGAGTATTAATTAAAAATTATCTAACCTGTATGGAAGTATTATTTGTATTAAATATGAATTATGCCTACTACTGTCAAGCATTCTTGTACAGAATCAAGGGATAGCACTTTCAGTTCTGTCTGGTGCATATTTATAATTCTCTCTCTCTATCTCTATCTCTCTATGTTTCTCTCTGTCTCTCTCTCTGTCTCTGTCTCCCTCTCTCTCTCTCTCTCTCTCTCTCTCTGTCTCTCTCTGTCTCTCTCTCTCTCTCTCTCTCTATATATATATATATATATATATATATATATATATATATATATATATATATATATAAATATAAATATAAATATAAATATATATATATGTTTTAATATGCCAGCTAAGATTATTGCGATTGATAAAGTTTATGTTTGAGTACAGTACGGATGGATAGAGAAGGAAACCAAAGTACTAACCAGAGAACCTTTTAATTATGTCATATACAAATAATATTGTACTATTATAAATTAAGTAATGTGTTCGATTTGTACCTGCACATTTATATATAATCAACCTAAATATGGCAAAGGGATTTCCAACACAAGTCTCTCTTTTCAAGGTACATGAAGATCAGCATAAACAAATATAGAAAATATATGAATTTCACAAAAAATATCAAAATTAATATTGTGAAACACATACTACAAAAACAGCAACATATTGAGTGATAATGTGTCTCAATTACTAATACGTCGAAATATTTTGCATCTGCAGTTCTTGAACACCCGCTTTGTCATGATATACATGCAAAATTCCAAGCAGCAGAGGGGTCGAACCCATCTCATTTTATAAGCGCTATTTTGGTAAACTAACCCTTTATACAAAAACGAGAAAAAAAAAAGGCGGTTAATTTTTTTCTGTTAATTTTTTTCGCGTCATCGTTTTCGAGAAAACATATACGTGAGTTTTACTAAGATTATGCCTTATCGAGGTCGCGCCCCCTTTGCTGCTATCAATTTTATCAAGACCGATTCGATATCGTAACCGTGGGTCATGCATGTTTATCGTTATTAAACCATGCGGGGATAACTGAGCCTGATTAAATACATTTTTTAACTTAATTATGTCCATATCTTCGCTGCGCCAAGTCTGATGAATATTTCGTAAACGCGTGAGTATCATCTCCGTTAAACACAGCAAGGATATTACAATTATCCCTGATCACTTTAAGGATGTGTTTATATCGTTGAGTAACATAATTCACAGCTGTGTTTTTATGCCTACCGCGTGAAAATATTTTTGCGGGATTGGACTGTTTATCCAGCATTACATCATCGTGCACAACTAAATTATTAATAAACCCGACAATATCATCTACAGATGGCGCTTCATCGATATCAGTAATAAATTCAATAACATCATTACCGTTTTCGTCCAATAACCTTGCGGTCTCATTAAAGTCTTTTAATACTTCGTAACATCGCTGGTCATCTATATACGGAGCAACTAAGTGCAACTTATCCCATTTTAACCATCTCATTATCACATTAAGTAATAGTTGCGTTTTATCAGAACCACATGGACCTGTGATAATCATTCGGACTGAATTTGGTAACGAAACATAATGCTTGACCGGTTATCGTTTTCTTGACGCTGAAAAATCAATTACATCCATATAATTATAATATGGATTTATATTGTGTGAAATTCAGGGCGCGTGCTCCCACAAGTACACTGACAACTATTACAACAAAAAATAAAAGATCAGCAGTTACAGGTAACAATGAACAACGCGGTACAAAGAAATTTAAATTTATTTCTAATCCAAACAATGTTTATAAAAAACGGAGGTGATATTGCCGCCCAATTAGGCAAACTACCAGGAACACCATGGGCTAAGTACCCAGGAGAAGAAAAATAACACCTCCCAGGATATAATTACTGTGGCCCTGGAACCTGACTTGATATCAGACTTGATAACCAAGACCAACCAACACCAGGTGAGCTCCAATAAACGCCAATGATCAGGCTTGTCATGCCCATGATGTAGCTTATAAAGATAAAGATCTTCAGCAGCGGAATATCGCAGATGTGAAATTAATTTACGCACTAAATTCCATAAAAAATAAACTTTCAAGGAATCATTAGCTAACTGGTTTTTGAGACCTGCAATGAAGGGTAAGCTTGTATTGGGAAACGGTAATTAATCAACCGATTATTATCATAATGGAGTCGATTTATTATTGCCCAATAGATTACTGGAGGGGTAGAGCAGCGATTAGTAAACTCGCGTCGGTGGCAGGTGTCAAACGTTCTACTCCTGAACAATGGTTAGCCCGACAGGTAATATGGCAAATTAACTACCACCGTCTAAAATAAATACAATACGCGTATTTTGATGTCAGCGTCCCTAATGAAGTTCATCAGGCTGATATTTTATTTTTACCATATGATACTATACGTCGAGTAACATACGAATACGCGTTAACTGTCGTTGATGTTGCAAGTAGATATAAAGAAGCAGAGCCGTTATCATCAAAGACAGCTGCTGAAGTAGCTTCTGCGTTTAAACGAATGTATCAACGAGGACTCATACTATGGCCACAGCTGTTACAGGTTGATACTGGCAAAGAATTTCAGGGCGCAGTATCATCGATGATGAAGCAACATAATGTCAAAATACGACGAGGACATACTGCAAATCACCGCGATCAGGCAATTGTTGAGCGATTTAATCGAACACTTGCTGATCGGTTATTTGGATATCAATACACGAAGGAAATCATTCAAGATACTAGTTCTCGCGAGTGGGTTGCACGATTACCAAATGTAATAGCTGCGTTAAATAATGAAATTACTCGAACAACTGCCATGAAACCAATTAATGAAATTACAAAAGACATATACCAGTACAACGACGTGATTTTTCAGCGAAGCCAGTGCTGGGTACTGTCACTGTAAGATATTTATATGAACCCGGTGAACCTGAAAGTGGTAGAAAAGAGCAACTGGTCCTATCTGGAGTATTACAACACACAATTTCCAGCGTGGTAAGATCCACGGGGAGACCTGCAATCTACAGATTAGATTAAACTGCTCCTCAACGTGGATTTTATACGTGAACAGTTACAAGCAATTCCTGAAGATACGCGATTACCACCGCGATCACTTAACAAACGCCGTTACGTCGATTACACTCGAGACAGGTCAACATCTTATTTTCACGTGTATGGCCGCGACTACTATTTTTTCTATCTACGGGATATTGTCTTGTATTATTACTCGAGTGCTGCTATAACATTACACAATTACAGCTCGCACAGTGATTAATCTGCTACTGCTTCAGCGCTATGACAAATTCAATATCTAGATCAAAGTCGCGTTTTTTGTTGTTGTTGTCACTTTGTTTATAACCGGCTAATTATTTCCTTACTATATTGATGTCAATAACATCATTAATGGTTTCTGTAACGTATATGACAATTCTCCGCAACTGAGATATTCTTCTGACTCGAGACACTGCGAGATAAACTAAATTTGACCACTCGACACGATCATCTACAATCCAAACTCGAGTATCAGAGATGGTTAACCCTAGAGATGAGTGAATTGTCATTGCGTATCCTAACGTCCACGGGGATTTATCCGTACTCAGCGCATCCTCAACAACACTGACATCAACTGCGACAACATCATTTAATACTAGATTCTGTTTCTCAGTCTGTCCTGGTATATCAACGTCGATATACTGTCGCCGTGTATCAGCTGGTCTATAACACAATGGCACACGTAACGCTGAAACATTTTCTTTATGCTTTTCAAATAACCGCCGTTGATGTATATCACGAACTATCTTTCTACTCGCCACTATCAAATCATTTGGTCTCAACACTTTTAGAAAGTCGTTCATCGAAGTTTCTGAAATTATTTTACGCATTATTTCACAATGAGTTTTATTCGGTTGTAGTCTGATTCGTTTTTATAAATTCTCTTAATTCTGCACCAAGAGATCTGTGATCATCAGCTATATCCTCGTAACAATCTACACAATTATTTAGCCAGACAAGTGGAGATGGTCCAACAATAGGTGTAGGTTGACCGTGATCGCAACACATTATCACAGCTGTAGTTTTCAATAACAGCCAATCGAAAAACATTTTTAATATATCTTTGTATACTGTGCACACTTCATCCCAAATAATAATTTTTGGAATATATTTCTCTCCGATTCTCCACTTATATAACCAACAATTGTACCTCACGGTGTTCCGTCAGATAAATTAGTGTTTTCTCGCCCTACAAATATATTTCTCGCTGTTGCATTAGAGATTATAAAATCATATTCAGCATCATCTAAAATTAATTGTGCATAATGTCGTTTATGATCATATGCTCCACCTTGAATAAACTTGCCAATTATTTTTCTACCGAGATCCTTTGCGGTTTTATCATCAAGAGGTGATGGTAACCAAATTTCGGTCTGCTTCCGATATGATATAATTGCCTCACTTCCAATCAACGATATTAATATTTTACAATCAATCACATATCGTAATAAAACTATTGGTGCCAAGCGTGTTTCTGAAAAGTGTCTACCAAACCAAACATAACAGATCGGATGAAGACCTTTAGCTATTTCGAATGAAACAATACGAGCGAATCCGGTTAGATCAAAATCAGGTAGTGGTCCATTTATTGATATTCTTGTCATCTCGTTTGTGGGATGTCCAAATCGCTTAAAATATCCAGAACGCTCCACCAATCAAAGAAATCTTCCCGGATAATACGCGACCAACCGAGATAACGTCGTTGTGGTCATATTTGGTATTTCTCAATCCACCTCATCCGTATTCACAGCAACTTAATTGTACGTCTTCAAGAAATTTAAATCGTGTTGGCTTCCACGAATCTTTTTCAATGGCAGCGTGGGCAGCAACAGATGGAACTGTAAAACAATTATTTAGCAATTGCTCAGTATTCTCTGTTGAAAATTTCTGCGCAAGATTTTTCATTTCTTCATGAAGAAATTCTTTACGATATATTTCGCCGTTAGGTCACACAAATTGATCATATCTTTTATCATCTGAACTTTTCAATAACCATACTGACACTGGATCGTTTTTACTTATTTCGTGAATAAAATCAAACATGTCTCCGGGTAAAATCTTACAGCTCGATCTTGTGACTGCGCTGGTCCACGCGTGAGCATTATGATCAACGACATTTTTGGAGCCCCCCCCCCCCTTCGTATAATGTTTCGAATCGTGTAAAATCTCTCCTGTTATCGTGCTACGAATTATGGGAATTTTAGTGTTTTCTCTAACTTAGCAACATCATTTATTGTAGCACCGGTATCCTTAACCGATTCAGCCCATTTGTTTATTCGCTCACGTCGTAAATTTGTTAATCCATTTTAAGGCATCGCATTTGTAAAATGTTTGATTACTCGTTCGGCTACACAATTCACGTTTGAAAATCTCATTGGTGCAGGATCATCTACGTTCGGTTTATCATTTAGCTAACAGATTCCAGAAACAATCGTTGTTATAGGATACGCTCGTTCGTAATATGGTCTGTCAATACCATTCAGTAATCCTGGCTTGGATTTTTTACTTAACACAGCGGTTTTTCCATTAGCATTGACAGGGTCACGTTTTTCACGGATAATCCACTCAGCGGAATTTGCTTCTGCTGGCACAAAAAACTTTATTATAAAAGATATTTATGATCGTTGATATAATCGATATTCGTTTTCGCCTGCGTATCGTTCATTGTAGCATCAATGACTTCGTCGATGACTTTGTCATCGCGTACAATTTGGAATGTCTACCACGTGTGAGATGCCCCATTATCACGAAATTCTTTTCTAAAACCCTGATAATATTAATCAGATTAGTAGTCGGGTCAGTCAGAGTTCGCCTCCGCAAGTCATGCGTTCTTCTGTCAAGATCAAATCTGGAAATTTTCCAAGGCTTGATTGTAGATAATCTCTCAAACTCTTCCATATTATATTTCTGACAAGTATTTAAAGAAAAAATATTATATATACGATGGCTCAAATAAGAAATCAGTGCAAGTGGTTGATGATAGGGTCTTCAACTCCTTGTAACAAATCCTGTGTAAATGAATTTTGCGGTCAACATTTGCAAAGTATAAGGAGGAAAGTTTTGGTCCACAACCGTGTTTACTAAGTGGTGATGAAGTTAGAGGGAAAACTCAGCTGTGCGCGCGTTGTGGTGGTAAAAGTTAGAGACAGTTAAAACGATAGCATGATAACAAAAAAAAACAACCCTGTCGTTGATAAAGTTATAAGATCCCCTGAAAACTATATAGACAGATTTGAATATAAGTTATAATTTAGACAAACAATATTATGTATAAATGGAACAAAAAGACTTAGTTCAATACCCCACCATTCAAAATTATGAAGCATCTCGTGATGGTGTGGTAAGACACTGTCGGTCGCAAAAACCAGTCGGTTTTGTTAATAATCAGGATTATCTTAGATTTAATGTTGGGAAGAAACATTATTACTGTCATAGGTTTGTGTACTAGGTATTTCACGGGGAGATCAAAGATTGTCTTGTGATCGATCATATCAGCAAAAACAAATTCGATAATTCTCTTGAAAATTTACAGGCTATCACACAGAACGAGAATACTATACGCGGTCTTACCGGTAAATGTCCGAAAATTGCAAGACCTATCAAATCTTTAAATACAGAGACTGGTGAAGATATAATATTTCCATCAATGAGTGCAGCTGCAAAGTACTTTGATACCGGTATGCCTTCCGTGCAACATGTTGCAAATAAAATATAAAAATCATTTCGTTATGTTCGGGTAATGATACCTCTACCGTGGATATGTAACGCGGTTGACAGAGTTATCCTCGTTTCGTGTACTTATTAAACCGCATCCTGGTTTCATTATCGCATAGTTGTATACACATTGCACCAGATCAATTGGTCAATTACGGTTTATCATAGACTCAAATGTAAATTATCATTATTTCCTCGTTTAGTCCTTGATTTCAGAATACCTCTGCAAAAAATATTTTTGTTGTGGTAATGGTTCGACAACACACAGAAGTAAAATAAATATGGTCTATCTAGCAGTTATCTCCGATTACTTCCCGTAGATTTTTATCAAGGACTGTCAGTACGGGCACGTGTAATTGATTATTAAAGATAAATTAAAAAATTCACAGACAATATATATGTTTTACTGAATCCGTCTGGTTTTCTGGTTCATCTATAATTTTTCTGCGATTATAATCAAGAACAGTTAAGAATATAGGTCACATATATCTTTGAATTCCCAAGTATCAGTCACCTTATACTATAAGACCCGTGTTCTTATTGAGGTCTTCCCCGAAACTCAACAGGTAAACACATGTTCCCGCCATGTCAACACGTGGCGTGCACCTTTTGCGCTCTCCAGGGGTTGATTTTGGAGGGAGGGTGTGGAAAATCTGTTGAGCGTAGAAACAGACCTCGTGTATGTCTGTACAATCATATATGTACCGTGCCGTCCTTACTGTAAATAGTGTAAATACCTTACTGTAAATAGTGTAAATAGTATGTGTTGTGCCGTCCTTAGAATTAAAGTTTACTGTAAATATATCTTCTTGAACCTGCTAAAATGTTATTTGACAATCTTGAGGTTTCATGGGAGATTGTGCTGACCTTACTGTAAATAGTGCAAATACCTTACTGTAAATACCTTACCGTAAATACTGTAAATATACTGCTATATGTATTGTGCCGTCCTCCTGAGAATTAAGCTAATTAAGATTTATGTGTTGTCCAGTCCTTAATTAAGGTTTACTGTATCCTTCTGGACTCGCTAAGATGCGATGGCACCCTAGGAATTCATATGAGAAAAGTGTGCCGTCCTCGGAAACACGCCTATTGAACCTGCTAGACTTTTGTTTGACAGGTTAGAGGCTCACATAGGGAGTTGTGCCGTTCTCCTTAGAATTAAGATTTATGTGTTGTGTTGTCCTCGAAAACACGCCCTCTTGAGTCTGCTAAACTGTTGTTTGACGGGTTAGGGAATCACATAGGAAGTTGTGTTTCGTGTGTCCCTGAACCTGGTAGGATGTCATATGGGCACCCTAGGTGCTCACATGGGGTTGTGTCGTCTTCGGTGTAAAAAATCCACCCCTCTAGAACTGATAGGATGTTATATGGGCAACCTAGGTGCTCACATAGGGGTGTAAAATAATTTTCTTTTAAATATATTTTATATACTGTATAATGAATTACGAAAATATCAATGATGTTATTTCTGCTAAATACTGAAAAAAATTATTTCTAATTTTGATACACTGCAGAAAGAAGGGCAGAAGGAGGATATACTTTACCATCCGAGTAGAGATTCGTTAAACGAATTCAGACGAAGATGTGTCAATCGCTAGCTACAATACTAGAAAGCGAAGTAAAGGAATTTGTCTCTCTCTCTCTCGAAAATCGAAAAAGTTAGATCGGAATTATCTCGTGAATACGAATCAAAAAAGATAATTAATACTCGTGCGAGACAACTAAGAAAGATTATGTCTGGTAATAAAAATGGAAGTTAGACTCATTCGTGGAAATGAAAGTGAAAGTATGTCAGATTTTAATCTTTCTCTTACTGAATTTAGTCCATTTGTCAGTAAAAAAATATCCACCTTGACTGTCAAGGACAAGGTGGAGAATTATTTTTGTGTATGCTGTTTTTAATATATGTACTGTTTCCTTGATAAAAACACTACGAGGAATTGTAGATTTGAAAATCTTTTATTTTTACGATTGGAAATCTTTGAAAATCACAGATTTTTACGACTTCATATATAAAATCAGACTCAGCGTTTCATTTCTTAGGTCATTCAAGTCGCCGGACTGGTCAGTTAGTCTGAAATGTATTCTTGATAACAGTGGATTATGACATCGTAGATAGACGGGATTGACTGGCTCTTGCACAATGAGAGATCCAGGTGTGACGTGTTGGGTAAACGAATACAAAATATATCCTTGCTGTGCCTGTGTGGATATTTCTGTGTTTGTCTGATAGTTTCCATCAATTACATCACAGTCGAGGTTGACCGCGATCGTTGGAGTTATATTTACGATTTCCGGTGATACATGGCGGCCTGTCCCGTGGGGGTCATTGTTGTATCTGAGAATACATACTTGTTCAAGTATTTCAGGAAAGAACTCACCGATGATATCGTTGATGGATTGTTTTTAGTTCGTCTGCGTTATACCCGGGAAATTTAAATGTCAGAAGATCAGCTTCTGTTATCGAATTGCAGGTATAAAGTAATGCTAAGGGATAAGAGTACATGTGTAGATGTTGTCTACATAGGCAAATATCCATTTACTTTCTGTGTATGTTGTCAACTTACAGGCAGTGACGTGTCGTGATGTACATGACTCTCCCTTTACGTACACTATAAAATAAATAATGCACATTTCACTGTGAGTAGTCATTCAGTTTGTATATAATATACTAAACAAAGTGTTAATTTCTAGACTTAGTTTTGAGGTTATATCGATACATTCTAGCTCTTTAGAATTTTCAACAAAACTGCTACAAAAGACATAATAAATCTGAATAACAAAGTTATTCCGCACCAGAATGCACTTTGCATTACATGAAATTCATACAGTAAAATAGGTTAAAGTCGACTTAAAATGAAGTAGCTTCAATATCAAAACTGAATTCATTGCAAAACATTTGAACCCGCCTTACTCTCGTTATATGAACGTCTGCGCTATAGAGAATCACTTTACCGGAAGGGAATGTTGTAATATTGTCTTCTGGAACCTCAACGATAAACCCATACTTTATTTATAAAGAAAGTAAATAAATCGATAATGATTTACAGAATATTTGAATTTCAATGGAGAAATTTAAGGTAAAATCTACATATGGCGTCTATGTGTTATTCAGAAGAATCTGGGATAGAGACGATATACAGTTCTTGAAATAAGAACATGATTCAAATATGTAAAATATACTGAGTAGAAATTCATACAACAATCCGGGTATGAGATATTGAATGACGTATTCAAACAGTGTATATTTTTGATAGCCTATGAATCCGTTCATCGTCCACAAAGAACATTAAATTCTGTTATTTATGTTTATTCAAGGTTGGAGTAAAATTAATGATTATGTGTGGGCTGCAGTTTATATCTGGAAAAGCGACTTGTCTCTTCTCCATCTCTTTCTATCTTTCTCGCTCTCTCTTTATGTTATAGAGTAGCATACGGTTTAGTCCTGCGAAATTGCATACAAAGTACATACTGAACAATGCTATCGCACTGGATGTGTTATAAATCTGAATTTCGCTTACCTGCTGAACACCTAGAAAGTTGAAGTGATTAAATGTTAGTAAGGAAAACTAATGATATCATAAACTTCACCTATTCTGTATCTTGAATTAAATAATTTAAAATAACCCCAGTCTTATATATATTGCTGTCTAATGAGTTAGCTAGATAAATAGGCAAATAATTAGTTATCCAACGTTTGCAAGGAATAAAAGAGTCACTTGACTAAAACTATTACAATGCAACTGATAATTAAAACAAATAATAAAAGATGCTCAAAGTTAGGAATGAAGCTTTCTCAAAATATCCCGCTGAAATCAGCTTCTATGAGAAAACATACTGCTTTGTTAGGAGTTTATCACTTTATGCACCATATTTAAAATACAAGTTACTTTGTTTTAAAGATCAAGACCTCGATAATATTTAAACATAAAGAAACATGTGCGGAATTTCAGTTCGTTGCAGAATATTTTACAATAGCAAATTAATCAACGATATACATCATACACTTCATTCAGGATTATATCTTCATTTTCATAAGTTTCGTGATACATGTTCACACAAAATATTAAAATCAATAAAACGTGCGTGTGTCATTATAAACAAGCATAGCAATTCAACACTCATAAGATAACACATGATCAGACAAAGGAAGCATTTAATCCTCGTATGTGTCCATCTTGTCCTCCTAATTTTAATATAACTTTTTATGTTGATTGCTGCTAAAACTATTTAATGTGACAGTGGAGAAAATGAAACGTTCGCACTGTACAAACATAGTTTGTAGTATATTCCATATACTTTTGTTGAGAAAGAAAATGCAACGTTTAAGGTTGAAGCGGATTAATAAAATCGTTGAAAATACGCTGCATGATCTGCATTGAATGGTGGTATTTACATAACGTTCGCTTTCATATCGAAAATCTACAAGCAATAATGTGTTAAAAAGTATATTGTGATATAGGTACAATGATAACATGACAATAGCTATCAAATTGTGCAATTTTTGTTACTAATTCAAACATGGGAAGATACAATTATTGTATACAATTTGGCAAAGGTAGGACGTCAACTGTTATCCAAGAAATATATGCTACTGTCTTTTTATTTCTGGAAGAATTTCAAAGTTAGTAACGCATTAAAATTCATACCTTATGAAATTGCTGAAAATAGCCATGATGTAGATAAAAAGCACGAAATTGTGAATTGGACGAATGGCTTTCTCGTATCTCTCAGAAGTCGACTGCACAAAAAAAAATCCCACCCTACATCACAATTGTTCCTAGTCTGATTGTGTCGCTAGATAAGAAGATTCTAATATCGAATCCATTATATCTAGATTATCCGTTCCTGAAGTGTAACAATTTAAGCACAATATTCGAAAATATAAAATAACCTATTAAAGGCAAGACCTAGACATTAACCCTTCATAAACCAATGTTCTTTCTCACGAAAACTTGCATTAAAAAAGGATATTTCATAGAATAAATACGGGGACATATGGTTTTCCAATTACAACAACGAGAGTGAGAAGGCCAAGACATGTCTTATTGGTGATGTTAAATGTACACATTTCACAGGCGCTAAGACCTATATTTCTTCTTCCTGACCTCAAGATGCACGGTCAGACCAAGTCGTGGAAGATCTGCCGCAAATATGCTCTTTATTAGCCTTAGTTAACATGTGGGAATAATAGCATTCATTCCTACTCTACCCTTCCCAATTCATTTTGTGTGAAGAAAATGTCACTTGCGAAGGTTATCGTGCAATACACACAAATACACCGCAAACTTGTACACACACATATGTATAGATACAGGCCACGATCAGACAAAACCACATACACACACATATTTAAGTATATATATATATATATATATATATATATATATATATATATATATATATATATATATATATATATATATATATATATATATATATAATGATGAAATAGTACCTATGATTATGTTAAAAAGTGATCTTTTTTTTGAAAGGAAATATTTTAAATAGTTTCTTCACATATTTTGATTTACCCGAAGCCGCCATTTGCCAGTGACACATGTGCATAATCATGCATGATGGGCTGTCTAAAAATGTTTGCTTTAGACTCTCATAAGACAAAGCACGTTATAGGTTTTTCACTCATATTTAGTTGTCTCCAGAAATATCAAATCATCTTTAATCTGCTCACAGACCATTTGATAGGTGATGAAACCACTGACTATCAAGTACCTCCCGGATATTAATTTAGTACTGATATAAGAACGAATGCAAATATGATCAAGATATTTCTTTCTTTCACAACTCAAAAAAAATTGCTTATGAATAGTGCACGTTTAGTACCTTAGGATGTATACTCAATTGAATTACGATTACTCAGTTTCTTTTTCAATGTATGTATCCAAACGTCGCATTCCATGACAGCGCATACAGAATAACAATTCTGAATTGTTTCAACTGAATGTAAGTAATGATAGAATCTGTAGCATCAGATTAAATTAAATTATATAACTATTTGACGATATTAACACGTAAACAGATTATCTGATAAATCATTTCGTGTGGTTATTAACTAATTAAGATTACTTGACCGATACAATATTGAAATTTTGATTTTAGGGGGGAGACAATTGTTAATAAATTATTCTATTGAAATTGAATATTCAGGATCAGATAGTGGTTTCCTTTATAAATAATCAGAGACCATCCCGAAGATCTGTCACACCTAGGCTGTCTTATAAACATTATTTTCACATAAACATTTACTTCTATGCAGATATACTCAAGGGCAGAACGTTTCAAATCATATTTTAGAATTGGAGTATTAAAACATAAATTGTCACACCATACCCAAGTGTAAACCAAACATTGCTTAACATTTTAATGTAGTTCGAAATAGCTATTTCTTCATTTAGAATATTCTGTTTAAGCCATACTTCAGAGAATATCAATGCATGCAAATCCATTATTCTTACATCTGTCAAACCTGTTTTTGTTCGAGCCAGGCATGGGTTAGGCTCTTTCAATAATAGAAGGGCACCTAACCAATACATTAAATTAATAAGCAGGCACCGTATTGCTGGCAAAGAAACATATAAAGCTGATGATTGTAAATACGCGTTAAGTTGCAGCAATTCATAAGAAAATAGTTTCTATTTAATTGTTGGAATTTCACGCATTACTGAGATAATAACTTTCACAATATATCAAACAGCAAAGTACAACCGTATTTTCATATACACATGAGAACCATCAATGATATTCTCAGGCGAAGGTGCCAGCTTTCATTTGTACGTTGGAGTCAGTAAATCAAACCTACGCCAGTCTAAACTTTGTAACTTAAACTGATGTTATATATTTCCGCGCAGATACAAACATAAACCATATCTGTAGGAACATATATCCAGTCACCTGTCAATCACATTCAGCTTATTGCAAGGCTAATTTGAATCAAATGTGTGTATAGACTTGGTTGATCGTGTTGCAAACATAGTGAAGCAACGTTTTTCATAAAAACCAAAATGTTGATTATCTTACAAGATCAATATTCCATGATTTAACAAACAAAATTAAGCATGGTATATGTTCTGGTTATTTCTACTCATCGAAAAATAAATGAAAACAATATTTGAGACTTCATTTCCGGTAAATAGAAGATTTATTTACCAAACTTCCAATATGTTGTAGGGAAAAACTTAAACCGGACCTGAATGTTATCTTTGATCCAATTATGAAGCATAATCTCTTGAGATCGCCATCGTTTGTTCATGTTAATATCCTGTAATATTTATATAACCTCACTTAAATCTGTTAAATATATACAATGTAACTTGTGTAAAAATATAATTCTTTTAAACTGGATGGTCTCCGTCCAAAACAAAGCGCGCTAATTGTCTGTATGTAGCTCGTACAGCAGTTGTTCGAGTAGATTACAATTAAAAAGCCTTATAATGATTTATGTTTTGTTTCATTCCATTTATAATTGTAGCCGTATTAAATTTCCAAATCGTTCAGAACTCGCTAAATGGTCACTATTCATAAACATACATTGAAATGAAAGAACAACTGTATTTGTTTTATCATGTCTTTGTAATATCACCATTTCATTAGTAACCAAACAAATATGATTAATAATAGATGTAGTGGTGCAAAATAAAGAAGTATTTCCCTTTGAAGCCAGCTTAGCACGCATGGCCATCTGCAAGATCACTGTCAAATATTGACTGTTGGTATCTCACGACTAGATCTAAGAATTTCCTACAATTAAGAAACCACTTGTGAAGAAAAAGGCACATTTTACAAATTGATTTTAATTGATCGTTCGTCATTCATCATAATATATGATATCTATTTGATATAAAATATATAGATCCTACGGTAAATATAATAAAGTATACTTTCTTTCAAGTCATAATTTTGGTTGACGCTTGAATGCATAGTTGGGTGATACTACTACTGCTAAATTTTCAGTGGTATTTACAATGCAGTTGCAAGTACAATTCGTAAAATAGTGTCGTTCAGCGAAGATTACTCGAGAATCATTGAAACGAATATGACGTGGCTCAAGGATGCAGGACTTAGAACTGCGCTTGAAGTTGATTTACTGACATAAAAAGGAAGATTATGCGAAATGATGATATTCTACAAGCTAACTCAAATCAAGGTACAAAGATGCGGCCGTTACGTCAATATTTGGAAACTATAGGTACTACAAGTTTTATCCTGGTATTAAGCACACGTTTATTCTTGACCGAGTAGAACAGAATGCCTGAGAATGTCGCAAAGAGCCATTATCTGATTATTTTCATTGATATTACGCTATGTCTACGCAGCATATCTGTGCGATTTAGGATCGAGATAGTGCAGATCGTATATTGAAAAGCTACTAATGCAAAATTCACTTAATCTTGAGAAATGTATTAGATGTAAACACCGCAATACACGTTAAATACACCTTTAGAAGTTAAAAAGACACACGTAATTCAAATTATGTTTGTCTGGCCAGATAATGTTTTAATAACCCTAACCCACTTTTCTATTCAAGATCTTACATACACAAAGAACATAATAATGTCAAAACAAAATAATGTATCAAAGAAAGTAATCGTTTATTTTTAAAGAATAGATACATTTTTATTTTCTACATGAAGAGAGGAAAACCAAGCCAGATTCGTCGTCCAAAGTCCCTGAAATAGAAGCAAATAAGATTAAGGACAAATACGAAAATAGCGATAACTCATGTACAGAACTGAAGAAAAGTAAACGAAAGTACATTGTTCCTCGTATGTAGATTGTGGTTCGTGATTTAATGCAAGTTTCTAAGGTAGATAAATAAAACAGGGATTACATTAATTGTTTAATTTCATAATGTTTATACTGTATATTACTTTCCCTATTCATTTTTCTTTGCAGAATAATCGCATATTCAATATATCTTAAATATGCCAATGTCTCTCCATTGCAGGCATCTCCAGGTTTTCACAGGAATTAGAATGATACAAACGTATTCAGAAACTTCTATCATACTTGATAAAACAGTTGAAGGAAATCAACTACGCACTTGTTACAAAATAATATTTATGTTACAGAAGTAACGCATATGTCTCAAATAACTCAGTCTTTTTCTAGTGCGAGTATACCAATGATTTTCAAATAATTAGGCACTGCAGAATAATGTGACTCAAACGTCAGTACAACTATTCAACACCGGAAACTAGTATAAAGAGCGATATCATATCAAACCACTGCCTTCTCTGTTATGAGCGTAAACACTAGTCAACACTTTTCACTTTTTTACATTATTTTCAACTATGCAGTAACATTTTGTAAATAAATATAATAAATCATAATACATTTCATTTCGACTTTCTTTAGAGCTAAACTCTGGTTTCTTTCTTAGCTATGTCGGCAGGTTAAGGACTACATTAATGGTCAATCAGAGTAGGTAAGTAATGTATAAATGCTTCACTTACAGCGGAAAACATTTTGCGTCAATCATCTCCTGATGGGATATGGCAATTTACAAGTATGTTGTTGAAAGTTCTAAGAAGTTGTAATTTTACACTAACTTATTATATATGAGTTGATGAGGTCTCGCAATGGCTGACTGCAATACCACTGCATAAGAAACGATGCCAATAGATAAAAATTCCAGACATAATAGTGTATTAATGGAGCGAGGGCAGAGAAATGAGATAAATACTTTACGAGCTTTGCATGACAGTATTCTTGTCGATTTTACATGTTTCGTTTCTCTGCGTTAATGAATGGTATTCAAGTGTGGCCTAAGCTACTTGTATTAAAATATGACATAAATTAGAATACATTTTTTTATTTATTTGAAACAGAACGATATCTTATAATGCTTTTGAAAAGATTATCGTTTAACATATTACATTTTGTGACGATAACATTTGCATACTCATTATCATTCATATAAATATCATGGTCTGAGCAGTGGATCAAATGAAATCAATAGGCTTCGCATTTGAAATGGTTAACTGTTCTACATTCGGGGACAGGTTCATTACATTATGAACATTTTATAATCTTGCCAAAAGCAATCGACGATGTTTCAAAACGACAACTAAATCGACAAAAAAAAACCAACAAACAAACAGGCATAAAAGCTATGTAAAGCAACTTGTTCTGTATAATGCAAATATGGCAAAACGACTAAGTTGAGTTTCTAAACAATGTTGATTCCCAGACAAACGAACAAATAAGGATGGAGCAGATAGACGCTATTACTCTCCACGATAGACCAATTTCTCGCAGTGGAGGACAACCAAGATTGCGAAATTAGCATGTATATATCCACATCTCAAGGTATATATTATACTTTGATGACCGTACGTCTTTAAGTGTCAATAATAGTTTGATGAACCAAGGAGTTGCTTCTCACAAAGAAATCTAATTTGTTTAAGGTATTAAAGTATCAATAAGAATTTGATGAACCAGGGACTCGCTGCTCGCAAATATATTTCATTGGACGTACGATTCCCTAAACTAAGGTCAAGATCGTAATGATATTATTTCTACCAAATACAAATATCTAAGAACATGCCTTTTCTCTTTAATAAAAACCAAAATAGCAATGGCATCAAAAGATTTATATTTGGTTTTGGTTTATTGGAGATACCTCGACGAAAACATTCAGCCAGTAAATAAGGTAGTGAAATGGTTTCCATCAAGGCGTATATGAAAGACATGTCGGAATAAGAATTCAAACTCGATGCAAGTAAGCTTAATGCATTGGAAATTGTCGAGTAACAGCAGCTAACTGTATCAATGAGCAATTTCTAAAACTGCAAAATAAGTCATGATATTGATGCATTCCACTGGTTTGCTTCTGACACTCTCTTACTGGTGTCAAAATAAATTAAATACCTAATTACGTGTCTTGTTTAATTAAGTAACTAACAAACTTAAATGAATTTAAGCAATATATTCATTTACATTGAATGTTACATCTCTATATTTGCAGTTTTCAATTGTCGAAAAAAATTATATCTGAACAAAGCAAAGCACTGAACTATCAGATAACTTTGCCAGGTTATATAAATTTAAACATATTGGAACCTTGACGGTGATAATGCAATTCCACAGCAGAGGCAATCAGTAGGTATGCTTCATTAAATAACGCCACGTGACGTAATATAACTTCAGTGAGTCTCCTTAATGACATACGAAAGCAGTCCAATGACTGTTGCTAGCTATTGTGTTCTTGTGAAAAGGGAAAGGCATACTTCCCTGATAGGAATCTCCTTATTTACCTAATGGAAACTCGACAAACTATCATGTTATGTACTTAACGCTGCTATTTTTACTCATGTTGATAATTTTCATTGTAATCATCTTTAGAGCTTTACTGTTCGGACTGGTCGGCCTCGTGTCAGGATAGAGTGACCCGGTGGGACATCATGCTACATGTCAGCGGCATGATGCCCCCCCCCCCGCTAGACGTCACTATAAACTGTCACATTGCAGACATCGTAACAATATGACTGAAACATTGTAAAATCTACGTTAAAACTCAATATCACACACACACACACACTCTTTATAGCTTTTCAAAGCTATAAATTTTCAACTTTTCTAAGTCTAGTGTCAAATTCTAGATCATTAATACCGGACAAAACGATTGCAAGGTATATGAAAATTTATAGATAAAAACCATGACAATAAGATTCATTTTAATTAATTAACCTTTGGTAACTATCTTTCTTAATTACTTTATTCTAAATGCTGTATTTACAATTGCGGATAAAAGAAAGAGTAAAAATGAGTATTGCATATACTACATGCAGCAAACATACACACACACAGACCCCAAACAAAGACCAAAAAAATAAAACACAACATGTGGGATACATACACTGCTTATTAATTTGCATGTGTGCAGTGGCAAGTGCCCTGGATGCAACGCCACTGCTGGTTTCGTTCGCAGTTTCGCCCATTGCCACAATCAGCGTTGGTTGTGCAAGCTATTTGAAAAATAAATAAATAAATAAATAAATAAATAAATAAATAAATAAAAACATAAATAAATACATAAGTAAGTAAATAAATAATTAAATAAACACAAACCTTAAGATATCATTGTAGATCACGAGGAGAAAGCATTTATTTATCAATCACAAGATTTTTAAACCAATCACCTGAGTTAATTGTATGAAAGACTATAGTCAGTTCAGACAGTATATCTTTTAACGAAAGTTATTGCATGATGATTTTGTGTTATTACCTCTCCTCTACACCTCCCCTGTCGCGAGTTCCCGCAACAACAGACTGCTAATAAAATTAAAAGCTCTTGCAAGCTATTTGAATAAATGAATACACAAATACATAAATGCAGAGAATGCGCAAATTCAGCTAGAGCTAAAGTTGCAACTAATGAGGAGAAATTACTATTGTGTAACTTAGATGATATTTAAACCCATATCCTTACTAAGCTGTTCAGAACATCTAATTTCATTCCGACATAAGATGTTTTAAGGTAACCTAGTGCCTGGGGAATTGGTATTATCCCCCTCACCCCCAATAACGAATCCCCTTAGTATTAGACTGCTACTAAACTTAAAATACAAACGTTTGATTGTCGGTCAGTGAAGAACAGATCAGTATGAAGTCAGATGGAAGAGCAAAAATTGAGTTTGAGCTAGAAAATTCAAGCAGATATATTGGGTCCCGGTAAATGATATTACATTAAATGTCCTAGGTTTTAAATTGATTAGACAAAGATTTAGATATCACTAAATATTTTGTTCAACACGGAATCAATATAATCTAAATACGATTAATGCATTTTTAAAAAGAAAACAAACTATACTGAAAATTTGAATAGTATAAATCTTATCACACCAAAAGGGAATCTGGTAAGTTGTACATGATGCGTGACTCTGAAATCTACAACACTCTTTAGTTCTATTGAAATGAAATCTTTATTTGAAAATCAAAGTTATTATTTTGTTGAATATTTTGGTAGTAAAGAGTTAATCCTCTATCGATATTTCTCGAGTTTCAGGCGTATACATTTTTATGTTACGCATTGCCCTTTTGAGTGCTCTGAAAAAGGGCGAATGAGTTGGGTTGTTACTTATTATATAATGTATGTACATAGTACATGGCTGGTAAGAATAATCAAAATACAAGTTTTGCGGTACATTTAGGCGGTATTTGAACCCTTGCTGTCAAACCTCTTTAATATTTAATGCTTACCGCCAGAATTCATGGTCTTCAGTGTGTTGTTGTTGTTGTAGTAGAATTTAGCGACATTTTTAGCACACGATAGGCTATACATGGTGGCCAGTATTAATGGTGGAGGATGAACCCGGGAAAACCCCAGAAAGAACCACCGACCCACGAGAAGCTACTGGCAAGCTTTCTCACATACCCACATTGGATGAATCGAGACTCGAACCCACCCAGAGAGAGGTGATATGATAGTGATCAGTGACAGATAGCACTTTATACCACTCTGCCACTCGGGCCCCGTCTTCAGTGTGCTTACATAAACAGCATGCACGCAGGTATATAATGAAAGTGTTGCGAGCACTAACTTCCTGCGCACAAAGAAGGTCGCAAACATCTTGAAGGCATCTGAATCAATTCAATAACTGTCATATGTAACGTTGTTTTTGCTGAAGTTGCGACTAATCACTTTACACGATCATGATTTAGTGACAATGAGAGCCGCATCACATATACATATCATCCACATCAGTATATCGCGATCTATTCTTTGTAACTAATGTTCTTATACTCAATCCATTTGGAATTTTGGATGTATATTATCACACGGTGGGTGTTAAAGAATTGCAGATGTAAAATATTTCGACTGATTAGTAATTGAAACACGTTATTACTCAATAATCTTTTCGATTTTTGCTTTAAGTGTTTCACAAGATTTATTCTGATATTTTCTGTCATATTCATCTATTTTCTATATTTTGTTTATGTTGTTCTGCATGTATCTTTAAAAGATTGATTTGTGTTAGAAATATAATTGCCAATTTTATGTTGAAAATATATAAATTTGCACCCGCAACTCGAACTTATTACTTAATTTATCATAGTAAAATATTATTTGTATATCACTAAACGGTTCTCTGGTTAGTAATTTGCTTTCTTTGTACCCCAATTCCTACTGAACTCAGATATAAACTTTATCAATCGCAATATTCGTATCTAGCACATTTTAAACAATTCTCTCTCTCTCTCTCTCTCTCTCTCTCTCTCTCTCTCTCTCTATATATATATATATATATATATATATATATATATATATATATTTATATATATATGCATATATAGATAGATATACAGAATAAAACTCATATGGCAAACGACAATCATATCAAGTGAACTGGATCCAGCAAGGGATCATATGTATCAGGGATTGATTAATTTAAATGCAATAAACTGACAACGAGCAGTGCGAAATTAGTATCTAGCTAGGCTGCGTGCTTTCGATTCTTTAAATCAGTCTTTTTCAAGGCAAATGCAAACAATAGACATGACAAACAAATTAAACAGAAAAACGGTTATGTTTGCGAAACTTTACATTGATGTTTTTACAGGAATTCAACCTTTCAACTTTATTATGTTTCAAATAGTTTATGTACGTTTGTTTCTGGTACTGGAAAATATTTGTACAAATATTTTGCAGTATTAGCAACAAGCTGAAATAAATAGTTTATACACGTGTTACAGGTCTAAAGCAATGCAAACAGACAATTTGAAAACATTCTTACCGTGCGAGCCGCCTCCAGTATGAGTACATGTGCAGAGGTTGTCCACACAACCAAGAACCCATTCACCTCCTGTGCATGTTGTTAACTTACAGTCAGTGACGTGTCCTGATGGACATGACTCTCCCTTTACGTACACTGTAATATAAATAATGCACATTTCAATATTAGTAGACATTGCATTTTTATGTACGATATTAAATTAAATTAAATAGTAATTGTTCAACTTAGCATGAGGTTATATTGATCAATTCGTACTAATCTACTTCTTTAAAAGAAAAAATAAATCTGAATAACAAAGCGGTTCCTCACCATAATGCCAGTTGCATGACCTTAGTTTCACACTGTAAAATACCTGTTATCGCCTTATAATGAACTAGTCTCAATATCAAAACTGTATTCACTGCAAAACATTTGAAATCGTCATAGTCTCGTTATCTGAACATCTGTGCTACAGAAAGTCATTTTACCGGAAAGGGAACTTTGTAATGTTGTCTTCTGTAATCTCAAGGATGAACTTATACCTTGTTTATAATGAAAGCATATTCATCGAGAGTGCTTTGCAAAATATTTGAATTTTAATGGCGACATTTAAGGTAAATCTGTATATGTCGTTCATGTGTTATTTCAGAAGAATCTGGGGTAGAGGAAGTATAAAGTTCTTAAAATAAGAACGTGGTTCAGAAATGTAAAATATAATGTGCAGAACTTAATAAAACAATCTGGCTTGAGAAATTGAACGACTTTTTAAACCACTTTATATTTTAATAGTCTATAAATTCGTTCATCGTTCAATAACAAATTTAAATTCAGTTTTTTTTTTGTTTATTCATGGCTGGATAAAGGTTAATGAGCATGTGTGTGCAATAATGTTCGCTGCCGTTTATATCTGTATAATATGAAGTATGTGCCTCTCTCTCTCTCTCACTTTTAGAATAGCATATGGTTTAGAACTGAGAAATTCTAGACAACGTATATAGCAGCCATTGCTATCGCATTGTGTGTGATGTAAACCTGAATTTCGCTTGCGGCTCAAACACATTGAAAGTGGAAGCGATAGAAGGTCAATAAAGAAATTAATAATTGATTTTAAAAACAGCAACTTTTCCGTATCTCGAATTAAACAATTTAAAATAAACCCGATCTTATGTGTGTGTGAAATTAACTTGATTTTTATTTACTGAAAAGGTCTGCGTAACATATATTTATTTGTAACTAATGGATTTATTCTTTAAAAAATACCTTCATCCTTACATGTATTGCTGTCTCATGAGTTAGCTTAATAGTTAGGAAGGAATTAGTATTCCACCGTTTATAAGGATTATACATTTGATTAAAACTATTATGTTGCAGTTGACAGCTCTTTTGTTTTGGAAAACAAGTGCAATAAGGTCCTCAAAGTTAGGAAAGAAGCATTACCACACTATCAGGCTGAAATCAGCCTTGATGATAAAAACGACTACTTGTTAAGAGTTGATCAATTTAAGCATCATAGTTAAAATACATACCTCTTTGCTTTAAAGATCAAAATCTCAATCATATATATTCATAAACCTAAATAAACATGTGAGGTTTTTCAGTTCGTTGCAGAATATTTTACTTTGCAAATAAAGCAATGGCACACATTACACTTCATTCCCGATTGTATATCCATATTCATAATTTTCGTTGTACATGTTTAGAAACAATATTAAAATCAATAAACCCTGCTTGTGTCATAATAAACAAACACGGCAACTAACTTCCACACTCCTGAGTTGTTTGATGACCAGACAAAGGGAAATAACGTTTGACTATTGAATGCAATACTTGTTAAGAAGCACCCTAGTATATGCCCAACGTATTATGTTGTTTTCCTGATTTCAATATAAAACTTATATGTTCACTGTATCTAACAATATGTGATGTGGCAGTGGAGACAATCAAACGTTCGCACTATAAAAACATAGCTTGTAGCATATTGTATCTAATTTACTTCAGAAAGACAATGAAACGGTTAACTTTGAGGCGAATTAATAAAATCGTTGATAATACGTTGTATGATCTGCATTGAAAGGCGGTATATACATAACGTTCCCTTTCGTATCGAAAATCGAAAAACAGTATGGTGATACAAATCAGATATTGATATTGGTACAATGATAATATGAAAATAGCTATCAAATTGTGTAATTTCTATTACTAAGGAAAAAAGGGGAAAACAATGTAAGTTTTTAATTTGGCAAAATAGGACATCATCTCTTATATAGGAAATTAATTCTACTATATTTTAGTTTCTGGTTGAAAAGGTACAAAGCCAATCTGAAAGAATTTCAAAAGATATTAATACATTAACATTATCACCTGATGAAATTCCTCTAAATAGCTAAGCTGCATACAACACACATGAAATTGTGAATTGTACGAATGGCTTTCTTGTATCTCTCAGTAGTGTACTGCGTGCAAAACTATTTCCACCCTACATGACATTTATTCGTAGCGTGATTGTTTTGCAGGACAATGGCATTCTAATATTAAATCCGTTATACCTAGATTGTTTGTTCTTGAAGATTGAAACAATTTAAGTAAGCATAATATTTAAAACCTAAAGTAACTTCTTAAAGGCAAGACCTAGACATTAACCCTTCATAAACCTATGTTTGGTCTCAGGAATATTTGAATTAATAAACAGATAGTTCATATAATAAATACGGCAATATGTGGCTTACCAAGAACAACAACGAGAGCGAAAAGGCACAGACAGCTCTTCATGGTGATGTCGAATGTATGCATTGCACAGACGCTAAGACCTATATGGCTTCTATCTGACCTCCAGGAGCACGATCAGACCAAATCGTGAGAAGATCTGCCCCAAATACGCTCTTTATCACACTTGGTCCACATATAGGACTAATAGCGTCTTCATTCCTCGTCTAACGTTCCCAATTCATTTTGTTTGAAACAAAGGTCACTTGCGAAGATTGTCGCGCAATGCACAAAACCACACCACACAAACACACACATGTTAAAAAGTGTTCTGTTTTGAAAGGAAATACTTTAATGAGTTGTTTCTCTTATGTTTCGATTTACTGGAAGCCGCCATTGGTCAGTGAAACATATGAATGACCATGCATGTTGGGCTGTCTAAATAATGTATATTTGTTTTTCATAGGAAAAGGCATGTTATAGGCTGTTTCGATATAACTAGTAGCCTCCAGAAATATCAAAATCTTACTTAACCTGTTCACAGACGGCATGATAGGTGTTGAAACCACTGACTAGTATTAAGTATCTGCTAGATATTAATAAAGTACTGATATAAGAACGAAAAAAAATATGATCAAAATATATTTCTTCTTTTTACAACTTTAAGAATTGCTTCTACATAGTGGACTTTTAATACCTTATGAGGCATAATCAAACGAATTACGACTACTCAGTTTGTTTTTCAATGTATGTATCCATAAGTCGCCTTCTAGGACGGCCCGTACAAAAAAATAGTTTGAGTTGTTTCAACTGAATGTAAGTAATGGCATAATCTAACGCGTCAGATTAAATTAAATTGTATAACTAAACGACGATATTAACACGAAAGCGGAATTGTTGATGTTAACTGATAACGCCTTTTCGTTTTCATGTCCGTTTGGATGAGATGGAACTGTTATGGTTGGATGAGACGCAGGTGTAATGGTTGCACAGGATGTAAGTATCATAACTGGATGGGATGCAAATTTGAGTCAAACCGCTATCTACGAATACGTTGTACGCTAAGAAAGGTGTTCATTTTCTAGCTTCAGAAATGACACAAGATATTCAAAGTTTCATAAAGATAAAAACAATTGTGATAATGTTGAAATAGGCAACATCAGCCTTATGCACAAGATAAAATGGTGCGACATGATGAAGAAATACACGTTGTGTTAACCATATTATTTAAAGAAAATTTGGCAAATGGGAGAACAAATATAGCATTTATTTGAAGCACTATTCCTCCTAACTATATCTAAATCACGATGCTGGCACAAGTGGCTACAACAAACATTCACAATGGAAAACATATACAAGTTGAAGTTTACACGAAAATAAGAACAGAGAAAGTAACCGACAGAAACAAATGATATATTCTCAAGAAAGACGATTGCAAAGTTTTTGAGTTGTATTATTTACAAATAGTTTAGTCATTACAACAAAATGTCGGATTTAAAGATATATAGGACTAATTGGTGTTATATTTTAAATAACTATATCAATGTATTCTTGCAATGACGTGAATTTAGGCATTCCAAATCAGTTTGTCTAGGAGATCCTTATCCCGCATTGTTCAATTGTATCAATTATGGACTGCTTAATAAGCAAATTCGTAAAATATAATATTTGTACCTTTATTATTATCTGATATTACATCAAATTTGGATTTTATTTTAAGCTGCTGAAGCTATATGAGATTTCATCAGAAATATGTCTAATATATGATGTTATTGCATAAGATCCTGTCATACTATTTCTGCCGACTAGTGTCTTACATGTTTGTTTTGGTCATACATATTATAGGATGACAGATAATATCTCATTTTCTTGATATCACTATCGTTTCATTGTGTCCGGATTATATATATCTAGTCAACCCCGGACCATTTAATTATCATTTTATAATCGGAGTTTAACACTTCTTTCGCTAATTTCTGATAGTTAAATGTCATATATACATTTGAACTATCTTCAAAAGTCCCATTGATGACTTAATACTCTCTGCAATATCAATGATGATATTTTGAAATAGATCCCCGGGGAACACCGGCGTCGATGCATACAATATCTGAAGGGTTAGAATTTCATATAACTCATTGTTTTCTCGACAGGAACTTTCAAACTATGATCATTCATTTCCATGGATACCAATATATCTTTGTTTTGAGATCAACACTTCATGCCAAACTCTGTTATAAACATTGCTAATATAAATTCCCAATCATAGACACGGAAGATATGTATTTCGACAATCTAAATTAAATGATATATTCATTCGCGTGGTTATTAACTAATTAATATTACTTGACCGATACAATATTGAAATTTTGTTTTTAGGGAGGAGACAATTGTTAATAAAATCTTCTATTGAATTTAAAAATTCAGGATTAGCAGTGGGCTTCCTTTACAAATAATTCGAGACCACCCCGAAGGTCTGTCACACCTGGGTTGTCTTATAAACATTATTTTCACATAAATCATTTACTTCTGCGCAGATACACTCAAGGGCGGAAATTTTCAAATCATATTTTAGATTTGCAGGATTAAAACATAAATTGTCACACCACACCCAAGTGTAAACCCATCATTACTTAACATTTCAATGTAGTTCGAAATAGCTATTTCATCATTTAGAATATTCTGTTTAAGTCATGCTTCAAAGACTATCAGCAGTAGAGAGGGTGAACCGACCTCATTTTATAGCGACTAGAAGCAATTAAAAAATGTCTCCACGTGATAGATTCTTTCAGGAAAAAACTACAAGAACGGCTAGAATCTCAGGTTGAATACGGGAAAGGCACAGAACAGGTATTTAAACCTGTCAGAGAAGTTACTGAAATAATCGTAACGGCCATTAAGGAGGATCTTATTCCAGTATCAAAATAAACTGCTGAGCAAACTGCAAAAATAGAGGAAAGAACTAAGAAAATAAAATCGATTTTACGAGAGCTTCCAACTGAAATAGCTGCCGCATAACCTCCACCTGTCAATGAAGAAATAATTGAGGGTATCAGTGAAATTAAAGAGAAACTTACGCCTAAGTAAAATTAAAAGAAGTGGAACCGGAAGAGCAGAGTAAACTGCTTGATATATTTACTGATAAGACTATTAAGCAAACAGAGGCGCAGTAAAATATTTCCAACCTAGCAGCGTTTGCAGATTCAAGTTATAATTACAGAGACAGATATTTAAAACCCGAATATGATAAACCCGTAAGTAGGTAGATTTGGTATAAATGGATAAATGGATTTCACATACAATTTTAAAGGATCGAATCTCAAATAGTGATGTAATGTATCTATTGTAGTTAGATGAAATAGGCATTTATCTTATATGTGCTCGATTTCGGCAACAACCCGTTCAGCAAAATCACTTCCCAAACCTCAACCATATATCGTGGCAACGCCACCACGACAACCTCCGTCACCGCCAACAACCTTCTCCTGCTGAAATGTTGAATGATTATGCTCATATACGTTTTGCTGATAAAAGAAATCCAAAACTTACACCTAGAGTTGCTGCGTTTGGGTATAAAAACAGAATGAGATACTTAAAACCCGAATTTAACAAACCGGAGATAAAGTCAAGTGATTGAATTCCTTTAGTATTTTATGCTGCTAAAAATTATCAAATGTAGAAACAAATCATCCATAATATGGCGCGTTTTTACAAATTGTAAAAGATCTTCGACAAGAAGAAATATAAAGAATGCAACAAGAATAACTTAATAAACAGCAGCACATTTTGTCACAACCACAATTACAACTTCCTCCACCGCTGCAAAATATAAAGCAACAGCGACAACAACAAACGAAAGCTAAAGATTTTCTTACTAAACTGTTGGAGGACGAACCTCCAAAAACAGGAAGTGGTTTCGTTACTTCTCCCAACAATATTCTCAGTGACGTACAACGACTAGAAGTTTTCATAGTAGGACAACGAGCGGGTAATAATTCTCCGGAAATAATTAATGAAGCAACTGATATTTGTCAATATTATTCACAGGTTGTATCATGGATATTAGCGTTTACCGGGAACTTATCGATGAACTCGTTGACGACCTTGACTAAGTGACTAGATGTCACCATGATTAGATAAATGGCAAGTAAAAAAAGATGATAGTACACATAGTCAGCGTGGACCTGTAATTGTCAGAGTAATAAAATCACGATTACCAACCTACAGAGCTATATACGGAAATGGACTTGGGTATGTTGTTCAGGGATTATTTGAAAGGTTAGCTCCGAAGGTAGCACCTGTTGCAAAACAATTATCAATGACAGTTATTCACGTCGTTCGTGAACAAACACCTGGTGCAATCGTCAACGTTGCTGCTAAGGCATTCTCGGCAATCAAAGAAAGACTAGCACGATTAATACGACGAAACCCACAACCAGTAAAATTATCAAGCACTGAAGTCATGCCTGCAAATGTCAGCAAAATAATAAATCAAGCCGCAAATCAAAAACTAGCGATCTTGATGGATCAGCGGTACAGTGAAGCAGAAAAGAATGTTGTTTCAAATTTGATATATCAGGAAGAAGAGTTTCCCGAAGGCGGTAATCGTCGTGTTAGACGAAAATAATTATAATACAAATGTTTAAACGGATATCCGACACAGCATTTGATATGGAAGCACCAGTCCTTAAATATGAGTCTGTGCGATAATCAATTTTAGTTTTATGATGCACGACTACCAAGTCAGCGTGGAAGAATTGAATTACACATCCATGTTACAAGCAAATAGTTTTTACCCGCTAAGGCTTTTACTGAGGTGGAAAGTGAAATTATAAAAACAGATGATACTGAGTATGCAAATGAAGTACGAGTTGGCTTCGTCAACAACGGCATTATGGCATTATTTGATAGCGCCACTAATATGATTGATGGAAAAAAATGAGACAATTCAGGAAAACGTTGACGTTGCTACAACAATAATATAATTGTCCAGATACTCTGATGATTATACAAGATCAGCCGGCCCCACAATGATGTTTGTGAAAGGCAATAATGATACATCCAACGACAATCAGTATAATATAAGGCGGCCAAGATATTTTACAATAACGCTGACGCAGATGTGTGGCCGGTGGTTTTTTCATAGTGCTAATATAGAATTTAACCTAGGATTTGCAACACGCCGAGCAATGTTGGAGGGAGGCCGTAGAAGTATTTCATGCGCAATTACACTGTCACATATCTTTGGACTTTGCAGAAATGTTACTAAAGTTATCTTTGTAGCTATACACACAGTTGCTCTTGTGAGAAATGCTACCGACGACTATGCTATCTGGAGACCTATTGGTGACGCTAGTAATGTAATACTGATAAAACTGTCGTTGTGGATGCCGGTAATGACTCTAACGATCGGAGAAGAACATCGATTATTATCTTTTACGGACACAGGTGGTAAATCACTACTGTCATGATTGACAACAACCACGGTTAGTATACAAACTGATATTAATGGTCAATTTACATGGCACATAGCATCACAGCAAAGGGTTTTTGCACCACGACATATATTTGTTGCTTGTCAGGAGACTACGCGATTATACTCACAAATTCGTACCCATATGATATTTGACAGACTTGGTGTTACCGGGGTAACTTTACGTATAAACGGACAACAAGAACCGACAGAAAACATACTACTGAATTATGAACAAAATCGTATAGGATGTGCATACCATAGGTTAATGACGTTTATGGGACGCGATCAAAACGTAGATACCGGTTTACAAATCTCACAGTTGGATTTTAAAAGTCGATGTCCGATATATTACTTTTCACTGGAGCATCTTGATTTATCCAGACAATCTGTCGCTGATATGCACTTCAGAGCCACCGTGAATACAGGTGTTGGTGGTGTTAATTATAGAGCAATCGCGATTATACTCAGCGATAAGCCAATGTTACTTGAAGGTGCTGGTGGAAAAATGCGAATCGTTGATGCACAAGTAGAAAATATGTAACTAGCGGTGATTAATAAGCACGAGTATAATCATACAATGTCATCATATCATCATGTTAGCGTCAGTCTGACTCCTGGTCAGAGTAAGAAATTCAAACTGTATCAGTTAAAAAAACAGGGACTACAGTAACGCTAAAAACAGTCAGATTGCAAGCGGTCAAAATAAACTATCGATGACAGGCCACCAACTTAAACATCTTAATAAAGCCAAACAATCCAATACTGGAATACGACTTGAACTTTCAGCTGGAGCCATCAAAGATGCTGTTAAGACAGGTGGTATATTTCCTCGTTGCAATACTAGCATTGATAGCCGCTGCAGCTCCAGCCGTTGCAAAGGCGGCCGCGTTAGGTGCTGTTGGAACCGCTGCTGGAATTGCATTTAAAAAAATCAACGGGACAGGGCTTAAGACTTCCAGGAACTCATGGAGGAAAAGGTCTGAGACTTCCAGGAACACTTCGTTGAAAATCAGTGGCTTTACGCCCATGTCAAATCTTGCTTTACTTGATGCTGCTAAGCAACTAAAAATAAAAAATGTTACAGGTGCTTTTATGCGAGATCACTTACCACAACGACCAAACAATATTGAAAACTGGTATTATTAATCTCGATAACAGCGCTGGACCTGGAACTCATTGGGTATCATACGCAATAGACATCCGAGGAATTGTTTATTTCAATTCGTATGGGTTAGCTCACCGCAGGAATTGATCAAGTATGTCAGACCATTTCAGGTAAACGCCTGGTACTCAACACTACCAACACAAAAATTATCCGATCCACCAGTATGCGGCCGTGAAGCACTTGCTGTAATCGATGCTGTATCAAAGACACTTTCGTTGTCACCTCACAAAGTTGTGCACAATAATACAAGTCAACAGTTTAGATCAAGAACGAAGAAAATATGGTAGATATCTACGAAAGATCCCTTCGTGATTCTAGTGCCAGTAAACAAAAAACCGACATAGACCTGTCAAATTACGCAACAAAGGATGAACTCGTTGACATTACGAACATCTCTGGAGTTGACCAAGATGAAGTTGTTGTCTTCCAGGACAGATACGGTGTTTTAAAAACAAGCAATATCAAATGGAATGATATAATTTGTAGAGTTCTCGGTGTTACGACGGATAACATTCCAGTATTTACTAACGGGACAGAATCAGAAACTCAAATATATCGTTTACAACCATCAGAGATGAAATTGCAAGAAGCGTTGCTAATCGTGACACAATGACAGGTGAACTCAGCATGAACGGAAATAGAATAGTGGTGCTAAGAGATCCAACATCCGACGAAGATGCGGCAAAAAAAAATACGTGGACAACGTATATGGTAAATTATCCAAGCTGCGAGCCGAGTACGACGTTCATGTAAATATGTTCACGAATCTTCTTAGAAATTTTAGAAACAATCAATGAAACCGCAGAGGAATTATTTGGTACTCCGTTGACTGCTGATGTGAAACTCTCTGATATCAAGACGAATACTGAAACGATTAAAAAACATTAGAAGATGTCATAAGTGGAATTCGTGTTATCGTTAACAAAATTAATGTGACTAAAATTCCTCACAAGCAGATCACCAATATAGTATACACAGTGTCATCGGGATTATCGAGATGGTCACAGCAAAATAATAAGATCAAATATACCGCGGAAGTCACTGATGTATACAGGTTGTCTGTGTTCAGAGCTGCAAAATTTAGCATATACATTACACATCCCTGGCGTCATTCAACCGATAAGTTTTCCGGAGTTGTGTCTATTGTATTAAATAGCGGATATGAAGAAACATTTATACTGGAAGCAGCTGATAAGAAATTAACCGCAGCATCTTACTGGTGGTGTCCGGAATTTGTTGCTGAAACACCTGAATTGGTTACTGTTTAAAGTATAATGAGCGTTTCAATTGACGTTCAAATCTTTAGATATGATCCCGTGCGTGATTGGCAAATAACGTTGAAAACCATCATTGACAAGTATACAACGCAAGTTAAACAATACCGAAGACGTGCAGTTCTCATTGATGTTATTGTGTACTCGGTATCTACAGTCATTGCGTCCACCGGTGTGGTGTTATCAACTCTAACACCAGTGACAGCAGCAGTAGCAGTGACAATATGTGTTTCATCATCGGCGAACATCGCTGTGGTTTTTAATATTATCGCGAAAGAGATAACTACCAGCAAGAGTACAAAATTGCGCGGTTATGTTGTAAAATTACACACGGCATCGAACGCGTATTGTAAATTGTCGTCGCTGTTATCATAAAGCCTTAACTATATCAGATTCCGAATTTGATGTGATGCTTAAGATAAACAATGAAATCATCGATTTGGAAAATGGAAATTTAAATAATGACAGAACTACTTCAGCAGATAGCCGCAAATACAACCCCGATGAAAACCACGATGATAATAGTCAACTCCACTAGCCCTGAGTTCAGTATTAATTTTCCAACCGCGATTCCAGTAAAAGAAATCGCCTTTGCGCAGTTGCGAGTATACTACAGTTGGCCAAATATCGGGTCAAGATCTTTTGGTGGACTACAATCAAATAATTCGCTGGTATATGTAAATAAAAATAAAGATGATGGATCACCTAACTGAATAATTGCTGCAATACAAACCGGCAGTTTTCAAATCAATGATGAATTTCAATGTAGACTAAAAAATATCGCGGAGAAAGAATCCAACATAGCCCTAACAGTACACGAACCAAGGCTATCATCCGCAATTGAAATAAATTCACCTGATTACGTCGTTGATATATATCAGTCATCGATCAGAAGTGTTTTAGGATGGCCTGAAGTTGCTCCACCAGTGCCTCCGATACCACCTAAACCCAAACGGTCTGATTTTACGACCGAGAAACAATCATATTGTGAAAATAACCCATCACACAAATATCAATTACTTGCTATTAAAAATTCAGCGGTGTTAGATACTAAATTTGACTTTATTCATAAGGATCTTGAAACATGGGTTTGATTTACTATCGAGAAAGAGATTTAACTAGAGTCGTATCTACTCGCCTAAGTGATATTATTAAATATGTTGAAATCATTAATCAAGAACATAAAATACAAGGAGAAGAACTGCAACAAAGATTCACTCAATATGTTTTTGATATAACAAGTAAATCAGTAAACAAATATAAATGTTAAATCAGCTCGTATCTGATATGGAATATCTTAACCAAAGAATGATTCAGTAAACAATTAATTATGCTCACGATATAAATCGTCATAAACAAAGAATTTCATATGCATATTCAACAACAGGCAAATCTACCGAATTTTAAACTTCCCGGGTATAACACAGACGAACTAAAAAAATCACTCAGCGATCTTATCAACGAAAACTTTCCCAAAATACTAGAGTCATGGAGAAAAATAGCCCCACCACCAACTGTTCTCAGGTATAATAATGGCCCATACGGACAAGGCCGTCATATTTCTCGTCGAATTGTAAATATAACCTCCACGATCGCAGTCAATCTATTTTGTCATGCAATTGACGGAAGTTAGCAGCCAAACACCGACATATCAAATCAAGCACAGCAAGGATATATTCTGTATACTTTTACTCCGCATGTCCCGCCTGGATCTCTCATTGTGCAAGAACCGATCAATCCGGTCTATCTGCGATGTCATAATCCGCTATTATCAAGAATAAATTTCAAACTAGATGACCAGAGCAATAATTTGATTGACCTTCGTGGAGAGACTCTGAGTCTGAACTTATAAGTAAAATCCTAAATATTTACGATTTTTGAGGATTTTTAATCGTAGAGTGTTGTTTTCCCTTTTCAAATACAAAAACAACAGCACATACTTTAAAAATGCCACTGACGCGTGATACACATTAAAAACACTATAAAAGATAATCACCGTCCTTGTTCTTGAAAACAATCATTGGGATGGATATTATTTTACTGAGAAATGGACTAAAATCAATGAAGGAAAAGATTAAATCTGACATACCTTCACTTTCATTTCCACGAATGAGTTTAACTTTCATTTGCATTGGTACAATCACTGACAGTTTCTGATATAAGTTTTCTTAATTGTTTTCTGTGAGTATTGATGGTCTATTTTGCCTCATATTCACGAGACAGTTCTGATCTAAAAAAAAATTTCTATTGCGAGAGAGAGAGGGATGAATTCCCTCACTTCACATTCTTTTACTGTAGCCAACAATTGAAACTTTGAAATTTGAAATCGTGTTACGAACCTGTATTCAGATGGTAGTGTGTATCCACCTTCATAGTTACGTTATGTAATGTATCAAAATCAGAAATAATTTTTTCAAGATTTAGGTCAACAGATATATTTAAGACGTCTTTTTCCAATTTTTTAGTGGCAGAAAAAATATCATTGATATTTTCCTAATTCATTATATAATAAATATACGTTTAAAGGAAAAAGTATTTGACACACTTATGTGAACTAATAAATGGTCAGATGACATTCTAGCAAGTCTACAAGGGTGTTTTTTTTTAAACTAAGGACTACACAACACCATTTGATCCTCGATTCTCATACGACAGTCTATCAGGTTCAGGGGCGCACGAAACACAGCCCCCAATGTGACCCCTAGATTGTCAAAAAACAGTCTAGCATACTCAGGAGGGCGTGTTTAGTGGAGGACGGCACAATACATAAATCTTATTTCTAAGGACGACACAACCACCAATGTGAGCCCCAAGATTGTCAAACAACAGTCTAGCAGGCTCAGGAGGGCGTGTTTAATGGAGGATGGCACAATACATAAATCTTATTTCTAAGGACGACACAATCTCCATGTAAAACCCTATATTGCCATATGACAGTCTAGCAAGCTCAAGAAGATGTATTTACAGTAAACCTTAATTCTAAGGACGGCATAGTACATATAGTATCTACAATTTTAATTTAGGACGGCACATTATATATAGTATATACAATTAATTAAGCACGACACAATACATAAATCGTATATAAGGACAGCACAACATACACGGGAGCCATTCTCTACGTTCAAAAGATTTTTGCACACCCTCCCCCGAAATCAACCTCTGGGGAGTACAAAAGAGTACCCTTCACGTGCTGACATAGTGGGAAGGTGTGTTTGTCTATTGAGTTTCGAGCAATCGGGAGAGGACCACCAATAAGAAAACGGGTCCTATAGTATACAAGCTAACTGATACTCAGAAAGACAACAGTAGCTCACGCGATGGACGTGGCTAATTTGCTGTTTGTACTCTCATTTTTTCTTAATTATAATCGCAAAAAAATATAGATGAAACAGGAAATCCGACGGATTCAATAAAACGAGAATATTGTTTCTGAAAACAAAACATCATTTATCCTTAATAAAAGATTACAACTGCCTTTACTGGTAGTCCTTGATATAAAACAACGTAGATAACTGGTACTTCCTTGAAATATAATGAAACCGCTCTCTTGAGACCCTAGTCATTTACTTCCGTGTTTGTCGAATTAACATTATAGTAATAGATCTGTATTTTCTGTTGCACGAATCCTTCGAAAATCAATTTGATTTTTTCCAGAAGCTAGATTCTGTGACTTTTATAAATAAAACAAACTCAGGAAGAGAGAATTAACGGAACAAAAATATATTTATTTACAAATATACTGAAATTTCTCTCCCTTGACAGAGTCAAGGATAAAATCAGGGACAGCGTCAAGTTAACAACGATAACTCTATCAACCACATTACATATCCGGGAGAGAGTTATCTCCGTTGATTTTATCAAGGGTGTTGTCCGTATCTAATACAAACGGGAGGTATTTAAATGAAATCCATTGTTCATGCTTGTTTGAAAAGGCAAATTTGGTTATTTTATCTGCTACACGTCGTACTGAAGGCATGCAGATACCGAAATACATGGCAGCTCCATTCATTGATTGAAATAGTATTTCTTCACCAGTAGTATTTATGGATTTAACTGCCCTCCGAATCTTTTAATGCTTTCCATTATTTCCGAATGCACAATTTTCACTCCGTGTAACAGCTCAAAGGTTATTCAGGGAGTTTTTTGCGATCTAAGCCAATATGGTCAATCACAAGACAATCCTCGATCACCCCAAAGAAACATTCGAATTTAAATTTATGAGAGTAAAAACAATTACCCCTCCCAAAATTAAATCTAAAATAACCAGAAGTATCAACAGTACCAGCTGTTGTTTTTTAGTCGACAGTGTCTGATTACACCATCACGAGATGCTTTATAATTGTTTATATGATGCCGGACAAATTGGTTTTGCTCAGTTTTATATATAATATTATTTGTCTAAATTATAATTTGTCTTTATAAATCTAGCTATATAATCTTCAGGGTTTTTATAACTTTATCAAGAGCAGAGTCTTTGACAGAATCAGAGATGTTATTTTTTTAATCATAATCATATCGTTTTGGTTCTCTATATCTTTTCCCACCACATTGCACACACAACTGCATTTTCCTCTAACTCCAACACCACCCGTAAGCACGGTTTTGGACCAAGACTTCCTCTCCTTTCGCTTTGCAATTGCTGTCCGCAGAATTCATTTACGCATCATTTGTTACAAGGAGTTGAAGACCCTATCATCAACCACTTGCATTTATTCCTTATTTGAGTCATTTTATATATATTTGTTATTTAAATACTTGTGTAAAATATAATATGGAGGAGTTTGAGAGATTATCCACAACCAAGCCCTGGAAAACGTCCTTTCCTGAATCCAGATTCGATATTGACAGACGAACTCCTGACTTGCGGAGGCGAGGTCTGGCTGATCCGACGAATAATCTGATTAATACTATTCGGAATGCTACAAAAGAATTTCATGATGATGGGGCATCTCACACGTGGTCGATATACCAAATTATACGCAACACCAAAGGTCTTGACGAAGTCATCGACAATGGTGGCGTCGAAGTCATTGACGTTACAATGAACGATGAGCGTGCAAAAAAGAGTATCCATTATCTCAACGATCAAAGATATTTTTCAGAATAAAGTTTATTGTTCGAGTTCAATTGTGTAGCCGAACGAGTAATTGAACATTTAACAAGCGCGATGCGTGGAAATGGGTTAACGGATATACGACGTAAAAAAATAAACAAATGGGTTAAATTAGTTAAGGATGCCGGATATACAATGCATGATGTCGCTGAGTTTTTAAAAAATCACTAAAATTCCCAATAAGAGTAGCAGAGATAAAAGGAGAGATTTTATACGATTCCAAACATTATAAAAATTGGAGCTCCAATAAATATCGTCGATTATAATGCTCACGCGTGGACTAGTGCAGTAACATTATTTCCATGAGATCGGATCGTTAGATTTTACCCACCAGAGAACTCTGGGAGTGGAAATATGTTTGTTTTAATTCGCGAAATAATTAAAATCGATCCTGTATCATTATGGCTATTTAAGAGTTCCGATGATGAAAAGATATCATCAATTTGTACGACCTAACAGATAATACTGAGCAATTACTAAATAATTGTTTCACCGTTCCGTCAGTTGCTGCTCACTTTGCAAGAGAGAAGAATTCGTGGAAGCCAGCATGATTTGAATTTCTCGAAGACGTACAACTAAGTTGATGTGAATACATACACGGTGGGTTGTGGAATATTAAGTATAATTACAGCGACGTTATCTCAGTTGATATGGTCGCGTGTTATCCGGGAATTGTTCTTGGTTACGGAGAGTGTTCTGGGTATTTTAAAAGATTTGGACACCCCACAAACGAAATGACTAGAGTATCGATAAATGGACCACTACCTGATTTTGATCGAACTGGATTCGTTCGTATTGTCTCATTTGAGTCTGCTGAAAGTCTTCATCCGATATGTTATGTTTGGTTTGGTAGGCACTTTTCAGAAAAAATGTGGGCACCATAGGTTTTATTGCGATATATGCTCGATGCAGCGATATTGATATCGTTGATTTAACTGAAGCAATCATATCATACCGTCCTCAGAAAGAAGGTTGGTTACCACCACCTGATGATGATAAAACCGCAAAGAATCTCGACAGAAGAATACTCGGTAAATTTACTCAGGGTAGGGCATATGATTATAAACGACATTATGCACGATTAATTCTAGACGATGTTGAATATGATTTTATAATCGCCGATGCAACAGAGAGAGATATATTTGTGGTCGAGAAAGCGCTTACTTGTCTAACGGAACACGATTAGGTACAATTGTTGGTCATATTGATGGTGAGTCACCTCAGTTTACTCATTTAAGATCCTCAATGCTCGCTTATGTTTCTGTAAATTTATTATCGATGATAAATAGATTTCCTACCATATCGAAATAAAATATACAGAATTGCTGACTCAATTTACAAGTACTGATGCATCATGGGGCGAATGGAGAATAAAACAAGAAATGTTATATAATTATTCTGAATCCGCAGATGCTGCGATTAAAGATATTTATTACAAAAATAATCAGATAGCAGAATTATCGTCTGCGGCATCTGTGTATGATTTAGTATCCATACATAAGACGGTCTTTGTGATCGGACCGGACTGTTCTGGTAAAACAACGTTAGGTATTGAATTATTTCGACAGAATTCAGATGATATAGTTGTTTTAACACCTACACACCGACTCGCAAGAGAAATGAGAGAATAAGGAGTGCATTCTTATCATAGCTTTTTTCGATGGCGGGGAGTCGCATGTACTCCTGATCGAATGGGAGAGAAATATATTCCAGAACTTAGTATTTGGGATGAGATATGTACAGTGTCGCTAGATATATTAAAAATGTTTCTTGAATTGAAAAATACAGCTGTGATAATGTCAGGCGATCATGGTCAACCACCGTTTGTTAGGTTATCTCCGCACGGGTGGCTAAAGAATGTTGTGGATTATTACAAGGAGATAACTGATGATCATAGATCTCTTGATGTAGAATTAGAGGAGTTTCAGAAATTAATCAGACTACAACCGAAAAAAATTATGTGTGAAATAATGAGTAAAATAATTTCAGAAACTTCTATGAAAGATTTACTGCATCTGTGGAGACCAAATGATTTAATAGTGGCAAGTAGAAAGATAGTTCGTAAAACACCTCAACAACGGTTATTTCAGCTGCATAATCTACGTGTACGTTTGTGTTATAGACCAGTGATACACGACAACAGTGTCTCGAGTCAGAAGAATAGCTCAACTGCGAGGAATTATCATAGACACTACAGAAAAAATCAATGATGTCCTCGATGAAAGTAATATAGAAATAAAAAAATTAGCTGGTTATAAACAAAGTGACAAAAAGAACGCGACTTTGGTCTCGATGTTGAATTTGTCTTAGCGCAAAAAACAGAAGCAGAATAATCATTGTGCGAGGTGTAATGTTGTTTCGATATTCAAATAATGACCCAAGACAATTTACCGTGGATAAAAAAGATAGTAGTCTTAGTCATACGCGCAAACATGTGATGCTTACCTGTCTTGAATGTAATTGGCGTAGAGGTGCTAGTTAAGTGATCGCGGTGGTAATTGTGTGTCTTCAGCAATTACTTGTAATTGTTCACATGTAAATCCCTTTGAGGAGCAGTTGAATCTAATATGTAGATTGCAGGTCTTACCACGTTGGAAATTGTATGTATCGTAATAGTCCAGATAGGATCAGTTGCTCTTGTTTTACCACCTTCACGTTCACCGGGTTCACATAAATACCTTACAGTCACATTACCTAATACTTGTTGTTGTCATTCCGCTAATAGGTTCCATGGCAGTTGTTCGAGTAATTTCATTATTTAATGCAGCTAACACACGTGGTAGTCTTGCAACCCGCTCGCGAGATCTTGTATCTTGAATTTTTTCCTTCGCGCATTGATATCCAAATAGCCGCTCAGAAATTCTTTGCCATGATCAACTTGTTTCAGCTTTGGCCATCGTAGACTACCACTACGATAAATTCGTTCAATCGCAGAAGTTACTTCAGTTGCTGTCTTTGTTGCTAGTGGCTCTTCTTCTTTATATATACTTGCAACATCAACGACAGTTAACGCGTATTTATACGTTAATCGACGTCTACCAATTTTGATAGTATCATGTGGTAAACATAAAATATCAGCCTGATGAACTTCATTAGGAGCGCTAACATCAAAAAGTGCGTAAAGAATTGTTTTAGGTGGTGGTAAATCATTTGGCCAAATTGCCTGTCGTGCTAACCATTTTTCAGCAGTAGAACGTTCGACACCTGCCGCTTCGGCGAGATGACTAATCGCTGCTCTACCTTTCCAATATCCATTTGGGCTATAATAAGTCGACACCATTATAATACAAATCGGTTGATTAATTACCAGCTCCTAATACAAGCTTACTTTTTATCGCAGATCTCACCAATCAATTACCTAATGATTCTTTAAAAGATTTATTTTTATGGAATGTAAGGCATGCGTTAATTTTACATCTGCAAAATGTCTATCTTGTAGGTTTTTACTTTTATAAGCTACATCATGAGCGTGACACGCTTTATCAATTGCGTTTACTGGATCTGGTTGATCTTGGCTGTCAAGTCGGATATCAAGTTGAGTACCAGGACCGCAATAGTTATACATGGGAAGGTGTTTTTCTCCTGGGTATTTAGCCCATGGTGTTCCTGATAGTTTTGCTAACTGAGCGGCAACATCACCTCCTCTTTTTATAAATGTTTTTTGGATTAGAAAGAAATTTAATTTTTTTTTTTACCACATCGTTCACACTTGCCTGTAACTGCTGATCTGTTATTTTTTGTTGTTGTAGTTGCTAGTCCACCTGTGGGAGTACACGTCCTGCATTTCACACACTATACATCCATTGTCACGGAATGGTGTAAATGTTATTCATTAAATACATGTACTCGGGTTTCGTTTTTTCGCTGTACAACGATACCCGAGGGTGATTATGTATATGGTCTATTGCATTTCGAAGTCGTGAGTACGATTCGTCCTATGCCATACCTGCAAGGTGTTTTCGATATGGCAAAATGAAAAGTCTAAACGTATAAATACTTTACTGTATGTAAAGGGTCTTTACAATACTAATGGTTTTGTCAGCAAGCGGCCTGCTTAAAGGATTCTCACAACTCCAGCTGTAGGGGTAGGTAATTTTTCGGTCTTAAGTGATAACTAGTGCATTACCATATTTACCTTTGCATGTTTGTTATATAGTTTTCTTTATACAGCATAATGCGTGAATTTTTTTTTATTCTTGTTGCAACGTAGTACAGGATTTATATTGGTAGTGTAAAGCTACATTTGTTTTAAAGAATTGTTTACTATGGTCTTATCGAGCAGGGTTAGGTTTAATATTGAACCTGTCATTTTGTAATTGCCATAATAATATAATCTTTATAACTTACCATGTATGACTCCCTTACGTTATTATGTCTGTATCAAGTTTAGTACACTGTATCGGGTATATTTTCAACTGTCTGAGGGTAGGAATATCTGGGGTGCCCGGTGTTTGTCTGAGGGTAGGAATATCCGGGGTGTCCGGTGTTGTCCGAAGGTAGGAATATCCGGGGTGTTCGGTGTTGTCTGAGTGTAGAAACGTCCGTTTGTAAGGAGCGTTTAAGGTGCCGGAGTGTCTAATGTCTAGTGTCCGGAGTGTCTAATGTCAAGAGTGACTAAGGTGACCCAGCAGTAGAGATGTCAAAGGACCAGGGTGTCCGGAGGGTCTAATATTTGGAGTGTCCGGAGGGTCTAATGTTCCGAGTGATCATAGTATTCCGAGGGTCCGGAGTTTGTGGCAGTTGTGAAATTGATTCCTAGGAGCTGTGGAGCAGATATGGTGCACGGGTAACGGAGTGTATCTCGATACATGTATTTTATTAGCTGTATGCTAATTTTGGGTTAGTAAGACCCAGTGTATCATTCAGGACTGGAAAGATAGATGGTATATCCGTTCTTGTGTTTAGCAACATAATTTCGCTACCTGAGCGAATACATTTTTACTATGAGTAAAAAGCTTACATCGTTTACTATTTGAGTGAACTATATTCATCTTTCCATTATTGAATCATTTGTGAATCATTTATCCTGTGTTTTTTGTGTTACTGAACTAATTTATTCGTTTTTTTTTTCCATCTTTGAATCTGTGCGTTTTATGTTAAATAAATCCAATATTTGAATTATAAATACGCACACATCTTCATAATCTACTGCTCATATAAATCACCATATTGAACCATATATATCTGTGTCGTCAAAGCGTGTTCTGTTGTCAATCCGAAATATCCCACCCGGTTATCTTGTTACATCCATATTATTTATTATATTTCTACATCATGGATGTAATTGATTTTCGGCAACAAAAAAGCCAGACCGGTAAAGCATCATCCAGCATTACCAAAATTATATCCGAATGATTATTATAGGTCCATCTGGGTCTGATAAAACACATCTGCTACTTAATTTGATAATGAAATGGCTGAAATGGGATAAATTGTATATAGTAGCTCCGTCTGTTGATGATCAGCGATGCTACGATGTACTTAAAGACTTTAATGAAAACGCAAAATTGTTGGATGAAAACGCTGATGATGTTATTGAATTTATCACTGATATTAATGAAGCGCTATCTGTAGATGATATTGGTGGATTTATTAATAATTTAGTTGTATACGACGATATAATGCTGGATAAGCAATCAAATCCTGCTAGAATATTTTCACGCGATAGATATAAAAATACATTAATTAATGTAGCCCAGCGGTATTACACAAATACCAAAAGTGATCAGACATAACTACAATATTCTTGCAGTGTTTAACGGAATTGATAAACATACTTTGAGAAATATTCATCAGACTTGGTGCAGCGGAGATATGGATTAATTAAATTTAGAAATTTATTTAGTTAGGCTCAGTTATCCCAGCATGGATTTATAACAATAAACTTACATGACCCAATTTCGAGATACCGAGTCGGTCTTCATAAACATTTTGGATGAGAGAGAACAGCAGAGCGGGTGTGACCACGATGAGGTGTCGTATAGTAAAACTCACGTATATGCGTTTCGAAAACGACGACGCAGAAAAAAGTAACTGGAAGCTAACCTCAGGGAGACTCTCGGAAAGTTAGAAGCCTCGGTTTCACGTTATCAGCGTATTTATTTCGTTTCTTGTATAGCCTTAGTTTACCAAAATAACGCTTATAAAATGATGTCGGTTCAACCTCTCTGCTATACCAATGCATGAAAATCCATCATTCTTACATCTGTCCAACCTGTTTTTGTTCGAGCCAGGCATGGGTTAGGCACTTTTAATAATAGAAGGGCACCTAATCAATACATTAAATTAACAAGCAGGCACCGTATTGCTGCTAAAGAAACATATAACGCTGATTATTGTAAATACGCGTTAAGTTGCAGCAATTCATAATAAAATAGTTTCTATTTAATAGATGGAATTTCACGCATTAATGAGACACTAACTTTCACAATATATCAGATAACAAAGCACAACCGTATTTTCATATATACAAGAGAACCATCAATGATATTCCCAGGCGAAGGTATCAGCTTTCATTTGCACGTTGAAGTCAGTAAATCACCTACGCCATTACAATATTTCCGCGCAGATACAATCAGAAACCATATCTGTAGGAACATATATCGAGTCACCTGTCAATCACAATCAGCTTATTGCAAGGATACTTTGAATCGAATGTGTGTATAGACTTGGTTGATCGTGTTGCAAACATCAACGACGTAGTGAAATAACGTTGTTCATAAACACCAAACGTTTGGTGATCTTACAAGAGCAATATTCCATGATTTAACAAAACAAAGAAGCATAGTTGTTCTGGTTGTTTCTACTCATCGCAAAATAAATAAAAACAATATTTGAGACTTCATTTCTGCTAAATAGAAGATAGATTTATAGACCAAAATACCAGTCTGTTGTGGGAAAAACTTAAACGGGACCTGAATGTTATCTTTGATCCAAGTATGAAGCATTCTCGCTTGAGATCGCCATCGTTCGTTCATGCTAATATCCTATAATATTTATATAACCTCACAAAAATCTGTTAAAATATACAATGTAACTTGTTACAATTTGTTACGTAATGTGTAAAAATACAATTCTTTTCAATTGGATGATCTCAGTCCAAAACAAAGCACGCTAATTGTCTATATGTAGCTCGTACAGCAATTCTTTGAGTAGATTGTTCGACCCATTCCATGAATAATTGCAGCCGTATTACATTTCAAATCCGTTCAGAACTCGCTAAATGGTCACTATTCACAAACATACAGTAGGGTCATAAACCACAATTGAAATGAAAAGAACAACTGTATTTGTTTTATCATCAGTCTTTATAATATCAGCATTTCATTAGTAACCAAACGAATATGATTAATAATAGATGTAGTGGTGCAAAATAAAGACGTATTCCCCTTTTAGCCAGCTTAGCACGCATGGCCATCTGCAAGATCACTGTCAAATATTGACTGTTGGTATCTCACGACTAGATCTAAGAATTTCCTACAATTAAGAAACCACTTGTCAAGAAAAAGGCACAGTTTACAAATTGATTTTAATTGATCGTTCGTCATTCATCATAATATGTGATATCTATTTGATATAAGCTATATATATCTTACGGTAAACATAATAAAGTATACTTTCTTTCAAGCCATAGTTTTGGTTGACACTGGATTCATAGTTGGGTGATACAAGTTGTTGCTAAATTTTTAATGGTATTTACAATGCAGTTGCAAGTACGATTCTTAAAATAGTGTCGTTCAGCGAAGATTACTCGAGAATCATTGAAACGAATACGACGTGGCTCAAGGATGCAGGACTTAGAACCGGTGCTGCAGCTGATTTACTGAGAGAAAAAGGAAGATTATGCGAAATGATGTTATTTTACAGTTAACTCAAAACAAGGTACAAAGATGCTGCCGTTACGTACAATATTTGGAATCTATAGGTACTACAAGTTTTTACGTGGTATCAAGCACGCGCTTATTCTTGACCGAGTAGAACAGAATGACTGAGAATGTCGCAAAGAGCCATTATCTGATTTTTTTCTTTGATGTTCCGCTTTGTCTACGCAGCATATCTGTAGGATCGAGATAGTGCAGATCGTATTTTGAGAAGTTCCTAATGCAAAATTCACTTAAGATTGAGAAATGTACCAGATGTGAACAACGCAATACGCGTTAAATACACCAGAAAGGTGATAAAAAGACACACGTAATTATAATTATGTTTGTCTGGCAAGATAGTGTTTCAGTACAAGTTTTGTAACGATTTAAAGTATCAAGGATATAAACAATTGTTGAGTTTGTTTGACACAAATCTCTTAAACATTTGATCTGTAAAATAGGATTTTATTACGTGCAACCTATTGTTTAAAGGGAGTGAGAATAATCAATACTGCAAGAACAAACATTTTAGTTTTAAGTTCTTAAATGAAAAATGAACATAATAATGTAAAAGCAAAATAAGGTATCAAAGAAAGTAATCGTTTATTTTTAAAGAATAGATAGAATTTTATTTTCTACATGAAGAGAGGAAACACCAAACAAGATTCGTCGTCCAAAGTCCCTGAAATAGAAGAAAATAAGATTAAGGACAAATAAGAAAATAGCGATAACTCATGTACAGAACTGTAGAAAAGTAAACGAAAGTACATTGTTCCTATTATTTAGATTGTGGTGCTTGATTTCATGCATGTGACTAAGGTAGATAAATAAAACAGGGATTACATTAATTGTTTAATTTTATAAGGTGTATACTGCCTATTACTTTCCCTATTCATTTTCCCTTGTAGAATAATCTCATATTCAATGTATCTCAAATATGTCAATGTCTCTCCATTGCAGGGATCTCAAGGATTTCACAAGAATTAGAATGATACAAATATATCCAATAACTTCTATCATACTTGATATAACAGTTGAAGGAAATCAACTACGTACTTGTCACAAAATACTATTTATGTTACAAAAATAATGCATATGTCTCAAATAACTCAATCACTTTCTAGTTCGAGTATATCAATGATCTTAAAAGAACTAAGGACATCAGAATAATGTGATTCAAACGTCAGTAAAACTATTCAACACCGGAAACTACTATAAAGAGAGATATATTATCAAACCACGGGCTTCTCTATTATGAGCGTTAAACACAAGTCAACATTTGTTACTCTTTACACTATTTTCAACTATGCAATAACATTTTGTAAATAAATGCATTAAATTATGAATCATTTCGACCTTCTTTATAGCCAAACTCCTGTTTGTTTCTTAGCTATGTTGGCAGGCTAAGGACTACATTAATGGTCAATGAGAGTAGGTAAGTAAGTTATGAATGCGCCTCTTTCAGCGGAAAACATTTGCATCAATCATCTCTTGAAGGGATATGACAACGTTAGAAGTATCTTCTTGAAACTTCTAGGAAATTGTAATTTTACACTAACTTATTCTGTATGAGGTGATGAGGCCTCGCGATGGTTGACTTCAATACCCCTTCATAAGAAACGATGCCATCAAATAAAAATTCCAGACGTAATAGTTTATTAATGGAGCGAGGGCAGAGAAATGAGATAAATATTTTACGAGCTTTGCATGACAGTATTCTTCTCGATTTCAAATGATTCGTTTCTCTGCGTTAATGAATGGTATTAAGGTGTAGACTAAGCTAGTTGTATTAAAATATAACATAAATTAGAATGCTATTTTTGATTTATTTGAAACAAAACGATTTATTATAATGCTTATCAAAAGATTATCCATTAACATATTACATTTTGTGACGACGATCATTTGCATAATCATTATCAATCATAAAAATATCATGGTCTGAGCAGTGGATCAAATGAAATGAATAGGTTCCGCATTTGAAATGGTTAACTTATTTACTTTTGTGGACAGGTTCATTACATTATGAACATTTTCTAAACTTGCCAAGAGCCGTCCACGATGTTACAAAACGACAAATAAATCGACAAAAAAACAAGCAAACAAACAAACAGGCATACAAGTCATGTAAAGCAAACTGTTCTGTATAACTGCAAATAGGGCAAAACGACTAAGTTGAGTTTCTAAACAATGTTGATTGTCAGACAAACGAAGAAATAGAGACGGCGCAGATAGACGCTTCTACTCTCCACGATAGACCAATGTTTCGCAGTCGAGGACAACCTAGATTACAAAATTAGCATGTATATATCCACATCTCAAGGTATATATTATACTTTGATAACCCTATGTCTTTAAGTATCAATAATAGTTTGATGAACCAGGGAGTTGCTTCTCATGAAGAAATCTAATTTATTCAAAGTTTTAAGCTATCAATAAGAATTTGATGAACCACGGACTCGCTGCTCACTAATATATTTCATTGGACGTACGATTGCCTAAACTAAGGTTAAGGTCGTAATGATACTATTTCAAGCAAACACAAATATCTATAAACATGCCTTTTCTCTTTAATAAAAACAAAAATATTTTAACATTGGCATCAAAAGATTTATATTCGGCTTTGGTTTTTTGGGGATAACTCGACGAAAAAAATCAGCGCGAAAATAAGGTTGTGAAATGATTTCCATCAAGGCGCATCTGAAACAAAGGTCTTAAAAAGAATCCAAACTCGAAGCAAGCTAGCTTAATGCATTGGAAATTGTCGAGTAACAGCAGCTAATTCTATCAATGAACAATTTCTAAAATTGCAAAAAAAAGTCATGATATTGATGCGTTCCAGTGGTTTGCTTCTGACACTCTCTTACTGGTGTGAAAATAAATTAAATACCTAATTACGTGTCTTGTTTAATTAAGTAACTGACAAGCTTAAATGAATTTAAGCAGTATATTCATTTATATTGAATTTTACATCTCTATATTTGGTCTTTACAGTTGTCGAAAGGAAACTATCTTTGAACAAAGCAAAGCATTGAAATATCAGATGACTCCGCCAAGTTATAGAAATTTAAACATATCGGAACCTTGACTGTGATAATGCAGTTCCACAGAAGAGGCAATAAATAGGTATGATTCATTAAATAACGCCACGTAACGTTATATAACTTGATTGAGTATCCTTAATGACATATGAAAGCAGTCCAATGACCGTTGCCTCCGATAGTGTTCTTGTGTTAACGGGGATGGCATACTTACCTGATAGGGATCTCCGTATTTACCTAATGGAAACTCGACGAATTATCATGTTATGTACTTAACGCTGTTATCGTTACTCATGTTGATAGTTTACATTGTAACCATCTTTAGAGCTTCAGTGTTAGGACTGGTTGTCCTGGTGTCAGGATAATGTGACTCAGTGGGGCATCATGCTACATGTCTGCGGCATGATGCCCCAGTGCTAGAGATCACTATAAACTGCCACGCTGCAGACATCGTAGCGATATGAATGAATAATTGTTAAAGCTACATTAAAATTCCAAATCACACACATACACACATATACTCTTTAGAGCTTTTCAAAGCTATACATTTTCAACTTTTATAAGTCTGGTGTCCATTTCTAGATCATTAAAACATGACAAAAATATTGCAAGGTATATGAAAACTTATAGATAAAAATCATGACAATAACAATCATTTTGATTAATTAACCTTTGGTAACTATCTTTCTAAATTACTTTATTCGAAATACTGTATATTTCCAAATGCAGAGAAAACAAAGAGTAAATATATGTGTTACATATACTACCTACAGCAAACATGCACACACACACCCCAAAAAATGAAAAAAAAAATGAAAACAGATGGGATACATACACCGCTTATTAATTTGCGTGTGTGCAGTGGCACGTGCCCTGGATGCAACGCCACTGCTGGTTTCGTTCGCAATTTCGCCCAGCGCCACAATCAGCGTTGGTTGTGCAAGCTATTTGAATAAATAAATAAATAAATAAATAAATAATCAAATAAATAAATAAGTACATAAATAAATAAATACACACAAACCTTAAGATATCATTGTAAGTCACGAGGAGAAAGCATTAATTTATCAATCACGTGATTTTAAAGCCAATCACCTGAGTTAATTATTTGTAAGAGTATGGCCAGTTCACACATTATATTTTGTAACAAAAGTTCTTGCATGATGAATTTATGTTATTACACGACACCTCCCAGTCACGAGTTCTCGCAATATCAGACTGCTAATAAACCTAAAATCTCTTGCAAGCTATTTGAATAAATGAATAAGCAAATAAATATTGCAGAGAATGCACAAATTCAGCTAGAGCTAAAGTTGCAACTAATGAGTAAAAATTAGTATTGTGTAAATTAGATGATATTTAAACCCATATCCTTACTAAACTGTTCGCAACATTTAATTTCATTCAGACATAACATGTTTTAAGGCAACATAGTGCCGAGGAATTTATATTATCCCCTTCACCCCTAGTAACGAATCCCCTCATTATCAGACTGCTACTAAACTTAAAATGCAAATGTTTGATTGTCGGTCAGTGAAGTACAGATCAATATGAAGTCAGATGGAAGAGTACAAATTGAGTTCGAGCTAGAAAATTCAAGTAGATACATTGGGTCCCGATAAATTATATTACATTAAATGTCCTAGGTTTTAAATTGATTAGACAAAGATTTAGATATCACTAAATCTTTTGTTCATCAAGGAATCAATATAATCTAAATACGATTTAATTTATTTTTAAAAAGAAAACAATCTATACTTATAATTTGAATAGTATAATTATTTTCACACCAAAAGGGAATCTGGTAAATTGTACCTAATGCGTGACTCCGAAATCTAAACAGTTTAGATCTGGGTGAAATGACGTCTTTATTTGAAAATCAAAGTTATTGTGTTGCTGTATACTTTTGGTAGTAAAGGGATAATCCTCTATCAATATGTCGCGAGTTTCAGGCAGATACATTTTTCTGTTACGCCAAATGAACTAAAAATGCGATTGTCACAAGATATTTCATTGCACTCACTTTTGAGTGCTATGAAACAGGGCAAAACGGTTGGATTTTTAAATATATAATGAATGTACTTAGTACATGGTCCTGTGAGAATATTAATAATTCATGACTTACTATTGGCGGAGCTTTTGCGGTACATTTAGGAGGCATTTGAACCCTTGCTGTCAAACTTCTCTAATATTTAATGTTTACCTCCAATGTTCATGGTCTTCAGTGTGTTGTTGTTGTTGTTGTAGAATTTAGCGCCATTTTTCAGCACCCGATAGGCTATGCATGGCGGCCAGTATAAATGGTGGAGGAAGAACCAGGGAAATCCCTGGAACGAACCACCGACCCACGAGAAGCTACTGGCAAGCTTTCTCACATACCCACATAGGCTGAATCTGAGACTCGAACACACGCAGAAAGAGGTGACATGAGAGTGATTCGTAACGGAGAGCGCTTTAGACGACTCGGCCACTCGAGTCCCTGTCTTCAGTGTGTTTACATAAACAGCATGCACGCAGGTATATAACGAAAGTGTTGCAAGCACTATTTCCTGCGCATCAAGAAGGTCGCAAACATCTTTAAGACCTCTGAATGAATTCAACAACTGTCATACATAACGTTGTTTTTGTTGAAATTGCGACAAATCACTTTAAACAATGTTGACTTACTAACAATGAGAGCCGCATCACATATACATATCATCCACATCACCATATTTTGATCTATGTTTTGTAACTTAATGTTCTTATATTTAAATCCATTGGGAATTGTGCATGTATATTATCACAAGCGGGTGCTCAAGAACTGAACATGTAAAATATTTCGACGGATTAGTAATTGAGACACATTATCACTCAATAATCTTTTTGATTTTTCTTGCAAGTGTTTCACAATATTTATTCTAATATTTGTTGTGATATTCATCTCTTTTCTATTATTTGTTTATGCTGATCTTCATTTATCTTGAAAAGAGTAATTCGTGTTAGAAATATATTTGCCCATTTTAGATTGAAAATATATAAATTTGCGCCCGCAACTCGAACTTATTACTTAATTTATCGTAGTAAAATATTATTTGTATATGATATAGCTACAAGATTCTGTGGCTAGTACTTTGCATTCCCTCTACCCAAATTGCTACTGAACTCCAATATAAACGTTATCAATCGCAATATTCCTAGCTAGCACATTTTAAAAATTCTCTCTTCTCCCTCTCTCTCTCTCTCTCTCTCTCTCTCTCTCTCTCTCTCTCTCTCTCTATATATATATATATATATATATATATATATATATATATATATATAAAGAATAAAAATCATATGGCAAATGACAATCCTATCATGTGAACTGGATTCTGCAGGGAATCACATGTGTCAGGGATTGATTAATATAAATGAAATTAACTGACAATGAACAGTGCGAAACAAGTATCTTCCTAGGCTGAGTGCTTTCGACTCTTTAATCAGTCTTTTTCAAGACAAATGTAAAACATAGACATGACAAACAAATTAAACAGAAAGACGGTTATGTTTGCGAAACTTTACATTGCTGTTTCTACCGGAATTCATCCTTTCAACTTTATTATATTTCAAAACGTTTATCTAAGTTTGTTGCTGATACCGCACAAATATTTGTCCAAATATTTTCCAGTATCAGCAACAAGCTGAAATAAATAGTCGATACACATGTTACAGGTCTAAAGCCATGCACACAGACAATAGAATAAAATTCTTACCGTGCGAACCGCCTCCAGTATGAGTACATGTGCAGAGGTTGTCCACACAACCAAGAACCCATTCACCTCCTGTGCATGTTGTCAACTTACAGTCAGTGACGTGTCCTGATGGACATGACTCTCCCTTTACGTACACTATAAAATAAATAATGCACATTTCAATATTAGTAGACATTACATTTCATGTACGATACTAAATAGCGTGTTAATTGTTCAAATTATAATCAGATTATATAGATCAATTCGTTATAATCTACCTCTTTAAAAGAGAAAAAAAATGAATAACAAAGTGGATCCTCACCATAATGCCATTTGCATGACCTTAGTTTCATACTGTAAAATACGTGTTGTCGCCTTATAATGAAGTAGCCTCAATATCGAAACTGTATTCACTGCAAAACATTTGAACCCGCCATACTCTCATTATATGAACAACTGTGCTACAGAAAATCACTTTACCGGAAAGGGAACTTTGTAATGTTGTCTTCTGAAATCTCAAGGATGAACTTATACCTTGTTTATAATGAAAGCATATTCATCGAGAGTGCCTTACAAAATATTTGAATTTTAATGGCGACATTTACGGTATAATCTGTATAATGCGTCTATGTGTTATTTCAGAAGAATCTGGGGTAGAGACAGTATAAAGTTCTTAAAATAAGAACGTGGTTCAGGAATGTAAAATATAATGTGCAGAAGCTAATGAAACAATCTGGCTTGAGAAATTGAACGAATTTTTAAACCACTTTATATTTTAATAGTCTATAAATCCGTTCCTCGTTCAATAACAAAATCAAATTCAGCTATTTTTGTTTATTCATGGTTTGATAACAATTAATGACCATGTGTGTGCAATAATGTTCGCTGCAGTTTATATCTGGATAATGTGAAATATCTCTCTCGGTCTCTCTCAGTTTAAGAGTAGCATACGGTTTAGACCTGAAAAATTCTATACAACGTATATAGCGACCAATGATATCCCATTGTATGTGATGTAACCCTGAATTTCGTTTGCGGCTCAACCACCTGGAAAGTGGGGGTGATAGATGGTCAATAAAGAAATTAATAATTGATATTAAAAACAGCAACTTTTCCGTATCTCGAATTAAACGATTTAAAATAAACCCGATCGTATGTGTATGTGAAATTAACTTGATTTTTATTTACTGAAAAGGTCGGCGTGACATATATTTATTTGTAACTAATGGATTTATTCTTTAAAAAATACCTTCATCGTTATATGTACTGCTGTTTCATGCGTTAGCTAGATAGTTAGGAAAGAATTAGTATTCCACCGTTTATAAGAATTATACATTTGATTAAAACTATTATATTGCAGTTGACAGCTCTTTTGTTTTGGAAAACAAGTACAATAAGGTACTCAAAGTTAGGAAAGAAGCATTACCACACTACCAAGCTGAAATTAGCTTTGATGAGAAAAACGACCGCTTGTTAAGAGTTGATCAATTTAAGCATCATAGTTAAAATACATACCTCTTTTCTCTAAAGATCAAGATCTCAATCATATATATTCATAAACCTAAATAATTATGTGAGGCCTTTCAGTTCGTTGCAGAATATTTAACTATGCACATAAAGCAATGGCACACATCACACTTCATTCCTGATTGTATATACATGTTCATAATTTTCGTAATATATGTGCACACACAATATTAAAATCTATTGACCCTGTTTGTGTCATAATAAACAAATACGGCAAATACATTCCACACTCTTGATTTGTCCGATAACCAGAGAAAGGGAGATACAGTTTGACTACTGAATGCAATACCTGTAAAGAAGCATTTTACACTACTATATGTCCAACGTATTATGTTCTTTTCCTGATTTTAACATAAAACTGATATGTTGATTGCAGCTATAAATATTGGATGTGAAGACATTCAAGCGTTCGCCCTCTAATAACATAGTTTGTAGTATATTGTGTCTAATTTACTTCAGAAGGACAATGCAACGTTTAACCTTGAGGCGGAATAATAAAATCGTTGATAATACGCTGCATGATCTGCATTGAAAGGTGGTATATACATAACGTTCCCTTTTGTATCAAAAATCGAAAAACAGGTGATAAAAAGCAGATATTGATATTGGTACAATGATAATATGAAAATAGCTAGCAAATTGTGTAATTTATGTTATTAAGGAACAAAGGGAAGAACAATTTAATTGCTTTTAATTTGGCAAAATCGGACATCATCTCTTATCCAGGAATTACATATTCATTCTTTTAATTTCTGGTTGAACGATATAAAGCCAATCTGGAAGAATGTCGAAAGATATTTAAGCTATAAAATTATTACCTGATGAAATTACTCTAAATAGCTAAACTGCATAAAACGAATATGAAATTGTGAATTGGACGAATGATTCTATCGTATCTCTCAGCAGTGGACTGCGTGTAAATTATTTCCACCCTACATGACATTTATTACTAGCCTGATTGTATTGCAGGACAAGGGCATTATAATATTGAATCCGTTATACCTTTGTCTGATCCTGAAGACTGAAACAATTTTAGTACAATATTTAAAACATAAAGTAACTTCTTAATTGCAAGACCTATACGTTAACCCTTCATAAACCTATGTTGGGTCTCACGAATATTTGAATTAAAACAAAGGATAATAGTTCATAGAATAAATACGGCAACATGTAGCTTACCAATTACAACAACGAGAGCGAGAAGGCACAGACAGGTCTTCATGTTGATGTTGAATGTACACATTTCAGGCGCTAAGACCTATATGGCTTCTTCCTGACCTCCAGGAGCACGATCAATCCAAATCGTGAGAAGATCTGCCCCAAATACGCTCTTTATCACACTTGGTCCACATGTAGGACTAATAACGTGTTCAATCCTCCTCTAACGTTCCCAATTCATTTTGTGTGAAGTAATGGTCACTTGCAAAAGATTATCGCGCAATACACACAAACACAGCGCAAACACACACACACGTTGAAAAGTGATCTCTTTTGAAAGGAAATACTTTAATGAGATGTTTCTCTTCTGTTTCGTTTTACCGGAAGCCTCCATTTGCCAGTGAAACAGGTGAATAATCATGCATGTTGGGCTGTCTAAATAATGTATATTTGTTTGCCATGAGCTATCAAATGATAAGGCATGTTATAGGCTGTTTCCTTATAACTAGTAGCCTCCAGAAATATCAAAATCATCTTGTACATGTTCACAGACGGCATAATATGTGTTGAAACCACTGACTAGTATTAAGTTTCTGCTGGATATTAATTAAGTACTGATATAAGAACGAATAAAACTATGATCAATATATTTCTTCCGTTCACATCTTAAAGAATAACTTCTGATTAGTGCACTTTTAGTACCTTATGAGGCATAATCAAATTAATTACGATTACTCAGTTTCTTTTTCAATGTATATATCCAAAAGTCGTATTCGAGGACGGCGCATACATAATAATAATTTTGAATTGTTTGAACTGAATGTAAGCAATGGTATAATCTGTAGCATCAGATTTAATTAAATTATATAAATATTTGACGATATTAACAATTGAATTATTGATGTTAACTGATAATGCCTATTCGTTCGCATGGATGTATGGATGGGATGGAAGTCTTATGGTTAGATGAGAAGCAAGTGTCATAACTGGATGGGATGCAAATTTGGGTCGAATCTCTCTACGAATACGTTGTACATTAAGAAACGTGTTCATTTTGTAGTTTCAGAATTGACACAAGACAATCAAAGTTTCATAAAGAAGAAAAGTTAAAGGCAATTGTGATAATTTTGAAATATGCAAAATCAGCCTTGTGCACAAGATAAAATAGTTCGACATGATGAGGAAATACACTTTGTGTTAAACATATTATTTAAAGACGATTTGGCAATTGAAGAAAAAATATGGAATTTATTCGAAGCATTATTTCTCCTAACCATATCTAAATCACTATTCTGGTTCACGTGGCTACAAGAAACATTCACAATGGAAAACATATACAAGTTGAAGTATACACCAAAATAAGAACAGAGAAAAAAACCGGCAGAAACAAATGATATATTCCAAAGAAAGATGATTGCAAAGTTGTTGATTCGTACTAATTACAAATAGTTTAGTCATTACAATTAATGGTCGGATTTTAAGATATATAGGGCTAATTGGTGATACATATTAAATAACTATATCAATGTATTCTTGTAATGACGTGAGTTTAGGCTGTCTAAATCAGTTTGTCTACGAGATCTTTATCCGGCATTGTTGAATTGTATCAATGGTGGAACGCTTAGTAAGCAAATTCGTAAAATATAATATTTGTATCTCTTATTAACTGATATTACATCAAATTTATATTTTATTTTTAGCAGCTGAAGCTATCCCAGACTTTATCAGAAATATATCTAATATATGATGTTATTGCATAAAATAATGCCATACTATGTCTGCCGACTAGTGTCTTACATGTTTGTTTTGGTTACACATACTATAGGATGGCAGATAATATCCCATTTTCTTGATATCACTATAGATTCGTTCTTGTCAGGATTAAATGTAACTATTCAACCACTGACCATTCAATTATCGCTTTAACATTTCTGTTACTGATTTCTGATAGTGAAATATCATATATACATTTGAACTATCTGCCAAAAGACCCATTGATGATTTAATATTCTCCACAATATCAATGATGACATTTATTCAGGATTACCAGTGAGTTCGAGACTACACTGAAGAGCTGTTACACCTGGGCTGTCTTATAAAAATATTTTCACATAAACATTTACTTCTGCGCAGATATGCTCAAGGCCAGAACTTTTCAAATCATATTTAAGAATTGCATGATTAAAACATAAATTGTCACACCAAACCTAAGTGTAAACCCAACATTCCTTATTACTTCAATTTACTTTGAAATAATTATTTCATCATTTAGAATATTCTGTATAAGCCATGTTTCGGACAATAGCAATGCAGGAAACTCCATCATTCTTACATCTGCCAAACCTGTTTTAAATCTAAGACGTCGTATAGCAGGGTGCATGATATATAGCATGCATGGGTTAGGCTCTTTCCCTAATAGAAGGACACTTAACCAATAAATTAAAGCAATACACAGACACCATAATGCTGGTAAAGAAATATATTAAACTGATGCTTGTCTTAAGTTGCAGCAATTGATTTAGAAAATAAATTATATTTATTAGTTGGAAGTTCACGCACTAATGAGATACAATAACTTTAAAAATATATAAAAAAACCAAGTAAAGCCTTATATCTATATATACAAGAGAACTATATATATATATATATATATATATATATATATATATATATATATATATATAGACACAAGAGAAGCATTAATGCTATTGTCAGGAATGACAAGTTGGACTCGGTGTAACAAAACCTGTGCCAGTCTACACATCGTATCTCAGAAGGACATTAAATTATGTCTGTGCATATATACAAAACAAAAACATATATGTAGGAACATATATCAAGTCACCTGTCAATCCCACTCAGCTTAATGCAAGGATACTTTGATTTGAATGTTTGTTGACTTAATTGATCGTGTTGCAAACATCAGCAAACATGGCAAACGAATGTTCTTCATGAACACCGAAAATTGCGTTATCTTAAAGTATCAATATGCCATGATTTAACGAAAGCAAATAAGCGTAGTACATGGTCTGATTGTTTCTACTCTTCGAAAATAAAAACAATATTTGAGACTTCATTTCTGGTATATTCAAGGTAAATTTATTTACCGAAATACTAATCTGTTGTGAGAAAAATTTAAACGGGACCTGAATGCTATCTTTGACCAAACTATGAAGGATTAACGCTTGATATCGCCACTGTCGTAATTCATGCTAATATTGTGAACTGTGTATATACCCGACCTAAAACTTGTTAAATTTACACACTTATGTAGCGTGACACGACTGTTTCACGTAATGTGTGCAAATATGAGTACCATATTGAACTGGATGATCTGCGTCACAATCAAAGCCAGCTAATTGTATTTATGTAGCTCTTACAGCAGTTGTTCGAGTAGAGGACATTTCGTGTGCCATATAATTTGCATTTTTTGATGGATTCAACGAAATCAAAATTATAATAGTATTGAATTTCAAAATCGCTCAGAACTCACAAAACGGTCACTATTCACAAACATTCATTAGGGTCATAAACAATAAGTGAAATGAAAAGGACAAACGTATTTGTCATATCATCAGTCTTTATAATATGCTAGGTTCTCTAGTAACCAACGAAATATCATTAATAAGAGATGTAGTGATGCAAAATAAACAGGTATTTCCCTTTGTAACCAGCTGAGGACGCATGACCATGTGCATGATCACTGTTATATATTGATTTTTGGTATATCACGACTAGATCTAAGCAGCTCCTACAATTACGAAACCACTTGTCAATAAAAAGCCACAATTTCCAAATTGATTTGAATTGATCGTTCTTCATTCATCATAATGTATGATATACATTGGATATATGTCATAGTGATCTCAAAGTAATCTTAATAAGGTATATTTCCATTCAAACAACGATTTGGTGGACACTGGATTTATAGATGGGCGATACTACTTGTTGCTAAGTTCACTGGTATTTACATTGACTAATAGAGACGTATGTGTGTCAGATCTAATCGCGAATTGTGCCACCGTGTTCATAAATGACAACTAAACTTCTCATAAGACTCATCCGCTCTAAAATTTGTATATTCCATACCATCATGAAAACAAAATATTATCTTTCTTTTTTGTTGTTGTTGATGTTGGAAAGCTACACTTCGTAATATTGTGATAAAGACCTATTTACAGCAATTTTCATAAGTAATCAATGTTATAACGTCACATACTTTTAAATGTTTGCAGACGCAACTTTTAGAGTAGAGTGTGAAATTAAATCTTATTTTGGAGACATTTCTTTACTGGCAATAGTTATAACCACTTTTCGAGAGGAGTTATAATATCCTCCTAAAAATTTTAAAAGTTAAAGTGTAGTAAAACAATACATAATGTAAATTTAAATATTCCGTAAGAGTGGTCGTTTCTCATAATTTATGCGTTACATGTGATTTATACCTTGCATATATATGTATTAACATTTTAAATGTTTGATTTGGTTTCAATCGAATCTCCACTGCCACTTCTGGTAGTTTTTGTCTAAATCAGAATATACCTTTGATATTGAAATCACCACGATTTCATGAAAAGGAATAAATTGGAAGATGCAATCATGAACACCATTTGATTTATCAGTAAATATTTTGTTCAGCACATAATTAAAATGATCGCTACCCTCTCAGTGCAATGTATATATGTTTTTTTCTAAATACATTCGAATTAAATTCTGAATGAAACATTTGTTTTCACACTAAGGGTACCTAGCTATAAGCAATATCACTGCTGTGTAATAATTGTCTTTTTGATCTTCCTGAATATCTATATTCTGGTTGCTGAATCTTTGTTTCTTTCCTTCTAGCTCCGATGTGTTAAGGTTTCATGAACTCTATGACTTGTAGTATTGTGATATAAATGTAGTATTATGGACATATGACGTAATTACAAATAAACACTTTTTATTGTCAGTTATATGATGGGTCATATTGAAACATACACCGATCATAAATTAACAATAACAATAATAATAATAATAATAATAATAATAATATCGAAACCATTGGAAAGACACGACTGTCTTGACTTTTTCTAGAAACGAGGAATTATTTATGGATATAGTCTGCTGCAGTTTCCATACAATTTACACTGTATCAAGCTTATCTGTACTGATTTGTATTGTTATCAACTCTTATCCTTGAGATACATGTGGTAAATCCCTACAATACCTTTTGGTAACCTTTATGTTAACGCAGATTAATTATTCCGCCAATGCGGCCCCAATACATGAATGCCAACTATACATCCTTTCCGTGTCTATTTTAAAATAATTTGTTTTTATTAAAGAGAAATGACATTTGTCTGACGCAACGATTGGTGTTACAATCACAATAGGATAATAAATAACTGCGTTGCTTATTTTAAAATCGAACCAAACCCTGCCGTGACATCGGTTGCTTACAAGTGAAATTGAATTCATAACTATCCAACCGAGGATAACTCACTCATGATTCACACCATTTCTGACCCGTGTTCAGTTGTGTCCAGTTAGTTATGGAACATTTTCTGCTTTCAGGTAACTATTAGCTGGAAAAATGGAAAATATCCTCGGCGCATTTGAAAATATGAGCTTTTTCCAAGCACAGAGATTGAAAGAGTTCTTTGCTTGTTATCTTTACAATAAAAATATAGAATACAATTTTTAATATTCCTTTTAATACCCTACTAAATGACATTACTCATCTAAAGCCGTTGGTATGTCACTGGCATGACTGTTACAATCCTGTATACATTTCCTACGTCCATATTTTCACCTGATTATATCTAAATATTTTCAAAATAAACTAACTTGAGTTTTTATTCCATCCATCTGATCAATGAATTAAAGAACATAGATAGATAGATAGATAGATAGATAGATAGATAGATAGATAGATAGATAGATATTGTGCGTGAAGGACAATGATTCGTTTTGTTTTTATCATTTTGTCCTTATACATTATAAAGATTACAATCAGTAGTATAGAGAATACAGAATACAGCAAAACAAGAAAATCCAGAAATCAAAAGTGAGAAGTAACATACTTTTACAAACAATCATAAATAAACAAATCTTATAAGGAGAATGTTGACCATGATAACTAACGTATTTCTTTTTCCCTTAGACATTTAAACATTGAGTTTACCATTTACGTGAACACAACTGTCAAAGTATATTATTCGATTAATAACATTGTTTCGAGTTCGATGTATTTAGTAACCGAATCCACGATTCCTAACATGCATGCATAAAGTCGTGAAAATACGAAATGACCACTATTAACATCAGCAACTTTCATCGGACAGTCGTTCTGTTCTACTCGGTCAAGAATAAGAGGGTGTTTGATACCGAGAAAAAACATGTAGTACCAACAGGATCCAAATATTGTACTTAGCAGCAGCATCTTTTTACCTTGATTTGACTTATCTGCAAAATATCATCGTTTTTCCTAACCTTCCTTGTACGATCCACCCATGATCATTGGAACGATATACTGAGCTCTCGTTAGCAGTGTACCTATGTTAGCTGGACCACCTGGTGGGTAATTCCTATCGCATTGCAGGGAGATTTTAGAGCTTTTCTAGTATTTCCTTCTGCATTATTAGCTGAGGGATCTGTTCCATACTGAGTGGTAAGCAGGGCTAAAAAGAATTTATATTAGTACGAGTTTCATCGTCGTCAGCTCATTCGGCAGGTGCTGTAGGAACTCTCAATAAATCAGTTTGAGCAGCAGTTCTAAGTCCCGCATCCTTTGGCCTCATCATAGTCATCGCAATGCTTTTCCAGCAATACTATCAAAGTATTGTACTTGCAACTGCACTTGCAAGGAACTATTGATTGGTTATTTGAAATATAGCGCTTCAGCCGTTAACTAGTGCAATATCAACTCCAGGAGCAAGATCAACACTTGCAGCCGTTTGTATGCTACCTAGCACTTCAGAACTGCTTTATGTGGCAGCATAAACACTTGATCACGTCTATTAAACGTATACTGGCCCATCGTCTTAGGTTCTCTTGAGCTTTTGTCAATATATTGATGTACTCGAACTCTTTTGCTGAGACGTATGTTGATATTTGTTCGCTTGGGTCAAGATTAAAAAAAATTTGATTGACATCCTATTGTTGTAATTTTGTCATCATTTCGGAACTCCGTAGCTAGAAGTCTGAAATATCGATTTTGGGTTTGGCTCTTATGACCAGTTTTTGAACAATATCTTCGCCTTTCTGAGACAGCAGTTTTTCTTATTGGTTTTATTATAGCTCATGCTGTTTCTGATTTAAACTGAGATATCATTTGTTGAGTACCGGGTGGGACACCTTTGAACTTGTAGGCGATTGTTTGTCCGACAGATCATCCAGCTACAGATGCGGCCCTGTTGCAAATGCTTTTGATGCGTCTGCTATGACGGGTATATTTTCAATTCTCTTTGAGAAACTGTTATCAAAGAAACCTGCTATATTTTTCTAAAAATGCTTCGTTTCTTCGTTCTTTATCAGAATCGTTAGATATATTTTTGATCCGCAAGAGGATTACGTGGGGCCAGAAACCTGCGATCTCAAGTGCAGGTAGTACATTACAATTACGTTATTAAGATCAAGCTGAGGAACATACTGGCCGGTTAGTGTCGTTGTAATAACTGAAATCTGATTTTCAATGATTAACCTTCATTACGAGATTGGCGGAACGTCAGAACTAACACTATAAATCTCCTGTTTTCTGCGTCCTCGTACTGTGTAGGAGTCTATCGCAATTCACTAACTTATCAGGAGGTGATTACGTCTGTGATGTTGACAGGACACTCACGCTCATGTCATATCGACGAAATAACAGCAGAGTTGAACTGCTTTTTATTAAATCCGAGTAATGATCTAATTGTCGTTCTCGGTAAAATCAACATTATATTACTTTTGAGGTGCTCTTTGTTCCAAGTGTGTTATAGTTTGGAGCCAGCTCAAAATTATCAGTAGCAGACCGATAGCTTTGCAACCAAACTACATTCGCTGTTATAACATGTTTGTATCATCTTGTTTCAGTTTGTTAGTATTGTACTCACCTTGCGGTGTCCTGGTAGAAACCTAAGAACCTGCGTCTACAAGTAGGATGTGTTGGAACGCATAATCATCATAGACCCCGGTTTAACGTTGGCCATCGAACACCAATCAGTACTTGAAGCTAATCAGCTTTCATATAGCTGGTTCCTATCAATATTGATTAGTGGTTGTATGTAACTGAAAAATTCGTTCTGTCAGCTGTAGTATGAGATGAATCAAATACCAGCGCTCTTGATAACATTCCTATTAGCCGGTAATATATAAAATTCTTCATGACAAAATTATGCGTGGTTGCTGATAAAATTTAAAGCGACCAAATTCCTATGCAGCACGAAATATTCGTCTTTTGTTAGAGAACCGTTCAATCGAAGATGATCAAAAATGTCAACAATTTGATTGTTGATTTATATGCTAACGGGGCAAATTTATGATGATAAAATAAGCAATGATTTTAGCGTGAGATTTAAAGATTTTAATACCATAGCGTCTCTTATCAGTTACTCGTATCTCATAAAGATCTCCTGTATGTGTACTTATTTTTCTTTCATCGATGAATTCGTTTTCTTTAAAGTTTATTATTTGTTTAATAATCTTAATATGATGACCTGCAATAATATTTTTTGGTATTTTTATATAAATTTCTTGCTGATTCCATATCGTCAATGGCGCTCCATTATTCGCTCTAATAGTTTATAGCTCATTGATGATTTTATTCCTTTCGTCGACTTTCATCGACTTTCATTTGTCTCAGTTTTATAATGAATGTTGATTCTCGAATTAATTCATTATTGAAGGATACATATCCAAAATAAGCAAATTTGTAAACAGTTGTATGCTTGAGCGCATTATTAGTTTTTCGTCGTTGTTCTTCTCTTTATTCCACTAATAAAAAACAACTTTTCTTTTACATCAGGTATTATATGCTTATGAATTTTTGTATCATTTCTTGTTGGGTTTCAGCTTGTTTTTCATTGTTTCCATAAATTTTTTTGCAATTTGTTGCTGCTTTTCGTCAAGAATAGGTCGCAGTCCATCTTTTTTCAACTTCTCTAGATCTTCAGGTGCTACTTTAGGAATACATGGATGCATACTGAGCACTAATTCAGTTACTGGTTTAAAAAGTTTTACTTGTCTGCTAAACGTGGCTTTTGTCAAATCGGTAATCTTTAGAAGTTCAATTTCCTAGCGTCCATCTTATAGCATCATGTTAGATTAATTTTAGATTATTCGGTATAAGTAAGATAAATATTAAATTATTCGTCAAGAAAGAACTTGTGTATACAACACCGAAACATATGCCAACGATCTTCGGCGAATCTGTCAAACAAAAATAGACTGTGATGGCCTCTGCTGCTTGCTTTATAATAAAGCTCAACAAATCGATCTCTTGACACATCCTATCATCCTAGCATAGCTCTCGTTCTATATTGTGAACGTCAGTATACTTTAGTCCAGCAAGTTTAATAAGACAGCTGATATTTAACCTGATCAAACGATTGACGTTATAAGAAATCGCATTACATTGTCCGTTCTATGACGATACGAGTATGATTTAATCCTGTCAATTTCGCTCTTGTTCAGCTTAGCGTCGGCAAATACAAGAATCTTATGGTCATCCGAATCGAATTCAGTAACAGGAACAACACCTTCCTGTTACCTTAGAACAAAAATATGTACGTTTGCATCAACACCACTTTTTTATGTTGCTGCTGCGGATTAATCGTGGATTTATAAGCTTTGTCATAGCAACATATTCATTAGCAGATTCTTTCGGCCAGAGTCAGTTTGTCCAAGTAATAAATGGCAACAATCTCGCATTTTTAATTGTTTATGCCAGATAAAGCTTTGGGTATCAAAGTTAACGATGTTCATTCTATATTAATCTAAAGAGAATTTTATGTTATCAAACAAGATCAAATTTAAATTTTATCCCACGCTGTTCTTATAATCTAACTTTTATCAAACAAGATTGTATTGAGTGTGATCCAAAATGTTATCAAACAAGATGAATATAATGCACTGCTGCACTATCTGACTTGGAAATGGTTAGGGCATTAAAATACAATGTAATCTAATCTTTATATCAATAAATCTGGTGACATAATGATAGGAGATCTCGAAATGTCCGGCAAGAAAAATGTCAACTTAGATGTTGAGTACCCGCTTGCTCCAACGCTAGCTGTTAGTATGAACCAACTAAATACGGTAAATTGCCAAAACGTCAAGAAAAGCGGAGATAGTATGACTGCAAGACCTACCATTGGAAACAATACAGTGATGTCGATTGCAACACCAACAAGCGAAAATGATCTTGTCAATAAGACTTAGGCCGATTACCTTGCTGTCGGTAATGGAAAAAGGATTTAAAAAGAATGGTGGATTTATATATTCAATTAATGCTACTAACAGTCGATTTGAATTCGTTGCAACTTCGTCATGAAGCTATCCGTAAAATATGTATATTAATGCATTTTGTGGAACAGTATTGGAATGGAGTGGGCTACAAAATGGTGTAGACACGAATGTTTGGGTCAAGATACAACGTCCTATCACAATTACCAAAATGGAAGTTTAAGATGCGAGATTGAACAGTATCAGGAGCGGGACGCTTTTGCTACTGGCGGATAAAAGGATCTAACGATAATTCTAATCTTGCAACATTTTATACTGCTGATTGAGTTTACATTTCTCTTCTATAAACTCATTTACTCTTGCAGCAACAATAAACACGTACAGTTGGTTCCGAATCGTTTGTACAGATGTTGAACCATTCAACCCTTGCTTAACAAAGTTTCAAATATTCTCATTGGATGATATAGAGTAAACAATAAAAAGATGAACAATATATGTGACGTGTGCAAACAATTTGTGATGTTGTTTTTAATCTTAATTATACCGGATACAGAGGTCGGGAAGAAGTAATTTTTCCACGAGTTCAAGCCAAAACTTGTTTTTCTGTTCAGTCTAAACCAGAATGATATATATATGAGAATTTTTCAGAACACTGGTACAGTTATGAGAGCTGAGCAGATAAAATACTGTTAGATTAGTATGGCGTATTTGTTAATCACTGTTCGAATATTGTTAATGCTGAAATACAGAAATAAAAAAGGAGTTTCTTTATAGCACTATGCTTGAGTGTAGCCGTGACAATGCTTTGCAGATTTATGGTGTCTAAAGCGTAAAAATAGAAAGCGTACAGACCAGTCAAAAGATCCTCAACATAGAAAAGATATGGAGCGTATAGACGCACTCAAGAATAAAGAAGAAGTTTGTATTAAGTTAAGATAAACGAATATTGAACAAAGAACTGGGAATAGATTAAAATGAAGTTGAAACCATTTTCACAGTAAATGGCAAAACATATGATGCTTAAGCATTATCAACAGCTTACATTGTACTTGTATCATCGGTAACACCTGACTCAAAGTTTTCTTATGATAATGCTGAAGTTTAGACTGTGTTATACGGTACTGAAACAAATTGATGCTCACATAGCAGCTGCAACATATGAAAAAATGTTTGTATACAAATCTTGATTATTGTGACGTAAAGAAACAAATAACCTGGACTCTAGAAGTTGCTTTAACAGGAGGGACACGACTAAATCAATATCGTCCAGAAGATAGAAAAATATGAACAAAATTAGAATACATAGGAATGAAAGAATCGTAAGCAACAATCGCATGCATGTCTTTGAACAAAATAAAATATTATAAATACTTTTGCAAATGCTTACCTTATACTTATTTATTTAATATTTAATAATATCGTGAAGTTCTGTTCCTTCCTATTGCGACGTATAACCAGTCTGATTGCATCAAATAAATCTATTTATTAACAGTGCTGATATTTTGTGTCTAAATCCCAAGATAAATCAAGGGTTTTTAGATTTTATTTATCTGATTCGACTTTATAGTTTGGTGTTTGATCGACACACCTGCATATATAAATTAAAATTCATGTTAAACTCGGTGAGCGTGCCGAAATATAATACAGATTTAGTTTTTCTGCGTATAAATAGTGTGTGTGTGTGACTATTCTCTACGTTGTCAGCGCGTAAGGTATTTTATATTTTAATTTTAACTACATGTATTGTTATGAATATTTGATTTAATTTATATTTATAATTTAATTGTTTGTTATTTATTTTGAAGTTTTTAATTTTATAATTGTATGTATTAAGCACACAAAGAAGCTCATTGTTATGCTATTTCTAGTTACACTTGTTCTTCCATAGCTATTAGTGTTAGACCTTTGATGATGAGACCAGACTATAAAACGTATGTTGTTATCCATAGCAATGACTGAATTTGTTCCTTTTCAAAATGCCAGATTCAAGGGCATTTCAATTCGCGAAACACTCAATACAAATATCTTTTTGTGAAGTCAAAGAACTTTGTAAGATTTTTCTTTCAAGCTTCCAACACCAAAACTAAATTGCTAAGCTGCTAAATGAACTATTTATTTTAAGGACGTCAGTTAGTTGGGTCTTGTTGGTTTTGTTTTAGGTTTAAGACCACAGAACTCCTAATTGTGAAAATGAGATGGAAACGAAGAGAACGGGGACGGGGTAGAAACCGAAAAGTCAAAATAAACATACCCAAAAGATACAAAGAGAGACATACCAAGTGTTTTAGAAACAAACTAAAAGCGTTTGTGTGTTTGTGTGTCTGCCAAGTGAAACAGATAATCAGTGTTATGAATCCTTTCATTCGTCAATTTCTGAGCTGTTTACAATTGGTATATCATAACGAACTATGAATAAATACATTGTCTACCTCTTGATTTGCGCAGTGCGCCTTGTAAAGTATTTCTCATTTATCTATTTTTGCGACATCATCAGACTATCATAGAAGCCAGTATATAATCTTAATTTTATTTCTAATTTACAATGTTGCAAATAGAGGCATTGATTGAAGGCAGAAAATAGCCTTTCTTACTAGAAGGCGGTTCCTTACTCTTAGCTGGTTGTGTTTGCCATACCAGATATTCATTGTCAGGCACATCTTAAGTAACATTTGTTTCCTTTCTTATTAAAAGTACAGAAATTCCATGATCGCTTGATAAACACACTCTCTAGCACAGTGCGTTGTGTGAATTGTCTTAGCTTATATTGTAAAAGGAAGGCATGGTTTGATACTAAGTCACGAATTTGTTTCCTAAGTTCTTGGAATTTATGTTTTGGTTTTATTTTTTTGGGGGGGGAGTACTGGTTTACAGTGTCTTGACCTCTGTTTTGTTCAAATGTCAAGAAAATATGTGTAGAACATGATTGAAGACATGACCTAAAGATCATGTCAATCATAATCTAACTGTTAAAACATCTATAATGTAGAGGATGTAATGTTCCTTTTGTAAACACCAAATTTGCTGCCCTCACCGTGTTTGCAGTTTATCAATGTCTGGTCATCTTTGCATCTCGAAGCAATCAGTCTTTTTATATCATTTAGATACTGTTTCTGATACAATTGTTCTGATTTTCTCTTGATTGTGTTCTTACTCTGCAAATGCGGTCGTGCATGTTTCTTGGGTAGATTATGAATGCGTCCATCTAATCGGTTTATTTGCAGATATCTAATTCGGTGATATGCAGACGCTGTAGCATTGTACACTTTATTTTCTCTTAGAGTTTTAAGTCTGCAGCAGACATACCTTGGAATTTACGTTCTTATACTAATAAAATATGAACAGTTTAACTCTACTGGAATCATTTATCGTTTTAAGGCTGACATGAAACTGTAAAAGAGAACTTTAAAGGTATTTTACTAATTCAGAGGGCTAATTCCTAATGTGTTCTTCTTAAAGTACCAATTCACATGATGTGTTTTTTACCTATTCACACATTTTAACTGGCATCAAAACTCTTCTTCCTTTTGGGTTGACGATCGATGTCTGTCCATTTAAACATTTTCAATGTAATCAGAGTTATTGTACCATTCAGATAACAAGGGTTTGAAGCGTTTATATTTAAAAATGTATTATTTTAAATTTCAAATCTTTTTCGACTTTTCGTTTGCATGTTAATTGTTTTATTCTTTTTCAATTTCAGGATATTTATATTGCTTTGCTTGTAACTTAGTTTGTGCCAAGCCAATGATTGACAGAGTGAAAGAAAACAATATATGTTACATACAGAAAATGCAAATCTAAAGTACCATCTCCTTCTATAGGTATTAAGTCAAGATTGAGAGAAAGGAACAATATGCATCTTAGATGGAGTGCCTGTACATGTTAAAAGGTATTGTTTTCCGTGGGTAGGAGTGCCTACATTACACTTTAACAAGAAATATACAGATACACTACCAGACGGACAAACAAAACATTGATTACCAATTATTAAACAGTATCGCTCAGCTTAAGATAGCTGGGTATCAAAGCCATGAAGTAAGTCAAAAATAGAAACAGTGTTTCTATTTTTGACTTACTTCATGGCTTTGATTGAAGGTCAAGTAAGCAACTTTTATTCTCTGAGTAAAAGGATTGGTCCTTATCAAGGAGATACAAGAGCTACGTGATTTTTATATGCAAACATGATCAAGTGATCCTCTATATCGCAATTAGGCATTTATAAAATTTTCGAAATTGCGAAATACATAGTAGTAATAGTAGTAATAATGTTTAGAAAGAGAAACAGAGAGAGAGAGAGAGAGAGAGAGAGAGATCAGAGCTCTGGGTTCTGAAACACTTGATGTCAAGTTATTTGACTATGTCATGAATAGTTTTGAGTGTTTGTGATTATTTTAATTTTTCGGATTTTAAAATATTAATTCATTTTTCTGGATATATTTTGTGCTCATACAGAATTCTTCAACAAAGACATTTCCTAAATATTTATTTGGATTTCTAAGATCGGAGGATTAAGTATAGTGTTTCTACAAGGAACTGTAGACTTTAACACTGTACAATTACAGCATACGTCTTCTTCTTCCAGCTTGGGTTTTTCGTCGGAACTCAAATTTGAAATCATTGAGCATTTCTTTATTAGGACTTCGAAAATTTTATTCGTGGATTATTTTTGAATTATTTTGGGAGTTATTTTTCAAAAAATATTTTTACAGTATTTTGTGAGGGAAATAAATAATTTGTTATATTTGTCAAAACTTGTTGTTTTCATTCTTTCTTGTATTACTCTTTATTCGAGTCTAAACACGTAAAATAAATGTTTTGTTGAAAAAATTATTTTTGATACCCCTTCTTTTGCATCATACTCATAAGGTTCTATTCTTCGACGAGTACTTTCGATTCTCCTCGGAAATGGACGAGAACATTTTAAAGGACCACCTTGTATTGCATTATACTTCCCAGAATACATAGCACTCGTCAACTAAGGCACATATGCAACAGTGTGGCCATCGGTCTTTCGGGTTATACCCTCTATAATAAATTATCTTATCAGTGGCACGACGTACTCTGGTATCCATAGTAATAGCAATGGCGAACACTAAAACACGTTGTTAAACCTATCGGATGCTTAATTGTGATGACATTTCAGTGTTCAATTTAGCTATCCAGGAACACATGGAATTGATTAGTATTTTCTGTTGATATCATAGTCATGTGTCTAGGAATGTACTGGTATCTACAATAAGTATTGCATTTTATATTTAGAAAGAAAAGCAATGCAACGTTTTTCACTCAGTTCAAGCATAAAGAAAACAACATTACAATTTTTTAAAGTTCTAAATCTTATCCAGCATATTCGAGTTCATAGATGCGTTGTGAATTGTTTTTTTTCCGTACTGAATAAGATTTAAAATGTATTGTAACTTTAAAAAGATAAATAATAGCATAAGTCCATATTGCGATAGGTTCAATATTTCTAGCAAACGTAATTGAAATATTTTATGCATTGGACAAAAAAAAAACAACACTCACAGTATGAAGACCTAACATGTAGTTGTTTACGTGATTCGATTGTATACACTTGTTGGCGGTTGATATAAATAATCTTTATAGAAAATAGTTATGGAGATAAAACAAAGAGCAAATTGCTGCTCAATGTCAAGAACCGAACAAATGGATCACTTTGGTGACCAGAAATGTATATTTTGACACAATGTGGACCATAATAAAAAATTTCACATTCAAATATTCCTATTTCTATGTGTAACAAATTCATGTATTGCCTTTTAACTAAGCTGATTATGTGCATATATTATTAGCCTATTGGTTTGTCAGCAACGTAAATATCTAGTGCATTAGTCAAGTTGTATATGTAATACTTATGACTGAGTAAACTTGATTATACATGTACATTAAATGATAGTCATCTTTGATTGAGGAAAACAACTGAAGTATTATCAAGCACCAGAACAGAGGACAGACGATTTCCCATAATATGAATTTAGATTTAATGAGAAAGTAATCTCTGATTATGTGTCTAATAATTTAAGCATTATATTTAAAATGCAAGACAACGTATTCCAAACAAGATGCAGAAATGAACCCGATAGATACTTTGCAAAATAAATACGTCAATACCGCAGATCACTTACTGCGTTCTTGATTGTATATCCAAATGCATTTATTTTCATGAAATCGTGGTGGCTATTCCTCCTGATTTCAATATCAAATGTATATTCTAATTCAGATAAAAACTACCAGAAGTGGCAGTGGAGAGTCGATCAAAACCAAGCCAAACATTTAAAATGTTAATACATATATATGCAAGGTATAAATCACAAGTAACGCACACGTTATGAGAAACGACTACTCTTATGGAACATTTAAATTTACATTATGTATTGTTTTACTATACTTTAACTCTGGATGCTTTTACATTTTTAGGAGAATTTATAATTCCTCTCGAAAAGTGGTCACAATTATTACAATTAACGAAACGTCTCCAAAACAAGATTTAATTTCTTAATCTTTTCAAAAATTTGCGTCTGCAAACATTTCCAATTATGTGACGTTATAACATTGAATTAATTATGAAAATTGCTGTAGATAGGTCATTATCACAATATTACGAAGTGTAGCTTTCCAAAAACAACAACACCGAAAAAAGAAAGATAATATTTTGTTTTCATGATGGTATGGAATATACATATTGTAGAGCGGATGAGTCTTATAAGAAGTTTAGTTGTCATTTATATACACGGTGACACAATTCGTGGTTAGATCTGACACAAATACGTCTTTATCAGTCATTGTAAATACCAGTGAACTTAGCAACAAGTAGTATCGCAAGCTATGAATCCAATGTCCACCAAGTGGTTTCGTAATTGTAGGAGCTGCTTAGATCTAGTCGTGATATACCAGAAGTCAATATCTGACAGTGATCATGCACATGGTCGTGCGTCCTCAGCTGGTTACAAAGGGTTATACCTGTTTATTTTGCATCACTACATCTCTTATTAATGATATTTCGTTGGTTACTAGAGAACCTCCAATATTATAAAGACTGATGATATGACAAATACATTTGTCCTTTTCATTTCACTTATTGTTTATGACCCTAATGAATGTTTGTGAATAGTGACCGTTTTGTGAGTTCTGAGCGATCTTGAAATTCAATACTATTGCAATTTTGATTTCGTCGAATCCATCGAAAAATGCAAATTATATGGCTCACTAATTGTCCTCTACTCAAACAACTGCTGTACGAGTTACATACATAAAATTAGTGGGTTTTGATTGTGACGCAGATCATCCAATTCAATATAGTACTCATATTTGCACACATTACGTGAAACAGTCGTGTCACGCTACATAAGTGTGTAAATTTAACAGGTTTTAGGTCGGGTATATACACAGTTCACAATATTAGCATGAGTGACAGTGGCGATATCAAGCGTTAATGCTTGATAGTTGGGCCAAAGATAGCATTCAGGTCCCGTTTAAATTTTTCTCACAACAGATTGATATTTTGGTAAATTATTTTACCTTCAATATACCCGAAATGACTACTCAAATATTGTTTTTATTTTCGAAGAGTAGAAACAACCAGACCATGTACTATGCTTATTTGCTTTTGTTAAATCATGGCATAAAGATATTGTAAGATAACGCAATTTTCGGTGTTCATGAAGAACATTCCTTTACCATGTTTGCTGATGTTTGCAACACGATCAATTAAGTCAACAAACATTCAAATCAAAGTATCCTTGCATTAAGCTGAGTGGGATTGATAGGTGACTTGATGTATGTTCCTACAGATATGTTTTGTTTTGTATCTGCGCAGACATAATTTAATGTCCCTCTAAGCTACAATGTTTAGACTGGCATACGTTTGTTTCACTGAGTCCAACGGCTTTACTTTGTTTTTTAAAATAGTTCTAAAGTTATTATCTCTTTAATGCGTGAACTTCCAACTAATAAATATAATTTATTTTCTTAATGAATTGCTGCAACTTAAGTCATTTTTAAAATCGTCAGTTTTATATATTTCTTTACCAGCAAAATGGGGCCTGTGTATTGCTTTAATTTATTGGTTAAGTGCCCTTCTATTAGCGAAAGAGCCTAACACATGTATGCTATATATGGAAATTATGTTAATATCATGCACCCTGCTATACGACGTCTTAGATTTAAAACAGGTTTGGCAGATGTAAGGATGATTCCTGCATTGCTATTATCCAACACAGAATATTCTAAATGATGAAACAGTTATTTCAAAGTACATTAAACTAATAAGGAATGATGGGTTTACACTTAGGTCTGGTGTGACAATTTATGTTTTAATCCTGCGATTCTAAAATATGATTTGAAAAGTTCTGCCCTTGACATACCTGCGCAGAAGTAAATATTTATGTGAAAGTATTTGTTATAAGACAACCCAGGTGTGACAGCTCTTCGGGCAAGTCTCGAATTATGCGTAAAGGAAACTCACTGCTAATTCTAAATAAAAGTCATCGTTGATATTGTGGAGACTATTAAGTCATCAATGGGCCTTTTGGCAGATAGTTCATATGTATCTATGATATTTCACTATCATAAATCACCGACAGAACTCTTAAACTCCGATTGTATAATGATAATTGATTGGTCAGGAGTTGAATAGTTATAAATAATCCAGACAAGAACGAATAGATAGTGATATCAAGAAAATGCGACATTATCTGCTATCCTATAATATGTGTGACCAAAACAAACATGTAAGACACTAGTCGGCAGAAATAGTATGGCATTATCTTATGCAGTAATATCATATATTAGATATATTTCTGATAAAGCCTGATATAGCTTCAGCTGCTTAAAATAAAATATAAATTTGATGTAATATCAGTTAATAAGAGATACAAATATTATATTTTACGAATTTGCTTATTAAGCGTTCCACAATTGATACAATTCAACAATGCCGGATAAAGATCTCATAGACAAACTGATTTAGGCAGCCTAAACTCACGTCATTACAAGAATACATTGATATAGTTATTTAATATGTATCACCAATTAGCCCTATATATCTTGAAATCCGACCATTAATTATAAAGATTATTAATACAAATCAACAACTTTGCGATCATCTTTCTTTAGAATATATAATTTGTTTTTGCCGGTTTCTTTCTCTGTTTTTATTTTCGGGTATACTTCAACTTGTATATGTTTTCCATTGTGAATGTTTATTGTAGTCACTTGTACCAGAATCGTCATTTGGATATGGTTAGGAGAAATAGTGCTTCGAATAAATTCTATACTTTTTCCTAAATTGCAAAATTTTCTTTAAATAATATGGTTAACACAAAGTATATGTCTTCATCATGTCGCACTATTTTATCTTGTGCAAAAGGCTGGTGTTGCCTATTTTAAAATTATCACAATTGCCGTTATCTTTTCTTCTTTATAAAACTTTGAATATCTTGTGTCATTTCTGAAACTAGAAAATGAACACTTTTCTTAACGTACAACGTATTGGTAATAGCGATTCGACTCAAATTTGCATCCCATCCAGTCAAGACACTTACATCCTGTGCAACCATTAAACATGCCTCTCATCCAACCATAACAATTGCATCCCATCTATACAGCGATGCTAACGAATAGGCATTATCAGTTAACATCAACAATTCAATTGTTAATATCGTCACATAGTTATATAATTTAATTGAATCTGATGCTACAGATTATACCATTGCTTACATTCAGTTCAAACAATTCAAAATTATTATTATGTATGCGCCGTCCTCGAATGCGACTTTTGGATACATTCATTGACAAAGAAACTGAGTAATCGTAATTAATTTGATTATGCCTCATAATGTACTAAAAGTGCACTTTTCAGAAGATATTCTTTAAGTTGTGAAAGGAAGGAATATATTGATCATATTTGTATTCCTTCTTATATCAGTACTTAATTAATATCCAGCAGGTAATTAATGCTAGTCGGTTTTTTCAACACCTATCATGCCGTCTGTGAACAGGTAAAAGATGATTTTGATATTTCTGGAGGCTACTAGTTATATGGAAAAAGCCTATAACATGCCTTTTCCTATGATAGTACATTGCAAACAAATATGCATTATTTAGACAGCCCAACATGTATGATTATTCACATGTTTCACTGGCGAATGGCGGCTTCTGGTAAATCGAAACATAAGAGAAACAGCTCATTAAAGTATTTCCTTTCAAAAGAGAACACTTTTCAACATGTGTATGTTTGCGCTGTGTTCGTGTGTATTGCGCGACAATCTTAGCAAGTGACCTTTACTTCACACAAAATGAATTGGGAACGTTAGACGAGAAATGAACACGCTATTAGTACTACATGCGGACCAAGTGTGATAAAGAGCGTATTTGGGGCAGATTTTCTCACGATTTGGTCTGATCGTGCTCCTGGAGGTCGGGAAGAAGCCATATATGTCTTAGCGCTTGTGAAATGTATTCATCCGACATCACCATGAAGACCTGTCTGTGCCTTTTCGTTCTCATTGTTGTAATTGGTAAGCCACATGTTGCCGTATTTATTCTATGAACTATCCTTTGTTTTCAATTCAAATATTCCAGGGTGGAAATAATTGTAGACGCAGTCCTTTGCTGAGAGATACGATAAAGCCATTCGTCCAATTCACAAATTCATGTTCGTTTTATGCAGCTTTGCTATTTAGAGTAATTTCATCAGGTAATAATTTTATAGTATTAATATCTTTCGAAATTCTTCCAGATTGGCTGTTCAACCAGAAATTAAAAAAATTACCACATCCAATATTGATAGCTGCAATCAACATAAAAGTTTTATTTTGAGATCAGGAAAAGAACATAATACGTTGGACATATACTAGTGTAAAATGCTTCTTTACAGGTAGAAAGAGAGAGAAAGAGATATTTCACATTATCCAGATATAAATTGCATCCAACATTATTGCACACACATGCTCATTAACTTTTATCCAACCATGAATAAACAAAAATAGCTAAATTTAATTTTATTATTGAACGATGAACGGATTTATAGACTATATACAGTGGTTCAAAACGTCGTGCAATATCTCAAGCCAGATTGTTTTATTAACTTCTACACAGTATATGTTATATTTCTGAACCACGTTCTTATTTTAAGAACTTTATACTGTCTCTACCCTAGATTCTTCTGAAATAACATACATTACACCTTAAATGTCGCCATTAAAATTCAAATATTTTGTAAAGCACTCTCGATGAATATGCTTTCATTATAAACAAGGTATAAGTTCATCCTTGAGATTACAGAAGACAACATTACAAAGTTTCCTACCGGTAAGGTAATTATCTGTAGCACAGATGTTCATATAACGAGAGTATGACGGGTTCAAATGTTTTGCAGTGAATACAGTTTTGATATTGAGGCTACTTCATTATACGGCTATAACACGTATTTTACAGTATCAAATTAAGGTCATGCAACTGGCATTATGGTGAGGATCCACTTTGTTATTCAGATTTATTTTTTCTTTTAAAGAAGTAGATTACTACGAATTCATCAATATAATCTCATACTAAGTCGAACAATTAACTGACTGTTTAATATCGTACATAAAAATGTAATGTCTACTAATATTGAAATTTGCATTATTTATATTACAGTGTACGTACAGGGAGAGTCATGTCCATCAGGACACGTCACTGACTGTAAGTTGACAACATGCACAGGAGGTGAATGGGTTCTTGGTTGTGTGGACAACCTCTGCACATGTTCGCATACTGGAGGCGGCTCGCACGGTAAGAATGTTTTCATATTGCCTGTTTGTATTGCTTTAGACCTGTAACAAGTGTATAGACTATTTATTTTAGTTTGTTGCTGATACTGGAAAATATTTGTACAAACATTTATCCAGTATCAGCAACAAACTTAAATAAACTATCTGAAACATAATAAAGTTGAAAGGTTGAATTCCGATAGAAACAACAATGTAAAGTTTCGCAAACATAACCGTTATTCTGTTTAGTTTGTTTGTCATGTGTATGTTTTCTATTTGCCTTGAAAAAGACTAAATAAAGAGGCGAAAGCACTCAGCCAAGCTAGATACTAGTTTGGCACTGTCCGTTGTCAGTTAATTGCATTTATAATAATCAATCCCGGACACACGTGATCTCTTTCTGGATCCAGTGCACTTGATAGGTTTGTCATTTGCCATATGAGTTTTATTCTTTATATCTATCTAACTGTCTATCTCTCTATCTCTCTGTCTCTCTCTCTCTCTCTCTCTCTCTCTCTCTCTCTATATATATATATATATATATATATATATATATATATATATATATATGTATGTATATATATATATATATATATATATATATATATATATATATATATATATATATATATATATATATATATATATATATATATATATATATATATATATATATTGTTTAAAATGTGCTAGCTAGGAATATTGATAAAGTTTATAGTTGAGTTCAGTAGCAATTAGGGTAGAGGGAAAGCAAAGTGCTAACCAGAGAACCGTTTAATTATATACAAAAAATATTTTACTATGATAAATTAAGTAATAAGTTCCAGTTGCGGGTGAAAATTTATATATTTTCAACAGAAAATGGACAAATATATTTCTAACACAAATCACTCTTTTCAAGATACATGCAGAACAACATAAACAAAATATAGAAAATAGATGAATACGACAGAAAATATCAGAATAAATCGTGTGAAACACTTACAACAAAAATCGAAAAGATAATTCAGTGATAATGTGTCTCAATTACTAATCCGTCGAAATATTTTACATTTGCAGTTCTTGAACACCCGCCTTGTGATAATATACATGAACATTTCCAAATATAAGAACATTAAGTTACAAAAAATAGATCGCGATATATTGATGTGGATGATATGTATATGTGAAGCGGCTCTCATTGTCACTAAGTCATGATCGTGGAAAGTGATTAGTCGCAACTTCAACAAAAACAACATTACATATGACAGTTATTGAATTGATTCAGATGCCTTCAAGATGTTTGCGACCTTCTTTGTGCGCAGGAAATTAATGCTCGCAACACTTTCATTATATACCTGCGTGCATGCTGTTTATGTAAGCACACTGAAGACGGGGCCCCGAGTGCCAGAGTGGTATAAAGTGCTCTCTGTTACTGATCACTGTCATCTCGCCACTCTCTGGGTGGGTTCGAGTCTCGATTCATCCAATGTGGGTATGTGAGAAAGCTTGCCAGTAGCTTCTCGTGGGTCGGTGGTTTTCCCGGGTTCATCCTCCACCATTAATACTGGCCGCCATGTATAGCCTATGGTGTGCTAAAAATGTCGCAAAATTCTACTACAACAACAACAACAACACACTGAAGACCATGAATTATGGCGGTAAGCATTAAATATTAAAGAGGTTTGACAGCAAGGGTTCAAATACCGCCTAAATGTATCGCAAAACTTGTATTTTGATTATTCTTACCAGCCATATACTAATTACATACATTATATAATAAGTAACAACCCATAAGTAACAACCCAACTCATTCGCCCTTTTTCAGAGCACTCAAAAGGGCAATGCGTAACATAAAAATGTATAAGCCTGAAACTCGAGATATATTGATAGAGGATTAACTCTTTACTACCAAAAATATTCAACAAAATAATAACTTTGATTTTCAAATAAAGACTTCATTTCAATAGAACTAAACAGTGTTGTAGATTTCAGAGTCACGCATCATGTACAACTTACCAGATTCCCGTTTGGTGTGATAAGATTTATACTATTCAAATTTTAAGCATATTTGTTTTCTTTTTAAAAATGCATTAATCGTATTTTGATTATATTGATTCCGTGTTGAACAAAATGTAGAGTGATACCTAAAAATTGTCTAATCAATTTAAAACCTATGACATTTAATGTAATATCATTTACCGGGACCCAAGGTATCTACTTGAATTTTCTAGCTTAAGCTCAATTTGTGCTCTTCCATCTGATTTCATATTGATTTGAACTTCACAGATCGACATTCAAACATTTGCATTTTAAGTTTAGTAGCAGTCTGATAATGAGGGGATTCGTTACTGGGGGTGAGGGGGATAATACCAATTCCTCAGGCACTATGTTGCCTTAAAACATGTTATGTGTGAATGAAATTAAATGTTCTGAACAGCTTAGTAAGGATATGGGTTTAAATATCATCTAAGTTACACAATAGTAATTTCTCCTCATTAGTTGCAACTTTAGCTCTAGCTGAATTTGTACATTATCTGCATTTATTTATTTTTTTATTCATTTATTCAAATAGCTTGCAAGAGTTTTTAAGATTATTAGCAGTCTAATATTGCGGGAACTCGTGACCGGGAAAGTGTCGAGGAGAGGTAATAACACAAATTCATCATGCAATAACTTCGTTAAAAGATATAATGTCTGAACTGACTATAATTTTACAAAACAATTAACTCAGGTGATTGGTTTAAAAATCATGTGACTGATCAATTAATGCATTCTCCTCGTGATCTACAATGATATCTCAAGGTTTGTGAGTATTTATTTATTTATTTATTTATTTATTCAAATAGCGTGCACAACCAACGCAGATTGTGGCGCTGGGCGAAACTGCGAACGAAACCAGCAGTGGCGTTGCATCCAGGGCACTTGCCACTGCACACATGCAAATTAATAATCGGTGTATGTATCGCATCTGTTTTCATTTCTTTTTCTTTTTTGGGGGGGTGCGTGTGCATGTTTGCTGTAGGTAGTATATGCAATACACATTTTTCTCTTTGTTTTCGCTGCAATTGGAAATATACAGTATTTCGAATAAAGTAATTTAGAAAGATAGTTACCAAAGGTTAATTAATCAAAATGATTGTTATTGTCATGATTTTTATCTATACGTTTTCATATACCTTGCAATATTTTTGTCATGTTTTAATGATCTAGAAATGGACACCAGACTTATAAAAGTTGAAAATGTATAGCTTTGAAAAGCCCTAAAGAGTATATGTGTGTGTGTGTGATTTGGAATTTTAATGTAGCTTTAACAATTATTCATTCATATCGCTACGATGTCTACAGCGTGGCCGTTTATAGTGATCTCTAGCACTGGGGCATCATGCCGCAGACATGTAGCATGATGTCCCACCGAGTCACATTATCCTGACACCAGGACGACCAGTCCTAACACTGAAGCTCTAAAGATGGTTACAATGTAAACTATCAACATGAGTAACAATAACAGCGTTAAGTACATAACATGATAATTCGTCGAGTTTCCATTAGGCAAATAAGGAGATTCCCTCCAGGGAAGTATGCCTTCCCCCTTAACACAAGAACACAATCCCTAGCAACGGTCATTTGACTTCTTTCGTATGTCATTAGAGATACTCACTGAAGTTATATAACGTCACGTGGCGTAATTTAATGAATCATACCTATTGATTGCCTCTGCTGTGGAACTGCATTATTACCGACAAGGTTCCGATATGTTTAAATTTATATAACTTGGCGGAGTTATCTGATATTTCAGTGCTTTGATTTATTCAAAGATCATTTCCTTTCAAAAATTGAAAACTGCAAATATAGAGATGTAAAATTCAATGTAAATGAATATACTGCTTAAATTCATTTAAGCTTGTCAGTTACTTAATTAAACAAGACACGTAATTAGGTATTTAATTTATTTTGACACCAGTAAGAGAGTGTCAGAAGCAAACCAATGGAACGCATCAATATTAGGACTTGTATGCAGTTTTAGAAAGTGTTGATTGATACAGTTAGCTGCTGTTACTCTACAAGTGCCAATGCATTAAGCTTCCCTGCATCGAGTTTGAATTCTTATTCAGACATATCTTTCAGATACGCCTTGATGGAAATAATTTAATACCTTATTTTCGTGCTGATTTTTTTCGTCGAAGTATCCCTGATAAACCAAAGCCATATATAAATCTTTCGATGCCAATCTTAAATATTTTGGATTTTATTAAAGCGAAAAGGCATGTTCTTAGATATTTGTATTTGGTTGAAATAGTATCATTACGACCTTGACCTTAGTTTAGGCAATCGTACCTCCAATGAAATATATTCGTGAGCAGCGAGTCCCTGGTTCATCAAATTCTTATTGATACTTTAATACCTTAAACAAATTAGATTTCTTTGTGAGAAGCAACTCCTTGGTTCATCAAACTATTATTGACACTTAAAGACGTACGGTCATCAAAGTATAATATATTCCTTAAGATGTGAATATATACATGCTAATTTCGCAATCTGGGTTGTCCTCCACTGCGAGAAATTGGTCTATCGTGGAGGGTATTAGCGTCTATATGCTCCATCCTTATTCCTTCGTTTGTCTGAGAATCAACATTGTTTAGAAACTCAACGTAGTCGTTTTGCCCTATTTGCAGTTATACAGATTATTTGCTTTACATAATTTTTATGTCTGTGTGTTTGTTTGCTTGTTTTATTGTCGATTTAGTTGTCATTTTGAAACATCGTCGATTGCTCTTGGCAAGTTTAGAAAATGTTCATAATCTAACGAACCCGTCCCTGAATGTAAAACATTGAACCATTTCAAATACGGAACATATTCATTTCATTTGATCCACTGCTCAGAAAATGATATTTTTGTGAATGATAATGATTATGCAAATGTTATCGACACAAAATGTAATATGTTAATCGACAATCTTTTCAAAAGCATTATGATATATCGTTTTGTTTCAAATAAATAAAAAATTGTATTCTAATTTGTTATATTTTAATACAACTAGCTTAGGCCACACTTTAATGCCATTCATTAACGCATTTAAAATCGACAAGAATACTGTCATGCAAAGCTCGTAAAATATTTATCTCACTTCTCTGCCCTCGCTCCATTAATACACTATTACGTCTGGAATTTTTATTTGGTGGCATCGTTTCTTATGAAGTGATATTGCAGTCAACCATCGCGAGACCTTATCACCTCATACAGAATAAGTTAGTGTAAAATTACAACTTCCTAGAACTTTCAACAACATATTTCTAACGGTGTTATATTCCTTCAGCCGATGACTGATACAAAATGGGTTCCGCTGTAAGTGATGCATTCATACATTACTTATCTACTCTGATTGACCATTAATGTAGTCCTTAACCTGCCGACATAGCTAAGAAAGAACCCGGAGTTTAGCTCTAAAGAAAGTCGAAATGAAATGCATTATGAATTATTAAATTTATTTACAAAATGTTAGTGCATAGTTGAAAATAATGTAAAAAAGAAAAATGTGTTGTCTTGTGTTTACGCTCATAACAGAGAAGCCAGTGGTTTGATACGATTTCTCTCTTTATAGTAGTTGAATAGTTTTACTGACGTTTGAATCACATTATTCTGCAGTGCCTAATTCTTTTAACATCATTGATATGTTCGCACTAGAAAGAGATTTAGTTAGTTGAGACATATGCATTACTTCTGTAACATAAGTATTATTTTCTAACAACTAAGTAGTTGATTTCCTTCAACTGTTATATCAAGTATGATAGACGTTATTGCATATATTTGTATCATTCTAATTCTTGTGAAATCCAAGAGATCCCTGCAATGGAGAGACATTGGCATATTTGAGATACATTGAATATGCGATTATTCTGCAAGAGAAAATGAATAGAGAAAGTCATTGCGGTATACACATTATGAAATTAATTAATGTAATCCCTGTCTTATTTACCTACCTTAGTCACTTGCATTAAATCAAGCACCACAATCTAAATAAGAGGAACAATGTACTCTCGTTTACTTTTCTTCAGTTCCGTACATGAGTTTTCTTATTTGTCCTTAATCTTATTTGCTTCTATTTCAGGGATTTGGACGACTAATCTGGCTTGGGTTTTCCTCTCTTCATGTAGAAAATAAAATTTTATCTATTCTTTAAAAATAAACGATTACTTTCTGTGATACCTGATTTTGTTTTGACATTATTATGTTCATTTTTCATTTAAGATCTTGAAACTAAAACGTTTGTTCGTGCTGTATTAATTCTTCTCGCTCCCTTTAAACAATAGGATGCACGTAATATGTGCCTATTTTACAGGTCAAATGTTTAAGAGATTTGTCTCAAAAAAATGCAACAATTGTTTCTATCTTTGATACTTTAAATCATCTCAAACCCTGTATTAAAACACTATCTGGCCACACAAACATAATTTTAATTACGTGTGTCTTTTTAACTACTTTCTGGTGTATTTAACCCGTATTGCTGTCTTCACATCTGGTACATTTCGCAAGCTTAATTGAATATTGCATTAGTAACTTCTCAAAATACGATCTGCACTATCTCGATCCTAAATCCTACAGATATGCTGCGTAGACAAAGCGTAACATCAAAGAAAAAATCAGATAATGGCTGTTTGCGACATTCTCAGTCATTCTGTTCTACTCGGTCAAGAATAAGCGCGTGTTTGATACCACGTAAAAACTTGTAGTACCTATAGATTCCAAATATTGTACGTAACGGCAGCATCTTTGTATCTTGTTTTGAGTTAACTGTAAAATAACATCATTTCGCGTAATCTTACTTTTTCTCACAGTAAATCAGCTGCAGCCGCAGTTCTAAGTCCCGCATCCTTGAGCCACGTCATATTAGTTTCAATGATTCTCGAGCAATCTTCGCTGAACGACACTATTTTAAGAATTGTACTTGCAACTGCATTGGAAATACCATTGAAAATTTAGCAAGAAGTAGTAGCACCCAGCTATGAATCCAGTGTCATCCAAAATTATGGTTTGAAAGAAAGTATACTTTATTATGTTTACCGTAAGATCTATATAGCTTATATCAAATTGATGTCATATATTATGATGAATGACGAACGATCAATTAAAATCAATTTGTAAACTGTGCCTTTTTCTTGACAAGTGGTTTCTTAATTGTAGGAAATTCTTAGATCTAGTCCTGAGATACCAACAGTCAATATTTGACAGTGACCTTGCATATGGCCATGCGTGCTAAGCTGGCTAAAAAGGGGAATACGTCTTTATTTTGCACCACTACATCTATTATTAATCATATTTGTTTGGTTACAAATGAAATGCTGATATTATAAAGACTGACGATAAAACAAATACAGTCGTTCTTTTCATTTCACTTGTGGTTTATGACACTACTGTATGTTTGTGAATAGTGACCATTTAGCGAGTTCTGAACGATTTGGAAATTTAATACGGCTACAATTGTTCATGGAATGGGTCAAAACATAAATCATTATAAAGCTTTTTAATTGTAATCTACTCGAACATCTGCTGTACGAGCTACATACAGAAAATTAATGTACTTTTTTTTGGACGGAGATCATCAAGTTAAACAGAATTATAATTTTACACATTACATGAACAAATTGTGGGAAGTTACATTATATATATATTTAACAGATTTTAGTGAGGTTATATAAATATTATAGGATATTAGCATGAACGAACGATGACGATCTCAAGAGATTATGCTTCATAATTGGGTCAAAGATAACATTCAGGTCCAGTTAAAGTTTTTCCCACAACAGATTGGCATTTTGGTCAATAAATCTTCTATTTACAAGAAATGAAGTCTCAAATATTGCCTTTATTTATTTTTCTATGAGTAGAAACAACCAGAACATGTACTATGCTTATTTGTGTTTGTTAAATCATGGAATATTTATCTTGTAAGATAACCAAAATGCTGGTGTTTATGAACAACGTTACTTCGCTATGTCTGTTTATGTTTGCAATACAATCAAACCAAGTCTTTACACACATTCGATTCAAAGTATCCTTGCAATAAGCTGATTGTGATTGACAGGTGACTCGATCTATGTTCCTACATATATTCTTTTCGTTTGTATCTGCGAGGAAATATTGTAATGGCCGTCTAAGCTACAAAGTTTAGACTGGCGTAGGTTTGATTTACTGACTCCAACGTGCAAATGAAAGCTGGTACCATCGCATGAGAATATCATTGATTGTTCTCTTGTGTATGTGAAAATACGGTTGCACTTTGCTATTCGATATATTGTGAAAGTTAGTATCTCATTAATGCGTGAAATTCCAACTATTAAATATAAATTATTATCTTATGAATTGCTGCAACTTAACGGGTATTTACAATCAGTAGCGTTATATGTTTCTTTACCAGCAATACGGTGTCTGATTATTAATTTAATGTATTGGATAGGTGCGCTTCTATTATTGAAAGAGCCTAACTCAAGCCTGGCTCGAACAAAAACAGGTTTGACAGATGTAAGAATGATGGATTTTCATGCGTTGATATTCTCTGAAGCATGGCTTAAACATAATATTCTAAATGAAGAAATAGCTATTTCGAACTATATTGAACTGTTAAGTAATGATGGGTTTACACTTGGGTGTTGTGTGACAATTTCTGTTTTAATCCTGCAATTCTAAAATATGATTTCAAACGGTCTGCCCTTGAGTATATCTGCGCAGAAGTAAATGTTTATGTTGTGAAAATATTGTTTATAAGACAGCCCAGGTGTGACACCTCTTCGGGGTGGTCTCGAATTATTTATAAAGGAAACCCACTGCTGATCCTGAATATTCAATTTCAATATTTCAATTCATCATTCACTTTGGATGGTCGAAATGCATATATTCCGTGTCTATGATTGGGAGCTTATATTAGCAATGTATATAACAGAGTTTGGCATAAAGGGATGCTCGCAAAACAAACATATATTGGTGTCCATGGAAATGTATGAGCATAGTTTTAATCTTCCTGTCAAGAAAACAACGAGTTATAAGAAATTCTAACCCTTTAGATATTGTATGCTTCAGCGCCGGTGTTCCCCGGGGATCCATTTCAAAATGTCATCATTGATATTGTAGAGAATATTAAGTCATCAATGGGACAGTTGGCAGATAGTTCAAATCTATCTATGACATTTCACTATCAGAAGTTAGCGAAAGAAATGTTAAACTCCGATTGTAAAATGATAATTTAATGGTCCGGTGTTGACTAGTTATATATAATCATGACAGAATGAATCGATAATCATATCAAGAAAATGGGATATTATCTGCCATCCTATAATATGTATGACCAAAACAAACATGTAAGACACTAGTTGGCAGAAATAGTATGACAGGATCTTATGCAATAACATCATATATTAGATATATGTCTGATAAAGCCTGATATAGCTTCAGCTGCTAAAAATAAAATATAAATTAGATGTAATATCAGATAATAAAAGGTACAACTATTATATTTTACGAATTTGCTTATTAAGCGTTCCACAATGGATACAATTGAACAATGCCGGATAAAGATCTCCTAGATAAAATTATTTGGAAATCTTAAAATCACGCCATTGAAAGAATACATTGATTTAATTATTTAAAATGAATAACCAAGTAGCCCTATATACATTGAAATCCGACAGTTAATTATAATGACTAAAATATTTGTAGTTAATACAACTCAAAAAAGTGCAATCATCTTTCTTTGGAATGTATCATTTGTTTCTGCCGGTTTCTTTCTCTGTTCTTATTTTCGTGTATACTTCATCTTGTATATGTTTTCCATTGTTAATGTTTGTTGTAGCCACTTATGCCAGCATCTTGATTTAGATATGGTTAGGAGAAATAGTGCTTCAAATAAATGCTATATTTGTTCTTCCATTTGCTAAATTTTCTTTAAATAATATGGCTAACACAAAGTGTATTTCTTCATCATGTCGCACCATTTTATCTTGTGCACAAGGCTGATGTTACCTATTTCAACATTATCACAATTGCCTTTATCTTTTCTTCTTTATGAAACTTTGAATATCTTGTGTCATTCCTGAAACTATAAAATGACCATATTAGCAAGATACGGGCCAAAATCCATGAAAAGATGAGCTAACAGGAGGATTTTCGCTTGTGTCATCCCAAGATGCCTCTGGACTTATGAATGATGGTAAAATTTAATTCAAAACGACCAAAGGGAGAGAGAGAGACAGCGAGAGAGTTTATGGTCGTTCGTACTCTTATTAAAGCAGAATAATGATTTAGATCAACTGTAAGTATATCAAAATATTTTAATTACATCTTGTCTGTTCATCATTTCGCTTACTTTCTATTCTACACTAATTTCCATCAGATGGTCCGTGAAGGGGTGATCGTTCATTTCATTGATTCAGCTAATCGTGTGTTTGTAGTGCTCTACTTTATTCATTAATACCATCTTTCAATTTTAAATCATAAATGTGTCTTATATTGATTTTATCAATATAAAAAGTAAAACCTCAAAAAGAAAACAATCAACTTATAAAATTGCGAAGGTGATTTTAAATAGCAGCAAAAGGCGCATACTACACTTGGTAGGAATGCGAGTAGTTCTTTCGCTCGGTCAATACACAGTTGCCTGTAGTCACTCTTTAACTTCATTCAAAGTGCAAACACATCTATTTGCATGTGATATTAATATAATATATGTACGATATGTACGCTGTATCAATTATAAACCACTCGTGTACATTTTTCATTACAAAGATGTTCGACAAGCCTCATTTTTTTATGAAAAATGTATACATCTCGTGGTACGCGGACTTCAAGTCCTAAAACAACCATGGTAATATTGCGGGCTGCATTATATGCCGAGATTCCCGACCCTAAACAATCTTCTTCTCAATGATTTGTTTTATGCATGTCGCCTATTTTATAGTAATTAGATAATACTTGTACATGTTAATAATGTAACTCGTGTGAGATTTATTTTACAGGCATGCTTAATAAAGCACGTATCCATAATTATTATAGCCATTTATATTTCTTTAAATGCCTAATCAGTCAACCTAAACACTAGCAACCCAGTCGGTGTTTATCATCTGTTGTATGTTTGTTTACGTGAAAATTACAGAAGGTTGATAACTCTTTAATGTTTGAAAAAGAAGTAAACGAATTAAAATAAGTGTACGTAACTCCTTCTCAAAAGTCAGCTCGTCAGAGAGATTTTAAATGCATGGTGACTAGATGATAATTTTAAGCAAATGGATAAGTCGGTGTTCTCAAATCATTTAGTTTTAAGAACAAAATATTATTCCATAAAGGCTAGCTTTCATTACTGTACATGTTGATCTGGTAGCATATCTAGGCGTAGTAAAGTGAATTTAATAACGGTTCCAAAAGCAAATCAGATGAACCCTTTAGAAGAAAAAAAATAATGTTTCAGTTTAATGTATTTTACCAACCAACCCCCCTACTATATATACTCTCTTAATTCTAAATATTTCAACACCATAATATATTTATATATGTTTATACACATGCATTCTAACCATTCCTTTCCTTTTCGCGTACATATTTATCTTCATTTATTATTTACTCACATCTTTTTCCTAACTTTAATTATGGGCATATGATTTTAAGGCATAAATAAAATAAAAATTAACTGTAAAGCAAACGGAACGCAATTTCTTAACTTCCCGTTTTATTATGATTAATATTTATACTTTAGTGTTGTGATATATTGTCATCTAATGAGTAAAGCGCAGATTTCCCAAAGGCAACTTCAGTTCCAGTGAATTTGCAATGTGCAAACAGACTTATGACATTTGTGTTGCTTTGGTGTCAACCTACATTATCACATTTTTATTTAATTTTAATAGATGAATTGACAATTTAGATATGTTTTATATTTTTAAGTTTTTATTTTTCACTATCTAGACTTGATGTATATTTTTGCTATAATGTTATGTCACATTTACCAACTGGATGGCAATTTTTGATTGTGTCAATAAAAGAGGTTACAAAGTTGCAAAACAGTGCCTGAGGTTTTGTATTTGGCAAAATAACTTAAACTTATATTGTAATAAGATTTGAACATTTAAGGTCGTGTATCTGTCTGTATATAGTTCCTAAGCTTTTAAGTAAATATCTTCTCATTATTGTGCAGGACAGGTGCAATAAATACAAATTCAGGTTCTCAGGTTGATGGTAGACTTTGATTGTGTGTAATTAGTCATCACAATGACGTCCTCACAATGATGGTAAAGTAAGAGTAGTCATCACAATGACGTCATCACAATGATGGTAAAGTAAGAGTAGTCATCACAATGACGTCCTCACAATGATGGTAAAGTAAGAGTAGTCCTCATAATGACGTCCTCACAATGATGGTAAAGTAAGAGTAGTCCTCATAATGTTTCAAGAAGTATACGGCAAAAATGAAGTGATACAGATACTGCCTGGCTTAAAGTTAAGCTTACTTTCAAATTTCTAACACATACTTTCACTCCTTCTTATGGTCCTCGAAATGTAGTCATATGTCAAGGTCCTCACAAGTATATCAATACACGTATGTGTGTGTGCGGTTGTGTGTGTGTGTGTGTGTGTGTGCCATCAAGGCAGAACTGTTTTAGATTTCGATATGAGCCATTTATTTCGCCTAAAGCAAACCAAAGAGCAAACATGGGAATAATTCTTACCATGTGAGCTGCCTCCGGTAAAAGAACACGATTATACGTTGTCCACACAACTATTTACCCATTCGTTGCCTGTGCATATTGTCAATCTGCAGTGGGGAAGTGTCCAGAAGGACTTGCGTCTCCCTTCACGTACACTGCAATATATGCATTTCTAACAGTTAAGCATGTGCATTCTCGTTCCATTTGTATGTTAGGCAATCAATATTGAGTTTGATTCTAAACTCAGTATACGGTTACAAAGATGGATCGTACTATATACTAGCCTTTTAGAATTTCCAACAACAAAAATGTGAAACCAAAACTGAATACCTCACCTTAACGTTATTTGAAACGGTTCAAATTCTTACTGTGGCATATGTGGGATTGTATTACACTGAAGTAGCTTCGATATAAAATCTGCCTTTTTTCGAAAGCATTAGAACCCCCTATACCCGTAGTTTATAAATGTTTTCGCTATAGAGAAGCATTTTCCAGGCAGAGAACATGGTCATGTTATTTTCTGTAATATCAAGGCTAAAGACATATTTATTTTATTTATAAAGAAAATATATTCGAAACTATTGATTTGTATAACATTTCAAATTGTAATGCTAATTAAGATGCAAGCTTTTTGTTGCATGCATGTGCTTTTACAAATAATATGGGGTAGAGATAGTATGCAGTTTTCTCTACACTTCTTCAGATGAGAACGTGATACAGAAATGTAAAATATGCTGTGTAGTAGTTGATAGAAAGTGGGAGATACAACTTGCTAACCCGGTGTATATTTTCTAATAGTCTAATATTCTTTCAGCACCCACTATTCAAGTTAAATTTCGCTACTTCTGCTAATTCTAGGTGGAACAAATGTGTGTTCAATGAAATTGGTTTAATACTGGTGAAACATCTCTCTCTCTCTCTCTCTCTCTCTCTCTCTCAGTAAGCGTACAAATATAAAATAATATTCAATTTCGACATTGAAAATAAGGGATTGCAGAGATTTTATATTTTATCTGTTAAAGCAACATACGGTTAAGACCTGAGAAACTCGATACTATATAAATACAAACTAAATATGTATTGTGTAACATGATGTATTATCTGTATTGTACTGTATTGTACATACGACTTTAGTTTTTGGGACAAATATCTTGAAAATTGTGAATGTGATTAAACAAGGTCGTTAACAAAAATAATAACTGATATAAAAAACGGCAAGATTTTGTATCTCGGATTAAACAATTTAAAAGATCCAACCTTATATTTTTGTGAATTTAAATGCATTTTGGTTACAAGCAATGTCGCCATAATATATAATTTCATTTGTAACAAATGTATGTATTAACTAAAAAATGTGTGTGCTAGTTTGGCAGTTACATAGATTGCTAGCTCACTAGTTAGTTAAGTAGATAATTAAGTTCATAATTAAGAGTTTATTGGGGTTGTTTTCGAAGGGCGTTATGTAAGCTGTGTGAGTCGGCAACAGACAGTTTATACCACGATAAACTAAAAAAAAGCTACACTCTTATAATTTCACTTATTTATAATTTATATTACCTACTTTATATTGATTTTTTTTTTCATTTATAAATATTTCCGAACAGTTTTAGAGCTCGTTCAAGGGTATGAATTCTGGTTGAGGCGTCTGCTACGTAGCTTTTAAAAGAACACGGAACTCTCCATCTGCAACGTAATAGCTATGTCAATTAAAAACAATTCTAACAATGGTAGGCATCAAAGGTTTTGAACATTCCACTGCATTGTCATAATCTTTTATTTAAATTCACATATTTTTCTAAGTAGATGTTCAATATTCCATGGAAAAGGCAATCGCTATTCTACTTTTAACGCAGTTCAGACCGCTATATGTTTCTTCATAGATTTCAAGAAGGCATCTGAAAATGTTGATCAGCATTTCCTTTTGAATAAACTAGCTGTCTATAAATTGCCAACTTTTATAAACTCTTTGATTAAGCCATACCCAACAGGATTCAATGTATCATCATTGTTAATCACATATCATAATAAGAACCAGTAAACTGTTATACATCTTTAATTGCGTTCTTAACTTAAGTCCATGAATGAAAGTTGTGCTTGAGATAATGCACACTCAATTTTTACAAATCTAATATTTTTTTAATGATTCTCAGTTGTAAATAGAATGGAAACAATTTTGTTATTAAAATAAGAATAATCTAGGCCAAGTCTTATTTACAATTAGACTAGAATTTTTCGTTGGGATGATTCACATCTAGGGCGTTTCCCAAAGATGACTTGGTATAAAGATTTTACACAATATGATGTTATCACACTAGAAGGACTAAACTAACAATTGAATTGCTAAAGCTCATGTCGTTATGTTAAATCGTGTGGCTTACCAACTACAACAACGAGAGTGAGAAGGTACAGACAGGTCTTCGTAGTAGTGTCTACTGTATACGTTTCACAGAGGCTCAGTCTTATGAGACTTTGTTCTGTCCTGCAGAGTACGATTGGCGAAATCGTGAAAAGATCTGTCCCACATAGGCATGTGAACAAACGAATGTGTAGCATAGCCCAATCATTCTTCCACTACCGACCCCAATTTATTTTCCTGCTTAAAGGGTTATTTATCAAAAACGCCGTGCAACACACTCACAGACACACCTATATACATATATATATCTATATATATCTATCTATATATATATATATATATATATATATATATATATATATATATATATATATATATATATATATATATATATATATATATATATATATATATATATATATATATATATATATATATATATATATATATATATATATATATATATATATATATAGATATATATATAAGCTTCACTACAATCACATTGAAAAGACTTTCGTTTGCTATGAAGAAAATATCAAAATATAAAGAGTCGCTTCAATTTTGTGTAGATATACCAGGAGTTATCATTTGGCAGCGAAACATGTAAATGGTAGAGCATGCTGGGCTGTCTCAATAATGCATATTTATATGTTTAGGACTATCACAGGAAACGGTGTATTATGGACGCGTATATCTGAAATCTTACAGAAACATCAACACCTTCGATAAACTGTTCTCGGATGGCATTATATCAGGTGTTGAAACTACGAACTAGTATTAGGTACACTACTGGATATTAAGTTAGCACTGATAAAGGAATGAATGAACATATGATCAATATATTTATTTCTTTCAAGTAGAGTTTTGCAAGCTAGAATGTTTCTAAATAGTGACAAATGGACCATAATGAAATTTATTACGGTTCCAGTGTCTCATTTAAGGCATGCGTCGAAAATTCCATTCGAGGACAGTGAGTAATACTTTGAATTGCTCTTACATAATTAAAGTAATAGTACAATGTATAGACACATTGCGTTGAATTATATAAATATATGACGATATTAAAAGGAAAACATAATTATTGGTGTCGTTAGCTAATGACTATGTTTTCATGTCTGGAGGAGATCCAAGCTGTATGGTTGATGGGGATATAAATGTTTTGGTTAGAGGAGATGCAAATATCATGGCTGGATGGAATGCAAATGTCATGTTTGGAGAGGATGCATGTTCGGTCACAGCTGGCTGTGTCGATGAATGTTTTGTTTATTTGACAGTTTCAATAAATGAAATAAGATATTGTCTGAACTTTCAGAACAGATACATTTAGTGATGATAACGCTGAAAATAGCAACATCAGTCTTGTGAGCAGGATGTATACAATAGTGCAATATCTTAAAGAAATACATTTTGTTTTAACCATATTTATGTCGCAAACTTTGTCAAATGCAACTACAAGATTGGCAATTTAGTAGAATTTGAGCTTGTAAGAAACATTGTTTCTCCAAAAGGAGCCATAGCACGATAAATCATGATGCTGATACAAATTGCTAGAACATAAAAGGCACAAAGGAGACACATACATACCAGTAAAGTACATACGGGGTAGTTTCGATAACTAGCATCTGTTACCGATACCCCTCGAAGAAATAAAACAAAAAGCCAAAAAATGAACTTCAGAAATATAGCATAAATAATAAACAAGGATGATTAAAACGTTTGGGAGCAGTATCGTCAAAAATATTTCAGTGATCCTAATTAAAGGTCCGAGAATATTTCACAGTATACGGGAGATAATCCGTCATTCATGTTTAATAACTGAATTAATTTATATTAGCAACGACAAGAGTGTAGGCTTTCCACGTTAGTTCCATGAAAAGATGCACTAATGGTTATGCCTTTTATTTTTCTCATTATATAGTCATTAATATTTTTAAATTAGATATGTGGACAACGTTACAAATTCATGAACTATTAGATTTGTATATTCAATTAAATGACAATCGACCCTGTTAAAATTTAAAACATTTTAAGCAGCGTATTTTTCCGGGCTTTATTAGAAATGCATCTAATATATGTGTACCAAGTGGCATCCTCGAGTAAGATAATGCAACTATTGTAGTCCTAACTAATCTACTGTATGTTTGTTCTGGCCATATATAATATAGGCTTGTGGTTTTGGTTACACTTTCGTGATATCAGGATTGATTCAGTCTTGTCCTGATTAAATATAGCTAGTTAACCCCCTGACAGTTCAAGTATGTTTTGAAAATCTGAGTTTATTATCATATATACAGTTGTATTATCTGTGAAGTGTCCAATCGATGATTCTATATACTCACCAATATCACTGATGAAAATTTAATGTGGATCCCTTGGGGACAGCTGTGTTTGTGTATCTAACATCGGAAGAGTTAGAATTTGTAATAACTCGTGATTACTAAGTTTCTAGTTTTCAATCGTCTTATTTGTTTAAATATTTTTCTAACTACATGCAACTCGTATTCTTACTGCTAAATGTACAATATCGTGTGGTAAACATTCCCATATATCTATATAACAAATATAACATTGTCATCATTTTCATTAGCTGCACAGTTCCAAGAGAGAGACTCGAGATTCGGGTTCAAACGAGGATAATTCCCTTCGTTCAATAGCCAGAATTTATTTCAAAGAATGCTAATTTTGGGACCATAAATTTAATACTTGCGTATATATGAGTTCATATTCAACGCGAAGCGGATCCCAAACGTCCACAGAGTGCACAAAATCACGGTTTAACACCAAGTTAAATACAGTACGGTCGTATATTACTCTGTAAAATTATCTGGGTTGATTATTCACTGATGAAGATTACACGATCAGTGAAATTTTTTCAAGACAATTTTCTACTGATTTGAACAGTCAGGATCAGCAGTGGGCTTCCTTTGTATTTATACAGAGACGCTCCCAGACACCTGTGTTTCACCTGTGCTGTTTCTATATTCCTGCAACTATCAATTTATTCCTTGTAATATGTATGCTTATGCAAATACACTCAAGCTCGTAAATGTTCATGTTGGACTTTAAAATGGCACCATTACATTCAAGTGTACCTACATTCTTCCCGAACAGCTCAGAGAAGATCGAAAAACTATTGTATTATTTAGTATTTTCTGTTTGAGCCATGTCTCAGTGAATACCTGTGCATGAAACTCCATCACCCTTGTATCACATCATTTTAGGTCCTAAACTCTGTACATTAAGGGACATTATAATAAGATTAGTTATCGATGTTACCGGGTTAGGTATTCTCTCTAGTAGAAGGATACTACGGCTATACATTATTCCAATACTCACCCACCCTTTTGCTGGTAAAACACCATTGGAAGCTCACCAGTGTAAATACGCATTAAGTTGCACCAAGTCATATCAACAAAATGAACGGTAGGGAACAGTTGGAATTACACGCACATATGATATCATACATTTTGAAAATATATAAAGCACATTTCAATATATATAAGAGCACCGTCAATACTATTATCAGGTCAAGACGTATGCTCGTTGCAGCAAACCTATACTAATCTAAACAGCGCATTAGAGGCTGACATTAAAATATGCCGTCACAGAATTCGGGTAAACGGAAACATAAAAACATAAACACATATCAAGTCATCTGTCAGTTTCAATCAGCTTATTGCAAGGATACTTAGATGTTGCACTAACTTGATTGATCGTGTTGCAAACATATACTAACATGGTTAAATAGTGTCCTTCATAAACATTGAAACTTGCTTTATCTGACAAGGTCAATATTCAATGACTAAACAAAAATTAAAAGCATTACTTACGTTATGTTGTTTCTACGCCGTTTCAAAGGGGAGCTAGCAAAACAATTTAAACGTTCTTTGTGTCATCTTAAAAGTAAAGTTACTTGCACAATATCAGTCAGTTCTAGTAACAAATTAAAAGGAACTTCAACGCTATTCTTCGACACAAATACCTGCGACCACACTTGAATCGCGTCCAAACTAACAAATAATGAGGCATTACCTCTTTATACCGCCACTGTTGAATGCATGCTAGCATCGTGACGTATATATATATATATATATATATATATATATATATATATATATATATATATAACACCTCTCTACCAATATTCGAATTAAATAGCATGTAGCTTGACGCAATGTAAGACCTTAAGTGAAAATATATAATAATTTGTTTCCGTTAGTTTCACTAACTGGACTTTTTTTTCTATTGCAGTAAGGATTACAAGGATTGCATTTGGTTGGGTTGGATTTTACGATGAAAATTAAAGTGCAGCCCTAGTAAATGGTTACTCTCACTAGAGTTCATAAAAAAGTAATAAAAAAGAAGTAAATCATTGTCATATCATCATTCTGATAATAATTCTATTAATAGCCAAAAAGATGGTTAATAATAGTAATAATGACGCAAAACAAAGAAATATGTTATCTTGGAGCCAGGTGAGGACGCGTGACAATCTGCACGATCACTGTCACATATTGACTTTTGATATATCACGACAAGATCTAAGCATTACCTACAATTACGAAACGACTTGTCCCGAAAATGTACACCTTCCAAACTGAAATTAGCTGATCGTTCATCATTCACCAGAATATGTTATATTTTTTGTAGATAAGCTATATAGATATCGCGGTAAATGTCGCAAAGCATTCTTTCGTCCAAGCAATTAATTTTGATCGATACTGGATCCATAATTGGGTTATATTTTGTATTGCTTTGTTCCCGCGTACAGACGATTGCTGATAACGGCGTATTTGTGGCAGATCTAACCACGAATTGGTCCCATCGTGTCCCTAATGGTCAAGGAAACGTCTAATAAAACTTATCCGCTGTGAAATATGTATATTCCATACCACCATGAGACTCTTTGTTGCAGTTGGGAAGCTACCCTTCATACTCATGTGACAAGGTCCTATTAAAAGCTATTTCATAATTATCTTTATCAGTATGATAACATTATATCTGGAAAATGTTTGCAGACTCAAACGTTAGAAAAAGGTATGGAATATAACGTTGTTTATCAGACCTTTCGTTATAATGTTTTCAAAATGTATTTCTGTGATTGATATATTGATATTCCTATTCAACCTTTCCAATGGTAAGGAAGAGAGGAATCAGAATTACAGCCTAAAACTCGTTAAAGCAACTTGAGTTTCAGTAGTAAAAATAAATAAATGCAGAAATATAATATAAATTTCATTATTCCATAAGAGCGGTCGTTTCTCGTGATTTATATTTTACATTAGTATGTATTTAAAAAGTTTGAAAGTTTTATTTGACTTCAATCGATTCTCCACTGCCACTTATCATGTTGTTGGACAAATCGGGAAAAAGTTTTGGTATTGAAATCAGGATATAAAGATAACACGATGGATATATGCATACGTAAAATACTTATCGGTTAGCATATTTATAGTTATCTCTATTAGCTTGTTCTCAAAGCAGAACTTGCGAGAATTATGACCAGTGGTGGTTGATTGTGACGGCATGGCACTTACTGATATTATTAATTTTACAATCGGGTGTGGTTCTATTTCAAGAAAATATATGCATATAAAGATACAATAATGAGTGGTGTAGGTGCAATCTACCTCTTGTTTTAAACAAAATGTCTTGCATTTTAAATATAATGCTTGAACTGTTAAACACTTCAATAAACAGTAGCGAATTCTTATGATGGGATATTGCGGTTCTCCCTCTTGGAACTTGATAATAATTCAGTTGTTTTCCGACACTGAAGAGGAACTATACGTAAAGAAACATTTTAAATCAAGTTTACTCTAATTATTGCTTATACACTTTAACTAATACAATAATTATGTACATGTCTGAATCAAGTTAAATATATTGATTTATAGAAAATCACTATTAACTGCAAACTATTAAATACAGGAATTATTTCATATATTTATTATCACATATTTTGACAGGTCTATCCGAACAAACCTAGTTCAAATCCCATGTTTATAACATGCTTATATTTGATGTTATAATAGAGAATGTCATGCAATTAAAGGTTGCATATGAATACAAAAAATTAGAAAGTTTAAATAGGAAAATAAGAAGATAAAGAGATACGTTATTTTAAAGTGTATTTTACTTAAGGAAACTGAAGTAACTTTGTAATGTAGTGATGAATATTTCAGGACCCTCAAATATAAACGTTTTATGATTTTTGTTACTCTAACTAGTACATATCTCATTCTTCATCATTAGTATTAGACGCTGTTTGTTTCATATAACATGACAGACCTAGAGGACTGAGCAAAAATATTTCTTTATAATGTGGGAAAACATAAAACCCGAGAACGAATAAACAAAGAACAGGAAAGATGAATCGGACAACGTAGTCATTGAAACAAGATCGAAGAGTCGTCACTAAATTCACAGTGGTAAATTTCATCAGGAAGGGCTGATGTTCCGGAGAAAATTGTATTGCCAGTAAGAATCAATGTGCCATTTATGACCATATCTGAATTCGAAAGGATTATCTAGAAGAAGTGCTTGATGACCGAGCTGATGGATATCATACCGAACCATTGAGACACTGAAAAGGACATTGTGACCAGTTCATAATGAAATTGCGAATAATGTGGTTCTCTGTACAATTTTAAGACATCTTCGTTATTGGATAAAATAAAGCTTCCCAATCTTTCCCTACGCTTTCAAACAAACGTTTGTAAAGATTATTACTTTGTTTCTTCGCCACGACTGAATACAATTGCTGCATATGACATGTAACATTTTAACCTAGTGATGTGATGTGTGTGTGTGTGTGAGAGAGAGAGAAATAGAGAAAGAGAGAGAGGGCGTGTGTGGAGTACATGCGTATGTGTGTGTGTGTGTGTGCGCGCAGACAGAGATCGACATGTATCCAAGCCTGATGCAGAGTGCTGGGCGGAGTAGAAATCGTCAAAAGTATTTGAAATATACGAACGCGACCGGATTTATTAGGCCCTGCTATCGAGATATCACATGTCCAAGACCCTCACAAGAGTTAGGAGCTTCATGCTGTTCTTTAGCATACTTTTTGTCAGACTATGTTATAATAATAAAATATAATTTTGGCAGTGCCATATTATTGTGCTATCATTTAACTACATTAATTTGAAAACAATTTCGTTTCAGGAAGAATATGTCATAACTTCGATATTCTATCCATAACAGTTAAAAGTTATACGTGTTGATAATAAAACCTGCTGATAGTGACCGAGTTAGCTTAACGATGCAGTATTCGATAACTAAAGATCAATTCACTCCATGAAATAAGTTTCACCGAGAAATTACACATGGCTCTATTTATGTAACAAATTCAATTATTACGTTACATTGTGTGTAACAGTGCCTTCACGTAACGACGTCGCACACTGTATATGGTATGTATTCCCACCTAGCACGTGGATTAAAAAACTCTGACACATATTGATACTAACAAAAATTCAAAACAGTAATTATCGAAAGTTTATGCCATAAGGTTACATGCAAAACACCAAAACGGTATGCCCTTATCTTTTCTTACACAAAGTGTGGATTCTGCATGAAGCTATCAGAAGACACAATTTCTATGATCACTTAATGTAAAGTGTTTTTCTAAAGTATAGCGCGGAAGTTCATACAATATGGGTTTGGTAGGTTGAAACGTTTTCAAATGAATGCGATTTAGATATTGTCTATACCTCAGTATAAGGCGCCATACGGTATACGTTTATGTTTTCTCCAAACAGCGATAAGATGAGCGACAACTATGTTGTTCAGATCTTTTGTTTATCTTTACGGCAATTTGGTTACATATACTAAGGTGTTAGTATACGTCCATGGCAACCACTCAACCTTATACTAACTAAATATGGATTGATAAGCAGATGACAAACGACGTAGAATATCTTTAATTTATGTTCCAGGTAAGTTTAGAATCGTGCCTTCCCCCACCGGTTGTCGGAATGCAGACAAAAGGGTTACATTGTCTGTTTCAAATCATCTTGCTCTAGTTTATATGGGTGAGGAAGGCTTGGTGAAATCGACGGGAAATCCATTATCTTTCATAATTAATTAAGCATAAGAAAAGGCTTACAGTCCTTACGCCTTGAGATAGCAGATATTTACGGTTACACCCAGTGAAAACATGCTGAGGTCAAGAAGAGCTGACTAATAAAATAGTGAAGCAATTCAAACGAGAATTATTTATTATTGTTTAATTATTACTAAACAAAAACAAAATCGCTAAATCTTTTCGGTAGTCACCTGTGTATTTGCAGATCAGTTTATGTAAAATCGATAATGGTTCATTCTGATCATAAGCGAATAAAACATGTTTGGCCATAATCATACTGGTGTCAATGAGAAAATGTTGCATAGTTGTCTAGGCAAATATGTTGATTTAGAAAGGAACTGTATGGTATCAGTTATATTCTGTGGATGCTTAACCTACAGTGGAAATTGGGAATAACACGTTCTTGGAGAACATTCAGTTTGGAAAATGTATCAGCTTTTTAGACCGTAGCCAGTGGCAAGTTACTCCAAACTTCGCTTACAAGTCAATGTATCTTTTTAAATGATAATTGCTCTACACATGATATCCGACATGACAACTCATTGAAACAAAAAAGATAGTATTTCCACATGACCAAGATAGATTCCATACTTAAACATAACCATAAATTCAAAGTCCCGGCTCGGCGAATGTTGGTATGTGAGAAAGATTGCCAATAGCTTCCTCTAGGTACTTGGTTCTTCCCAGGATATTTTCTGATTCTTCCTTCACCACATACTATTCCTTGGGTTCTTGAATGAGCGGTTTCTAGCATCCACTAAAAGTGGTATCCAGCAAATAATATTAGATCTACCGATTACTAAGTGATTTACTGTTGAGGAACAGGATCTCAAATTACCTATCTCAATTTTACCTCTATACCTTCACAACTTTACAATATGACATGTGAACATGAGAAAAACGTAATTACAATCTAGATTTAATATATACTTCATACATTACTTCTACTTGTTTCTGCAACATTTAATGGACGAGATATTTGTATTAGAAGTGCGCGTGCCAGTCTTAACGTCTGTACAACAAAATTTTTTTCAGGATTATGTTACCGAAGAAGCGATACTTTTGATCTCACGAGGTCCAGCACATGCACCATATAAAAACAGGTGGACGGCAAATATATAGTGGAAAGCCATTAAACTGTATGTATGTAGGTCAAAATATGTTTTACAGGTGACATCTGAGGCAAGTGCCGCCCACTTCCCCATTGTACCTATGTGCGGGCGTCAATGAGGTGAAACGTTTCTGGGTAAACAACACTTTTGTAAAACGTCCAAGCCTATCTCAGATGGAAAACTATCACTGGAAGCATCCCACGGGAAACAAGCTATCGCCATTATAGCATGAAATAAGACACGTCAGATACATATTCGTCATCGGAAAGTCCTCATGCAGAACGACAGCATGACAGAAAGACTGACAGAAACGCAGAGACCGAGAGATAGACAGACATACAGACAGACAAAGCTTGAGATAGACAGACAGAGAGTTAATGAGCAGCATCCGTTCATACCAAATATTAAGCTCGATTAATATCTTTCAATTGTAGTGCCTAAATCACAAATTATAATATCGTGCGTCCAGGTTGATGCGGACATTTTGATTTCATGGCCTTGGGTCTTGTCAGGGAAAGAGAAGAATTTCGCTGCTTGCTTTATCTCATCTGCTTAGCCTTCTGACAAACTGAGACTTAAGCTACAGTATGTATAAATTTATATTCAGATACAGATCAGCTCCAATATATCTTCATCTGAATGATAATAATAAAAATAATAATAATAATAAAAACAATAATAAGTATCAAAATAATAATAATAATGATAATAACAATAACAACAACAACAATAATAAAAATAATAAATAATAATAACAATAATAATGATATAAATATTATTATTATTGTTATTATTATTATTAGTATTATTATTATTCGTAGTACTAGTAATTCATGTTATTATTATTAATTTTAGTAGTGGTAGTTGTTGTTGTTGTAATTATTGTTGCTGCTATTGCTATAGTAATGTTTTTATTTTTGAAGAACGCCGTAACCAGTCTGTATTGAATTCTTCTACTTTCATATCATATTTACGGCACATCCTCACCATTTAGGATAGTGACAGTGAGAGTTATTGAGAAGTAGCAATTGTGAAATTCTCTTAAATGTACGAAATATGCAAAGAGACCAACGATTTAAATCCAGCCATATGTCTCTCACGACGGATGGTGATTTAAGACAAATCGTTTAATGGTCTAAGTAAGATAGTAGTGAATGGGGACACCCTAGGGACAAGGGGACTTTAATGTTAAATAAGGGTATATCCACTCTGGGGACAATGGAAATTTAACATGGGAAGCAATATTCACTCTGGGGACAATGGAAATTTAACATGGGAAAAAAAAAGACGTCCACTCTGGGGACAAGGGAATTTAACATGGGAGAAAGGAAATATCCACTCTAGGGACAAATGCATTGGAACAATGAGGGAAAAAAATATCCATTCTAGTGATAAGGGGAAATAAACATGGGATTTTTTTTTTTTTTTAAATTAAAAAAATAAAAAATAGAAAAAGGGGTAGGCAATGGAAAGTCAATCTCTTTTCGAGAAATGTGGGTGGCCCTGAAAAGGGCCTTTGGGTTTCTTCTGCTTCTAATTTCTTCTATTTCTCCGCCAACTTCTTATTTTCTCTCCTACAATCTTTCTCTTCTTTTCTTTCTTTTCTTCCTTTTTTTTCTCTTCTTTCTTCTTCTCCTCCTCTTCTTTCTTCCTCTTCTCATTTTCTTCTTCTTTTTCAATTTTTTCATTCCATGCTCTTATCCTTATCCTTTCCTCTTCACAGACGACAGGATTCCAAGAAGCCGTATACGAACTGTGGTTCAAAAGGTAATAAAGTTCCCAGGTATCCATGTTTTTTTTTTTCTTCTTCACAGGTAATAATAAGTCATCAATTCGATCCTGACTTTTTGCTTAAAAATGTCTGACAAATAACCGTTTCTTCGTTTCGTTTCCTCACTCTGATTCAGAAGAGCTTCGATACGATGGATCTCTTGAGTGGTTAATGGTGGACAAGAATGTTCACGCAAGTCTTTATACCACTGGTGCAACACGACTTCGTCCGAGATGAGACTCCAAGCTTCGTCCAGATACTCGTTCAATTTTTCTTCTTGACTCAGCATCAGGCATTTATCGTGTTGAATTTGACTGGGATGAGCGTTTTGACATCCATAGCACTCTTTTTTGATCAATTCCGTCATTTTTTCCACCAAGTGTTTGGCAAAATAGGAGACTAAATGCGCTTCTTGTTCTGGCCATCTTGACTTCATCATAACTTCGTCGTCTTTGTCTTGGGATTCTTCTTCACCCACGGTCTCCTCACATCCCATCTCCAAAGTTTCTCCACTAGGTAAAGAGGGATAACAGTCTTCCATAGCTTCTAATAGTCTAGAATGACTTCTCTCAAACTGTTGATTTCTATGGTATTATCGAATTCTGCATACAGGATGACGTTCACTGTCTCTGGCAGAGGATTTGCAAACTGAAGTTCCACACGAATCTGGCCACATTTTATAGGGTGGAAATGTCCCTCGTCGCTGCCCTGGTCAGGAGTGAAATCGAAGGCCCACAAAGCATAGCCTCCTGCGTAATCCTCGTACGTAATACCGTGACTGGTGTTGGTCCCTAATTGTCCGGTGGCTTCGTACAGGGACAAGTACGATCTCAAGTAATTCTTCTTGGTAAAGTCAGGTTCGAAAGGTCTGGTACACAAGTTCTTGCCATCGCGACTGACTTCGATTTTCTTCACGTCGAAGTGTTGAAAGTGGAAAGGATTTTCAGTGAAGGCTCCGTTGAAGGCTGAATTCTCGACCATACCAAGGATTAAACGCTTGGGTAACTGTCCTTGAAACAGATGATCTTCGATCATGGAATGATGGCTAGCGGGAATGGTGAACGTTTTCACTTCCACACATCGTATGGGATACTTGGCGGTCGTTCTGCTCAACGTTTGACTGATGTTGTTTCCCACTTTAGGTAACACTTCCACGCGTCGTACGTAGAGTTTGGCCTCCTCGATTTTGCTTTTGGGATTGACGCCAGCACTATCAGCCAACAAATGGAAAGCGGTATTGCTACGATTCAGTCTCAAGCGGACATTTACACCGTTCAGCAAATATTTCTCTTGCAACCACATGTCCAAATGCAAACGATCCATCAGTTCAAGACTCTGTCCATTTAATATTTTGTCTCTTCGTTCTACAAATCCCTCATTGTGTGGTGTTTTGGATGCATCCGGTTCGAATTCGTTAAACTCGCCCACATCGTCAGGTTCCCATAGTACGCAGGCATTGAGATGAGTATTCTTGGCGTCTATTCCGTACGTCAAGAGATTTTCCAGGTAGGCAAGGTAAGGGTAAGTATCCATGCTGCTGCTGACCAATTTGTTATTCAAGTACAAGTCCACTGAGCTGAACAAGGAATGCATGAAATTGTTGACGGGAGCTACTTTCTCGTCTACTTTAGTATCTCCTCCCTTATCTAGAACTTTGACTTTCAAGTACAAGTAACTGCTATTCAGATCGATGTAATCTTCGGGCTGTCCCTTGATTTCAAACTCGATGGGAGCGGAATATGTCAATGAGGAGACAGGGTGAAATTCCACCCATTGGGATTCTTGCATCGTCATCATGGTAGGTGGCATGGCAAACAGATCCAGTTCCGACTTGGAACAGGCGCAAGACTCTCGGTGCATCATTTTTTTTGTTGCTGTGTCTCAATAATCGAAAACGTCTAAGTCTCGAACGGTTCTTCTTTTCTTTGCCTTTCTAGCTTTAGACGTGTGAAGTCTGGTGAAAGGGTGTTTTCTTCGTCGTCTCTTTCTGCCTTGTCCTTGCTGAATGCCTGACTCGGTAGCGTGCAGGGCATTTATAGGTGTGTCTCGTCGGTCCAAAAGGTCTTTAACCGTTTGTAGCAAGATATTTTTGCCTGCCCTCATGAAGGCTTCTTTAAGGTTTTGTTTGTCGATGATGACATTTTGGAGAAATTCTTTGCCTTGTGTCAGTGCCGCATCTTTCAAGGCGTGCAATCCGCGTGTCACCATCGGTTTCAACACCGGGGCCACCGAACGAAAGGCCGATTTTAACATATCTCCTAAACCGTGTCCTCGCTGTCGAGCAACCCCTCGGTACACTGGATACATGACTTACGAATCGTGACAGAACCGTTTTCGAAAATGGAGTTTCACCGTGACTTTTCCTTTGGTGAATGGAATATTTTGTCCCAAATCTCCTTTTATAGCAATGTTGACCGTGTCCAAATACGACTTGCTGACAGGCAAATAGTGAGGATGTACAAATTCGCGGTGGACGTGGTAAGTGTTTCCACCTTCCTCATCAGTGGCCGTGGCAGAATTTACTTTGAAAGGAATGACACGCAGTAACGGCACAGAGGTGTGTCCCACCACGTTGTACTCCACCACATCGGAGTACACGAAGACCAAATTTAGTCCCTGGTTCAGTTCTACCGGGAGACGAAAATACCTTGCAAAATGCCCGTTGTTGTCAATCTCTGCTTTCTCAATTTTTTTGGAGTGCTTATTCGTGACCAAATTGAGGTCTCCACCCAAAATGTCATACAATTCAGGGCAAAATTTAATACGTATACTTTTTTCCTCACTTTCAAATTTGATGAGTAGACGGTGAGACAGTTTTAGGTACTCAATGGCGACACCCTTTTTTTAGTCCGGTCAGAACTTTGTCAAATGCTGCATAGAATTTGTCAGCGATGGCCTCCACCAGATGTTGACCACTAAAATAATGGCCTGAGTTAATTTTAAAGTGATAAATGTAAATAGGAGGAGAAGTGTCACTGCTGCTGCGGGGTATTGGGGTCTTGGGAAGTGATTTATGTTGAGAAGTGTGCATCATGGTTTGCTGCACTGTTGGGTCCAGAATTTCGACGTCAAAAGTGTTTTGAGTTTCAGTGATGTTTTTGATTTGTGTTGGGTAAATTATTTCTACCAAAGCCACTTCCCAATGGGCTTCGTGATCTAATGGGATGGCCTGAGGTAATTTGGCCGTGTAACAGCACAACGTGTTGTGGGGAAACACCTCCATGGAACTGTCACTGGGTAAGGTTAAGTAAAATTGGTTTTGGTGACTCATAATTCCAGAGTTATGTGGCTGTCCGAGGGGTTACTGGACGTCAGAGGCGTGTCTCCGCCCAAAATGGGGTTGTTGTTGTTGTTATTGGAGTGGTGACTAACACTGGCACTGGACACAAGGTTCCCGTGGTTCCCGTTGGAAGAGAATTTCAGGGAGGAATTGGGAAGCAGGTAACCGATGCAACTGCTCAATAAAATGGTCCACAATTGTTTGTCTTCTTGTTGCAAACTCAAATTGGCGATGGCTACCCCGATGACACAATACACCACGAAGATTTGGCAGAAAAAGACGATTTGTGTTTTAGGCACACGTTCTCCACATCACAACCACATGGGTTCTTTTTGTAAATCTTGCAGAGAAGAACTGGGTGAAGAAGTGGTCGACGTAGCTGCGTCTTTGTGAAAGGGCATGATGGTCACTTCTTTTTATAGTCGATGACTTGCGAAGCGTCGATCCAAGAATCAAAACTGGGTGGATATCCTTTCCAACGTACTTTGACTTCTTTGACACGTCGTTTGCCCACTTTACGGGTTCTGCGTTCAAGAATGCTTTCGATGTCGTACACGTCGTCTTCTTTTTTGGTGACACGTTGTAACTCGGGCAAATAAAACGTTCCTTTGAGCACTTCTCCGTTCATGTCTTCCAATTTATAGACGGCAGGATGACGGCCATGCACTCGTCCAGTGACGCGAAACAATTCGGTCGTCCAGTTAGGTAAGTAACCTTTGTCGAAAGTGCGTTTGGTTTTGCCAATGCGCACCCAATCTCCTACGGTCAACTCTCCACTTTTCTTGGGGACAGCCCTCGTCGGGGACGTACCAAACAGGTGCTCAAACACCAGCACTTCGTTGTCGGGAGTCACCTCTTGCGGGACACGTCCGATGCTTCGATGGTAAGATTGGTTGTACGCTTGCACCAGGTGCGGTAAGATGTCGATGTACTTCAGAGTGTGGTGATGCGTAAAATATTTCTACATGCGTTGAAAACGTTCCACGATGCTGGCTTTGGTTTCGGGATTCTCGGTAGTAAAAAAATGAATGTCACGTTTCTTTAAATCTTTTTGGAAAGCTTGGTTCAGAAATTCGGTACCTTTGTCCGTTTGCCATTGAAGAGGGTGACGACCGCTTTGTTTCAACCCCCGTAGCAGGGCTGGCACTAACATCCTGCTCGATTTGGAAGTCAAGGGTACGACCCAGGCAAATTAGGAAAAGACGTCGATGACACAAAACAAATATTTGTAGCCACGATTGTAGCTGGCCAAATGAGAGACATCGGCTAAATCAGCTTGCCATTGATGATCGATGCCTTCCACTCGGGTGCGACTTCTGGCAAACTTGCGTCGAATGGGTTTGTGTAAAGTATAGGTAGCTTGTTCTTGTAACCATCGTTGCACTTGAGGTAAACGGAGACTTTTCAGTCGACTTTTGGCAGCACGATACAATTTTTGAACTCCTGCGTAACCTGCAGGATGCGAGGGATCGTAGTAAATGCTGGCTAACACTTTTTCCATTTTTTTTGTGTTTGTGTGTTAATAAGGCACCCACTCTTGGAAGATGCTACTCTTTTTCTCTTGGGGTACTTTCTTGGATTGCAATGCTTTGCGTGTGTGACCGGCAATAGGTGTCGAGGAGGATGTCGGAACAGGGGATATTTTTTCTTGTTTCACTTCTGTCTTCACTTTCTTTTTCTCTTGTGATAAAGAAGGGGTGGTCATCATCTTTTTAATCCATCCAATTCTGGAGGTAGGTGGTGTTGTTAACTTGCGTACTTTTTCTGGTGGAGTTTGAAACCCTTCTTCTTCTTCTACTTCTTCTACTTTTTCTGTCTTGGTCACTGGTAGTGGTGGTACTGGTACTGGTGATGGTGCTGGACTTTTCATCAAGGTCTTAAAATCTTTCAGAGTGGGTAGAGCTGTTTCGTCTAAAGCTTTCTGGTGAAAGAGTTGCAGTCGTTGCAAAAGTTGACCGTACTTTTGCGATTTTTCTGTTTCTTGGCGATCCATCAAGGACTGCAATTCGTGTTGTAACTGGGACATCTCGCTCAAATGGGGATTGGGAGGTAAATGCGGGGTGCGTTGTTCTTGCCACCGATGGTATTCCATCCATCGTTTGTAAGGCACTAAAGCTAGTTTTCGTCCTTCCATGGGGTTGTCAGGGGTCAATTCTGAGATCTTGGGACTTCCGAGGGCCTTTTTATCTTGCTCCCACCAGTCCTCCCAACATGGTTCCCAAGACTCATTTCAGTAAGGGACCTAACAAGAGAGGTAAAATGCCTCCACGTTGGACCAACATCTTCTTCTTTTGACGAATGGGAATTTTCTTTTGAACCATTTCGCACAGAACGTGACGATGTTTGCCTAAGCATTGTTTCTGGTGTTTGGACAAAGGGGTCGTGCCTTTCAAGACGTTCAAACAGCATTCGCACACGGTATCGATGACCTCTTTGGAGGCTGATTGAATGAGGTTTCTTCGTAGGGATGGAGAAGCTTTGGACAGGACAGATAACATGTCCCCATGTTTGACTAAACGAGGAGGCAGACCTTTTCTTTTCTTTCCTTGGGGCTGTTTAGAAGAGGGATGTTTTCTGGAGGGTGACATCTTTGAGTCTTCAGCACCAAAAACACTGATACCCCGACTTGGTCACAGGCCTTTTTTATACTGGAACGCGTCGCCACTGATTGTCTTTACGTCGTATCAACTTCAGGACAGGCATGACACGTCGTGCAGGGGTACGCAACGGACTAAATCGAGCCAGTTCTTGCTTGGACAAATCCAGTAAACTTTGTAACATGCCCGATCTTTCTTGGACTTTGATTTTGGGAGAAGGTACTTTGTGAGCAGCAGCCACTGCCACTAAATTGGAGGGTCCTGCCACTGGGGAAGTTCTTGGGGTCATCAACGGAGACGTTCTTGGTGTCATCAAAGGAGAAGTTCTTGGTGTCATGAACGGAGAAGTTCTTGGTGTGATCAACGTCTCCAAGTGCTCTTCAGTTCTTGGTGTCATCAACGGAGAAGTGGATGAACGTGAGGCTGCCGGAGACGCAGTCAACGCCGTCAACGCCGTGGCAGGTCGTGGTTTGCGAGTGTAAGGTTGCGTCCTGGCCGAAGAAGTGCCTCTCTTGCGACTAGTTTTCTTCTGTGGACTTTTCTTTTTCTGGGGACTTTTTCTCTGTTTCTTTTTCTGGGGGCTTCTTTTCTTTTTCCGGGGTGGTGTCTGGTAAGAGGAGAGTCCCGCCACTGGAGAAGTTCTCCTTGGGGACTTGGTCTTTTTCTTCTTCTTGGAGCTTCGTTTGACTTTTTTCTTGGAGAGAAGTTTGGGGGCATTAGGATCCCATCTTAAGAGAGAGCGAATGATGGCCCCTCCTAGAGTACCGCTCCCTCCAGGTTTCAAAATGATTTGTGTTTTGGTTTGAGTGTCGATGCGGGGATCGGCCAGTTGGGTCAAAGCGACTTTGTTTCGATCAAAAAAGCGTTTGGTTTGATGAGGAATCTGAATGATTCCTTGTAGTAATTGACGTGCTGTCACCGTGAACCATCGTAAGGCTTCTTTGAGACTAGCTTCTAAGACACGAGCTCGTATTTGTGGATATTTTTCTCGACTGATGCCATACAAGGCACAAATCAATTTGACGGGAAGATGTGACTGAAGGGACGTCATGTTCAAAACGTGTGTGAGACAGACGAAAAGGGTCTGAGGTTTTTATAGATTTGTTTTGTGGAGTGAAATTAAGTCGAGGACGGAGACGTGTGCAGGACAGGCCCTCCGTCTTGGCACCAGTGGTGAAACAAGTGGGTACGAAATCGCAAACCATCGGGGGTCGTAGGTTTCAAATCGACGAGTAAATAGGCGTGTGGCGTTTGAGTGGCATCGTCGTACGCCTGAGTCAGCCAAGGCGTTCCTAACTGTTTGGCTAAGACTTGCACTTGCGATTTATCTCGAGGGCTTTTAAACAAGACCACGTAATGCGCATTGAGACTTATGGTGCGATGGGCTTTACTTTGTTGAAACAAATTTTGGGTGATGTAAACGACACTGGTATTACGGTGATGCCCTTTGCGCGTGAACCACAGTTTAATTTCTTCTTCTCCTAACATGTCGTCAAAAATGACCAAATGGGTTTGACGGGAGTCAGAGACAATGCCGTCGTCTTCTTTAGGAATGCCTTCCACAAACACGATGGAATCGCCTTGACTTTCTCGCAAGAGGCTGTACGCCGATTGCCACTCTTTGTAACACCACACGATCCGCTGAGGTGGTCGATCGATCAAATGATGTTTATGTTCGATCACACGTTTGACGAATTCGGTTTTGCCTGAACCGCTAGGTCCAGCAATGAGCATGTTAAAGGGATGGCGAAGATACAAAGCCTCCCAACTGGCACGATCTAAGTGTTCGTCGATGACTTTGACAGTAGAGGAAGAGGGAGCACAGACAGCAGAGGTAGCCATAGTGTCAGGAATGTCACTTGTGACACGAAAACAAACAAGACGAGAGTTTATATACTTTTTTTCAGAACACGTTTATTGAATGTTTTAGACATGAATACGAAAGACAAAAATACATAAAAGCCAAAGGCTTAAGTACAAGGATAAAAGGCACATGATAACCATTAACGTGGAATAAACACACGTCTCTGTACAACATGTTTTGGGTAATGTTCTGACCAGTTCTATAGGGGGTAAGGTCACACAAGTGTCCTCCCGAAAGGGTCTTTCAGGCCTGTCCACGACAGTCCTGTCCTGGGTGATGGGTTCTTCTGGCACCGTCACCATCACAGGTTGAAAAGTAACTTTTTTCCTTTAACAACTCTCGTGCATACTGGGCCACTTCTTGGGTCCAAGCCTCAAAATCCCATTCTTTCCAGGTACGGACATCTGTCCAATGGGGATGTAAGTCACAAGCTACACACACATCGTCATACACGTCTTGGGTAGCTAAAAGTTGGCGAATCTTTATTTCCCGTAGAGGTCGAGAAGTATCCAGATGAAAACGTAAGGCTTTGAGCAAAATGAGTCTCTCGTGACCATTTAAGGCCATTGGGGTGGTAAGTACTGTTCGTAAAGAGTCCACAAGGAATCGGCTGGTAAACGAAATCCTAGAAAACAAGTCACTAAGGCACACACTATGCGTCGTCCCAAATTGATCGGATACAGTTCTTGTAATAATCGATGGTAATGATCCACGGTTTGAATATGGTCATTGAGTTCCTTCCACGGAATCTGTTGGATTACATACGACATAAGTCGTGGCATGGCAGCCTGTTTTTATAGTCTCTTTGTTTCGGAAACAATACACGTACTTTCTAGTCAGACATCTTCGCTCTCCAGTGGGGAATCTAAATGTTGCATACTGTGACCGAAACGTCAGACTTCGTTTAGAAGTTTCCTCTTCCGCTAAGTAGATTCCACGTAAAATATGTCGGTAATCCTTTACCTTGTCTTTCTCAATGTGTTGCACTAGGTGAATCTCGAAGTAACCAAAATGATCAACACGTGGATCATCGGGGGCCTGGAAGTATTGAGCAAGGTCTTGCCACTGAAACAGTTTCTGACGAATCAGTTCTCTTATACCATTCAGGTACCAGTGGTTAAAGATCTGGTGACGTAACGGATGCAATTGTTCTTTAAGTTTGACTTGTAATTTGACCAGCTCTCGGTAAATGCTTTCTCTCAATTCCACAGGCAAAGCACGAATGTTCTCTTGTAAAGTATCCATGAATAGGTCAGTCCGTACAATTCACAATCTTCTCCTAGAGCAAAAGTAATCCACATAGTGAGTAATTTCTGACCACTGCAATTCAGGGTAACGTCCAAGAATGTCACTGAACTCTTTTGATGTAAACGGTCTAGAGTAATACAATAGGACGAATGCACACATGACATAAAGAAATCTAACATACTGGTTGACTTTTTTCACTTTCCTCTTGTGAATTTCTCGGCACAAAAGTTCTACAGTCACCCATTGAGATTTCACTCTGGCAAGTCCCTGCCAAACTTCCTTGTAAATCTTCTCTTGCAGTTCTTTAGGTAATGATTCAATATCGTTTTTGAAATGAAGTTTAAATACTGGTCTCGTTGATGTCCAACATTTGACTCCTAGCCAAACTGGTTTCTTCTTCGTCAATGACACGGTAAGTTACTTTAATGTCTCGGTCCCACTAAGGGTAAGTAATGACAATTCGGTGACCATCGAGCATGTTCTACGTAGGCCGAATATTGTGGTTCCCAGTGGTGAAGTGACACACCGCAACTGAAGCACTTGACTTTATCTCCTTCGCCCAAGTAGAAAAATCCGGCTCTGGCTAATTCTTCGGGGGTCGGGCCTCCCAGATACTTAGGCCATTTTCCTTTGAACGATTGAAGACGATTTTCAAAGTCGCAGTATTCCGACAAACGCACAGGAAACGAATATTCGTCTTTCACAGGTTCGTTTCGATGAGGGTTCGGTGACATGGACAGGAGTTTGCTCAGAGCTGGATGACATCCGTAGGGGGGTAGACGTGAAGGTGAACATTCCCCTTTAAAACGAAACCCAGTAAAATGTCCAAGAGGACGAGCGGCATCGCTTTCGCATCCCTCAGGTTTGACACGCACAGCATCACTTTCCATGATAGGGGTAGTGAGAACAAAGTTCCCACGATGCTTTACGGCATCGCTAAGGTCACAACGTACAGCATCGTACCCATGGCAAGGCTCACAATCGCATTCCACTTCCGAAGCCCCACACTTGAATTGTGCCTGTCTGAACTTGTTTTGTGTTTCTCTGAAAGTATTCATCTTGTTCGCTTGGTCTTGGTAGTCACAATGAACTATCGATCTTGCCTAGGGGTCCTTTTTATATACAGACCAATACCGATGTGACCGTGCGGCAACGTAAAGTGATTGGGAAGTCTCACTCGCTTATGGTACACGATTTGATAGACTTTTTCCAAGGGTAGACTGACGATGTGGTGAGTGGGTAAACGTACAATCTGGTTCGGTTGATAGGTGGTCACTTTAGAGTGTTGATTTTTTCCAGACTGCAAGGCTTCTTTCAGTACCCCAAAGTTGACCACTCGACTGGTACGATAATTCAGAGTCAATCATTTCACTTTGCACTGCGTGTGCACTTCTCCTTGTTCGTCCCGGTATTCGTAACCGTAATTTTTGGGACCGCCACTGACGAAACTTAGAATCTTGTCGTCGGGATGCTCGTCTGTCCAGGCTCCTAAACGGTCTCCTTCGATGTCAGGGTGCTGTTGACTCGGGTGATGGATGTAAATGCAACTGTCCGTGTCAAAGTACAGGACGCGTTCCCCTAACAGTTCTAAAGCTTCGTACAATTTTAAGCGAGCATGAGCTGTCACGTAAGCCGCCATGATGACATTTCCAAAAGGGTCGTCTTCTACAAAGTCCAGATCTTCTTCGTAATTGACCAAGATCAAATCCTCGCGAACGACGTCCACGTGTTT